>ML685785.1:17617182-17730701 GCA_007922175.1 Pelusios castaneus
CCGTGGAGACGCTCGGTCCCAGTCAGAAGGGAGTGTGAGGCTCCCTTTTCCCCGGGACAGCTCGGTCCTGGCTAGAAGGGAGCTCTCCGGGACCACTGAGCGATCCCAGCCCAGAAGGAGCCAAGCAGTCCAGGCCAGAAGGGAGCTCCATGCTCCCTTCTTACCCGGACCACTCCGGGGCTTGCTGCCTCTGGGAGAGCCAGCCCCGCTCCGAGGACAAGCCCTCCTAGCTTGGGGAGCCTCACCTCCCCCTGGACCTAAGTAGTCGACTTAGACTAGACTCTCTACATCCACTTAGTAAGGCCAGCTTTCAGTCGACTTAAGAGTCCTGTGTGGACTCTCTACGTTGACTTAATAAGGTTGACTTGGTAAAGTCGACCTAAATTTTTCAGTGTAGACATAGCCAAAGAAACAGGGAGGGGAGCACCAATGAATTTATGCAATTTTTCAGCCAGGCACGTGCTGCCTGGCATAAAGAAAGCCCCTGGGCAGGCAGAGAGGGCTCTGGGGTGCACTCAGCACTAGCAATCCATGCTCACAGCACTGGAGGGATCTGCCAGGGCTGATGCAGTAAATGAAGCTGGGCATCTCTCTCTCCAGTTATTTTTCCTATAGGCCTTTTTTTTGGTTTCTGTCTCCTCTTTTCCTGTCTAACCTTCCCCCCCCCCCCCCCAACCTCCCTGCTGGCCTGAGAAACTGAGCCAAGTCCCATTCCCAGAGGGCATTATTTCTAGAGCAGTATAGGCTCCTCCTAATTGAAGGGAGAGCCTGTGTGTGCCAGTGAGGGCAGCAGCTCTGGGCATCTCCGATGCAAGGGGAGCGGAGGAGGGATCATTTGTGTGGGGTCACAGCGCTCTCTCAATCATCAGGATTCCCACTCAGCAGATGGCGTTAACAGAGCCCACTGCCCAGGGCTGCTGTAGCAGAGCTGACACCCCCCAGTCCCATGCCGGGCAGCAGCCAGTGCTCTACCTTGCAGCCAGAGAGCAGGGGTACGGCCCAGGGGGAGCTCTGAAGGCAGAACTGCCTGCCAGCAGCCATGGAGAAAATTACTTTTCTACTGCTACTGGCGGGTCGTACTGCCTGCAAAACTCAGGGCCAAATGCCCAGTTTTGGCAAAATGGTAGGGATGGCTGGGACAGAGTTGAAAAGGGCCTCTGTCCCGGCCAAAACAGGATGTGTAGTCACCCTCATAGGGAGGGTTATTGGCAGCTCTACGAGGGCAGGGTGTCCCCATCTGGTGCACAGGCACTCAGTTACCCTGCCACCAATTTCACTGGCTAGCAGACACCTGCATGTGGCTAGTCCGCAAAGCTCCACAAAAAACCAGGACTCCTGCAGGCTTTTCGCAGGGACTTTGCCGTTGCACAGAGACACATTGTCAGCCTGGGCCTAAATTCCTTGACGCACCCCCCTTCAAAGTCAGAGAAACGAGCATTGGAAAGCCGCACGGCCAGACCATTAGAAAATGCCAAAGCTGTTATCAAGACCCTCCGGGTTGCTGTTTGCTTACTAAGGGTAGCCCTGGTATTCAAATTCCACTGCGGCCTGAGTGACACCAACTTCAGGTGTGGCCCTTTTCCCATTTCAGATGCTGATGCAGTATTTATATTATGGAGGAACAGAATCCATGGAAATTCCCACAGCTGATATCCTAGAGGTGAGAATGTTTTCTTTCACTTTCCTGCCAAATGCACTCGGAGGTGATGGGGTGTGGAAGCCCAAAGAAGCTGAAGGCTTTGAAAGGAGGTGATGCTTTCAAAGCACAGTGTCAATATTGTTTGACAAGAGCCTGCTGGGGGAAATGAGAGCAGCCACTAATGTTTCTATGTGGCATCTCACAAGGCTGCTCTATGCACACAGAAAAATGTGTTAAAACACCCAGTGAATCAATGTTCTTTTAGAAGAAAATGGGGAAGTGTGGAAGGTAAATATATTGTTGGGTTGCAGGAAGTTTGTCTCGTCTGAAATAGGAAGCAGTTATCACTTCATCTGGCTTATGCAGAACAAGGGGATCATTTTTGTAGCTTGTGTTGTTCCTCAGTCCGCAGCTGACAAACCTGAAAAGTAACAGCTTTGCCGGATCACTCCTTCCATGGAGCTGAGGCCTGCAAAAGCTAAAGGGATTAGTTCACATAGACGGACGCTTCCGGTATGAATGCTTCCTACCCTAAGAGCATAGACCCCAGCAGGGAGGGGAGAGATTTCCCTCTACTGTCTATGTATTTTAAGCAAATTTAGTGAGGCACCAAGTCTTGTATTTGGGTGCAGAACAGGTACACCACCAGCCCCGTCTGTGTGCCTCAGTGCTGCTGTTTTAAAGTACTGCTCCAAAGGGTGAGAAGAGAATTCAGTGGCCATGGGCTCTCTGCTGAGGCTGCTGCCATGGAGGCAGGTGGGTTGCTGATTTTTGCAATGAGGAGCCAGTCCTCTAGGAACTGGGCTGAGGCCTCCGAGACACAGGCCATCAGCCAGTAACTATATTCGGTCACTCACAACCTGGCATAGATTAAAAGACTTCATAGACTGTCAGCAGATCCCTAAATTACCCAGTCTCCTGTGCCATCTAAACAAAAAGGAAGATGAAATCAGCTGCCAGTGGATATAGAAAGTATCCCTCTTCTATCCAACTGATTTTTCCAGGAGGTGCACAAACATAAGAATGCAAGGGCCTTTGCTACCTGCATTCAGTGCTGTTTGCCAAATAATGAAAAAGAGGATGCTATGAGACATCATCTGTATTGGCCTTTCTGCTCTCCCAGGAGGGGTAGCCATCAAGAGAAGGAGTGAGATGATCCTTCAAGGAAGGAATGTCATGTGTTTTGTATTTGCCTTCCATAAGCTTTGCCTGGCCCAGAAGTCAGCCACACTTTGATTTTGAAAAACTTCTCTCTTCTCACTAGCTCCTATCAGCTGCCAGCCTGTTTCAATTGGATGGCCTTCAACGACATTGTGAGATCCTATGTGCCCAGACCATCAGTATGGAGAGCTCTATTAACATCTATAAATACGCAAAGGTAAAGGCCAAGTTGTCTTGTTTAAACCACATTAAAACTCCCAGGAACTCATGCACTTCACATGCTTGCTAGTTTTTTGCGTAGTATTTCGTACAACAGCCATGGTGCAAAATAATGCAAACTTGCCCTCGTTGGGCCATCTCCGTACTAAATTGGTTTGCAAAATGAGATTTTGTATCCAATCTGTAGCCATTGCAGCAGCTTTAGTTTTATTGGGATAATGCTTTACCACCACCCATAGAACTCATTTAATATAAAACCCAGCCTTTGTTACCTCTAGAAGCATAAAGCAGCTCAGCATTCCTGGAAGCCAACAGGAGTTGGGATGTTGTAGAGAGATAGGAGCAGGCTCCTAAAAATTGCAGCAGAATGAATATTTCAATACTCGATTTCAGCTGTGTTTAGGCTCCCAACAGTCAAGGAGAAAATTTTATTTTGAGGGGAAAAATGGATTTTTCTAATGGGTCCCTTGTGTAAGTGTCATAAAAAACTATATTCATGTTAAGCATCCCAAATCCTTTGGGAGTTTCTAAACCTTGGGCATAAAATTCATTGTTTCTCCCACCTTGTACCTGTGTCTTCTCTCATTCTGCGGTGGATGAAATGAGGTAAATAATTCCTGGGAGGATCAAAGGAGACTATTTGGGAGTTCTAGAGCCAGAAGAATAATCTGAGGCACTCATAGGCAAGGTATTGGAGTGGCTCTTCCCAATCTCATTTAGCCCCTAGGTTAGGTCTACGAGTGAGCCTCCTGTCACAAATACCATATTTCCATGGCCACTCATATTACACAGCAGCTGGCCCGACTCCCTTGTTTTGTCATGATACCACACATGGAGTCCATGCTCACACAAAACAGGTATCTTGGCCATTTCGTCAGCCAGCTGCTCTTTTCTTTTAAGGCCACTGAACTGTGGCTTAGCTAACAGCTGGAGATCAGAGGATTAGAAATTAAAAGGTACTTTGCCACCTGGAAACTATCCCAGTAGACCGCGCCCCAGGGGCTGCATGCGCACACACAGAGGAAAAGGATAGTCAGAGAGAGCATTGGGGGTCCTCATCCGTGTCATTCAGCACTCCTTCCTTTCCCATGCAATCCCCTTTGTTTTGCCTGCATCCTGTCCAATGAAGCTATCAAAGGGGGAAAGGTATAGTATTGGGAGCTGTGGAAACATCCTTTAACCTGAGGGGGCTCACTGGCTCCTGTTCTGTTTTACAGATTCACAATGCACCTGAACTGGCCTCTTTTTGTGAGGGCTTCTTCCTCCAACATATGAACTCTCTGCTGGAACAGGACTCGTTCAGACAGCTCATTTATGGCAGGAACAGCAAGGTGCAGGGTCTGGACCCTCTGCGGGACCTGCAGACAACACTGGCCAGTCGACTGCATTCTGTTTACATCACCTCAAGAGTGTGAGGGGGAGCGAAGAAGCAGGGCATCAGACCACACTGGCCTAGGACCTTACCCAGCTGGGGCTTCCCTGTCTATCTTATGGAGCCACCGGCTCCTGCTGCACGTCCCTACAAGCTGATGTCCTAAGGGTGGTGATTTCTCTGGAGAGTGTTAGGGTGCTGCAACTCTAACAATGAAGGAAGAGAGGTGGCTTTTTTAGTCTGTGCTGTGCAGCATCAGAATGACACTAGAGCAGCACCAACTGGAAAAACCGAGGCAATGGAAGAGCCTGGCCAGAAGAACAGATCACAAGCATAAGGCGAAAGCTGCCAGGGCAATAGACAGGGCAGATACAGTAGAGCGAGGCGTAACTGTGGGGTGTTTCTAACATGCTAATCCAAAACGTCCGTCCACACCCTCCAAAGGCCAGTGGCTTGATGTGTACACAAGTGGTGCTGTTAAAGGGGTGTGTCGATAGTCCTCTAATTCCATGACCATTGGCTATTTAAAATCGGTTGACTAAATGAGTAGTTAGCACACAGCTGTAAACCAGTTTTACACATAGCAAAAGACAAGCATTATTTCCTATAAATTCTTTGCACCTTAAGACATACTTTGTAAACCCACAGGGCTGAGCGGAGATGAGATACTATAGTTCTCTACAATTATCTAGTTACAGCAGCACCTGCTTTGGACAGTGTAGCTGAGTTTTGATCAGTATTGGCCAACTAATTTGAAAGAAAACAGCTCACCCTATTTAACAATTTGATCTAAGTGCTTGTAGTATACAAGTTGTCCCATCTTTAACAGTCTGGAAATGGCATATGTATCCCTCCTGCATGATTAGTGACTGATGCAATAAGAGGAGCAGCTTTTTAAAAATGCTGCGCAGCACATGTAATAAAACCCATTGGTGACCAGGCTCCTGCTATGCTGTGAATCACTTACATTTCTTTAAAGCCTGGTGCTAATCTCTCTCTTGTTGGAGATGGCATGGTGGAGAAGGCCTGAGTTTTAGTATCAGCTCCAATAAAGTCTCTACATCTGTGGAGATGGAAGTAATGGGATATTTCCTTCTATAGATTACTTCGGGGGGAAGGAACACATTAACTTAGCTTTTGCCCTTTACATCTAGGAGCCACTTAGGCAGCAGTATTAAAAGTAGATACTTCAATCCCAGGGCATAAGATTCACTGTATATTCTTGGCTTCAAAGGAGCAGAAACATCTATCGCACTCATTCTGATGTCTCCATTAGCTAACACCCATTCCCTTCTAGTCTGTGCTGGCACATACTGAAAGCATTAGCTGAAATGCTCCCCTTCATTTTAGGTTGCAGGGCAGAGAAAAAGCTTTCACCCTAGAGTTGGCATTTCTTAGAAATCTGAACAATGATATGCTACAGTGATGGGAGAAGCCTCAATCTCAGCTGAAAAGAAGAGTCAAGGTTTGGAGGGAGGAGGGGAAAAGAGGGGCAGATTACATCATCTCTACCTGATTGGCCAAACCCCAAGGGCCCCCACAGATTGCAGATCACAGGCACACTGCATGACAGGAGCATGCATGGCTGGTGAAGGACCCATAATACAGCAGACAAACTATCAATTGGAAGTCAAGTTCCAAAGGGGTAGCCATGTTAGTCTATTATAGAAAGACAACAGAGTCCTGTGGCACTTTTAAAGACTAACAGATTTATTTCTCGCATGAGCTTTCGTGGGAGAAAATCCCACTTCGGCAGAGACTTTGAAGATCTTCAAAGCGTCTGACGAAGTGGGATTTTCTCCCACGAAAGCTCATGCGATAAATAAATCTGTTAGTCTTTAAAAGTGCCACAGGACTCTGTTGTTTATCAACTGGAAATTGGTTAAGAGCACTACTTTATCTGAGTTGCGTTACAAATACAGTTTTCAAGAGCACTAGCTTCACACACCCTATTTATTCTTAGAAAGCCAGAGGTTGTTCCCGATTTATCACTGGAAGATACCCCAAAAGGCCTGATCGTGGAAAAACACTTTAGAGGGCTGCTCCAGCTAGCTCTACAAAAGCAGCATAAATCCAGTTTTATTGCTGTAATATCGTCTGTTAACTGTACATTAATGTTGTCATTTATGTAAATGTACCAGGATTTTGTTAACAATGTAACTAACATTTACAGTTTTGTCTCTTGACTGAGTTATTTTAATAAAGGGCTTTAGGGGGGTGGGATGAGTTCTCTGGGTGGGTGTGTAAGTGTGTGAATATTATGTTTGGGTGAGCACATGCTAGGACAAAAGCTTTTAACACGCTTGCCAAGTATGTGCCTTGCCCATTCTAGGATTTTAGCACATTAGGAAGGGGAGGGTGTTTACCACGTTATTTTTGCACTTTGAATTGTATGTTCATGCATGTGGGTGCAGTTATCTTTTGTAGATTGGCATAGTTTTGAGAACACCCCACGAAGGCCAGAAAATGCGTTTGCTCTGCCCATCTAGGTACAAGGGGGAAATAGGGGGAAGGAATTAGGCTTCCACCTGAGCTAACACAATGGGATTTGTGTCATTCCTGCCTGAAAATCATTCACTTGTTAGGGCACTTGTTGACAACATTGTCAAACAGGGCCTACAGGGAAGGGGGAGAGAATTAGGAGAAAAAAGAACACTAAAAAAACAATGAGTAGGAGACTGAGCCATTGGCTTGGTAGTAGCGAGTAACTTCTCACCCATTCCAGCTCTTTAGAGTTATACTAAGGATCTGAAGGCAAGGCTGTGGAAATCCACAGCAGAGGGCAGGCTGAAGGGAAAATGGTTTGATGACACAGCCAGGTTGGCTGATAAGTCTAAATATATGTTATTACCACAGTAACTCAGCAGAGGAGCTATTTGGCAAGCCAGTACACACAGCATTTGAGGATTAACACATACAATACTTTTAATGAATTCTTAAACCCTAAGCTTCTGCCTAGCTCCTTGGCAGCTGCAGGACTCTTAAAAAGGGCAATTCACACATCACCTCTTTATAATATTTCAAGCACAGAATGGGTACAGTGACCCTCCAGTTGCTGCCTCAGCAGCCCTCCTCGAGTACCAGCAATACTGATTTAGGACCCGAGAGCTTCTGTGCACTCAATGAAGGTGCAGAAACTCCTCACCTCTCAAGTCCACAAACTCAGAGGTGTTTAATCTCTGGGGGGCACAGATTTTTGTGGCTTGGAGGATCTGGGCCCAAGGTCTTAAGTTGCTTACTGTGTTAAAATTCTCTGCATCCTACCACCCATTTTAGCATAGGACCACTTCCATAAAGCCTTTGCCTTCCTCTGCAGTTTGGGGCACGGCTCACTTGCTGGTGGATTGGCTGTATCGTAAAGTCTTCAAATCATGATTTGAGGACTTTAATAACTCAGACATAGGTTAGACTGGAGTTAGCTTACTGCTGGAGTGGGCGGGTGAGGTTCTGTGGCCTGCGTCATGCAGGTGGGCCCTTCTGACCTTAGAGTCTATAGCAGAGGGCCCTTTTTTTGCTGCTGGACATCATTTCCTGAGCACTCATAGTTCTTTCCCCCTTCCCACCCCTTCAAGAAGCATGGTAAATTGGCTTTTGGTTCTCGCATTTGATTGACATGATCAACAGTGCTCCCTTGGGACAGATACGCCCAGTGTGGGCGCGCCTGCTTTCTGGCTCTATGCCATTGGGATGCCAGGAAATTTACCAGTATAAAACAGACTGGTTCTCAAGAATCCCGGGACATGAGCAAAAGTCTCAGATGAAGATGGACCAATGGCCCAGGGAAGGGTGGGAGGAGGCACTTTTTATTCAAATAAATGGAATAAATAATTTCAGGTATTTCCGCAGTAGGTTGCCCAGGCTGCCAGCATGTTACTGGGGCAAAGTCTGGGCACTTCTGGAGCAGCACAAAACTTCAGTGGAAATACAAAGAACACTTTCTCACGGAGGTGTCCTTTGCCCACAAACAGGTTTGAGTTTCAGGGGCCTAGAGACACTCAAGGCCTGCTTACTTCAGGCTCCAGCGACGATTATGCTGAACTTCAGAGTAAATCTTTGCACAGTGAAGATGAAATACTCCAGCTGCCCTAGAACGAGGAGTCCTAGTGCTAACAAAATAGAATACACCTATTTCTGGCTCTTTATGTGCTGTTTTCCTCATTTGCATTGTGAAACACACCAATTACTTTAAAAAAAATTAAAAGTTCCTGTTATAATAGGATCAAGGTGATTTGCTTCGGTTGGGTGGAGGCTTTAGACTCGGACGGGACCAACACAATCATCTTCTTGGTTCCCCACCTACAATAAACGCCCCACAACACCCCCCCCCCCCGCCCCCTTAATACACCCCTACCCTATAACCGAGTTACTGAAGTCCTCAGACCATGATTTAAAGACTTCAGACAACTGTAGTCAGACACCCAGGAAGAGTTCTCTGTAATAACTCAAGAACCCTCCCTCCCACCGCACCCCACCCCACTCAAACATCCTATCCCAGGCCATTTACCTCTACTAGTCACAGGTCAGGCGGTCACCAAACTAGGCTGCCCCCTCACACCATCCCCTAGATTAATTTATCAAGCTCAGTCTTGAAGCCTGCAAGGTTTTTGCCCCCACTGCTCCCCTTGGAAGGGTGTTCCAGAATTTCACTCCTCTGATAGTTAGAAATCTGTGTCTAATTTCAACTCTAGATGTGCTGATGGCCAGTTTATATCCATTTGTTCTTATGTCCACATCAGCACTGAACTTAAATACCAGGGAGGGAGAGGAATTATTTATCTCGCTGATGGTTGTAGAGAGCATATTTTCTTTGTAATAAGGTGGATACTCAATTTCTCCTCTAAGACATGGTCACAAAGCAGAATTCTTGAAAATTGGCCCCCTGTGCAGTGAGAGGCTCTGTGCCGCAGGAAAACAGGGACAAAGCTTGAATCAGTTCTTCAGTGAAGATGAAGGCCCAGCTAGATGAGAGTGGTTGGGCGAGGAGGCACACTCTCCCCTCTCCACCAGCAGCAGAGAGGTGAGTTGTCTTACAATGGAGATACATCCTTGCTCCATTGAGTCATAACAATATAAGCCCTCTGCACAAGACCGGCCCTGTAATACATCGGCCAAAGCTAAGATGCTCAGCTGGACCCTCTGGGTCTCTGTCAGCTCTCAAGCATGCCCTTTAATGCCCATCTCCTACACTAGAGCAGCCACGGAAGGCAAAATATTGAGACAGGACCAACCCATCGAGTGTGGTCTTGTATTTCACACTTAGATGGGGCGCTAAGCTGAACCTGGGCTCCTGCTGTACAAGTGGATGCAGGGATTTCACATGGCCTGTCATTCAGGGATTGTTTCCAAAACGGGACTGTGAATTCAGATTTCAGAACAATGTACTCTGCCCCCCAACCAACCATGCCAACTGCCAATCACTGTCACTCAGGCCACCTCTGGATCGGTATTGACTGCAGAACTATGAAGCCCCTTCAGCACCTCTCAGCTCGAGTGCTGGCCTCCTTTACAGAGCAGTCACAGCCACTGCTCCAGGAGTGGCAGCTTACCGCAGTGAAATTCTCATCTTGCCTTGCTCAGTCTCCCTGGGGGCTTGCACAACCCAGCCAGGAGAAGGAATTTACACCTCTGAACGGCCACCTCAGCTTGGCTCTGAGCCACAGGAGGCCCTTTTGTGTTAATTGCCAGTCTCTAGCCCGTGCTCTCATCATACGGCAGTTTCCAGCTACCCTCATCTTGTGGAAAACGAGTGTAGGCACATCACCAGTATAGACTAAACCCCATGATCATGGGGGCTAGATGTCTGGGGACCCCACAGGTACACTAGCACGAAACAGTGGAGGCAGCACAGAACTCTCCCCAAGTCACTGCCCTATCTGAATAGGAGAGAATTAAAGACCAGCCAATCTCACCACCACCACATTTCTTATACCTTGGCTTCTCTAGTATCAACACATGGCAACAGGTTCATTCACATTAAAAAGCCTAAACAACAACAAAAAAACCCCATACTACCAAATCAAGGCACTCTAGTGCAAATGCTATGCCCTCAGGGGAGAGACTTGGCAAACTGGTCAATTGACCATGGTCAGACTGTCAACTATTCCAGCAAGTTTCTAAGGGTAGTCATGTTAGTCTACTTCAGGAAAAACGAACAAGGAGTCCTGTGGCACTTCTAAAGGCTAACATTTATTTTTCACATGAGGTTTTGTGAGCAAAGTCCCACTATACCAGGACTCCCTGCTGTAGGCAGCAGCACACCATTTGATTGCATCACAGGGTTGTTTTGGGTTTTTTAGAACTTTCATTGTTTTGCATTTTTCTCAGCTAAAAATAAGTCAGTTAAGTAACTTGGGTTTCACAATTAGGCATGGGTGTGGCTCTAAGGCTCAGGCAAATGGAAACCATAAAACATTGTTCTTTTTGTTACTGTTCTAATAAATGATTGCTCTAAATATTTCTCCAGCCCAACCGACCAATTATTCTGGACTAGTCAAATGCCCAACCCTAGGAGGAGAGAACAAAGCCTCGGTACTCAACACACTACTGGAAGGCACTATGGGGAAGAGTGTGGTATAAAATCCTCTACAGAGCAAAGATGCTTTACTTTACCCTCCTTCCTGCCCCTTTTATGCGCAGTACTGCTGGAGTTCCCAACTCTAGCACCTTGTTCACATCCAGTTATTAGGGCCATGGGGGCTCAGCACCTGTAGCTGGAGAAGAGGCCAAAGGCATACCCTGGCACTATCAGATCCTCAACCCAGCCCACCCTCACCCCAACCACAGCAGCAGCACCAGATAATTTCCTCCTCCCCACCAAGCTACCTTTCCTAGAGGTCAGGTAGGTCACTCCAGCTGTCAAAACAGCTCATGGGTCTCCAAGAAGGCAGGCTGATTCCACTGACAAGTAGGTCATGCCTATCCACCTCCTGCAGTGAGAGCCGCTTAAATTCATACGTGGCTTTGCCATTTCCTTCCAATTAGCCAGAGCCCTGGCTGTCGCAGGCTGACAGGGCCCCTGCTGCACGCAGGGGAGGGAGGGGGAAGTCATACAGCAACGAACCTCTACGTGCAGGATGAAGGCATCAGAAGGCTTTGATCCTGGCCCAGAGGCTTTAACTGTGTTATAGAGACATGGTCTGACAGCCTTAACATTAAATGCATTACAGGAATTGTCAGGACTGAAGGCGCTGGAGAGGCACGTGCAATTCAGCCAGCATAGCTCTCTGCTAGGAAGCATGTGCAGCAAATGGCCCACATGTCTGATTCTTCTGGAGGTATATAACCCCCTCTATCGGCAAACACATGCACTGAAAGAACAACAGAATCACAGGCTGCTTCTGGAGAGGAATGCCAAGGGCTCTGGAGAAGGAAACTTCACTTTCTTCAGTAAGAAAAAGCGATCCCATTCTATCCTCAGATGCATGTGCTCACAGATGAGTTGGAGGATGGGTGAAAGGTCAGAGAGTAGACCAAGGTACAATGGCCAGGTGCTGGCAAGGAAAAGAAAGCATTCAAGTCAAAGTTAAAAGGGCAATGCAGGACACAAGACAATTAGGGGAAATGAGTTTCTGAAGCCAGCAGATAAATAGAAAGTGTCTTTCCAACCATCACACCAAAAGCCTGAATTAGTGACTAGAGAGGCTGTAATGAACGGCTATTTACAAGTGCAGGGATGGGGTATGGGGCAGCAGCAGACTTCTGAAATTATAGCTCCTCAGATGCTATCTTATCCTTATTGGCCAAGAAGATACTGCCCCAGTTCACACAGAGGCAATGCCTGAGAAGTAAAACACTGCACAGGACCTGCTCTTATTTTAGCTTCCCATAAAGCTAAATAGGATGGATTTCAACAAACCCTTATTCTAAACTGTAGCTTAAATCTGCTCGACTGATGAAAAAAGCAAGGACGGGAAAAAAAACGTGGTTCAACTGACCTAGTGAAACTCTGACGTCACTTATTTTAGCCTTTGAGGTTTTCTGTTTTCTAGTTCACAGTGTGACTGATGAACAGAAGGAGGGATCCACAGGAAGTTAGAGACCATGAAGTTTAAATAAAACCAAAGAACTCCACTGTGGATACGCTATAAAACAGTCAATATTCTGCTTACATGAAATGGTAAGTTCCAAAGGGGTAGCTGTCAGTCTAGTCCAGCAAAACAAACGAGTCTGGTGGCACTTTTAAAGACTAACAAATTTATCGCAAAAGCTCATGCAATAAATAGATTTGTTAGTCTTTAAAAGTGCCACCAGACTCCTTGTATGAAATGGTATCTATCCCATGAGTTTATTACAGCAGTCACTTCTTCAACATCTCAGAAGTGTGAGCACATGCTTCTAGACAAGTTCTCAGAGGAACTATGGTGTACCAAATGCATATTCAATAGAGCAGATATCTATAACCAGAGAACTCTAGAAAGAGCTGAAGAAAGTAGTCAGCTGAAGAATAGTTTAAGCTCCATTCTTGTTACATTTGGTTAGGTTGCTTAAAGAATCTAGTTTAATCCTACCCGCTCAGGATACAGCAGGTTTAAAACCCACTTTCTGGTCTCCGTAGGCATCTTCCACACCTATGTGTGGAACAGGAGAGGCAGTAACATTTGTCAGTTAAGAGTATGTCATTCACCTATACAAAAAGTGGCACCCAACAAATGTTTTTTCATATTTTCTGACTATGTAGTCTGAATTCAAGAATATTTGCAAACTACGTGGGGGAAGCTGCCAATACATTACTCCTGAAAAGCACTGCTATGAAGTAAAATTAAACCATTTGTTTGGGGAAAAAAGACACTAATTTAGCAAGCTACATTTTCATTTAATTTTCAGTGACTAATATATTACTCCTTCCGCCAGAAGATCACAGAGCACTTTACAAACATTAATTAAACCCATCGGTGTGCTGAAGCGATGTATTATCCCACACCTGAACAGAGTGAGGTGCACAGAATTTGTGACTTGCCCAAAAATAGACAGGGAGACTGGCTCCTGGCTCCCAATCGGATGTGTTACGTGTGAGACCATGCTGCCTTAGAACAGGGAATAGCAAGAGGCCCCAGGCAAGCTCAAAGCTAAACCGTAGGTTCTTTACAAACACGGTAGACCATGTCCCTGATCTGAACATCTCACAATCTGAGATAGACAGCTACAGACAGTGGGAGAGACAGGGACAAAGCCCTGAACAAGTCTGATGTATTTTTAGTTTTGGAAATAAACATCAACTTCCAGTTACCCCACAACCACCCACCCCTTAGCCTTGCCTTAAACACAAGCTGATGTCTGGGAGACATCACAGCCAAAGTGGGCACTATAAGAGATTTCATCAGCTCTGAAACTTATGAGTAAGACTAGAATTTAAAAATTCCCACAACTGGCTCAACGGTTTTCATAAGTTCTACATTTTAAGAGATGGGGGGGATTTCAGTTAAAGCTTTCTGCCCTTGGGCAGCGATGTTTAACCACTGCTTTGGTATGATGGCCAGCAAGACAATCCTTAGGTATGTGGGCACATCTCACCTCAAGGGTATGTTCCTCCGGGATGCTCACTGCCACGCTTCTCCCTCTGCTTGTGGTTCAGGCCTCCAGCCGGGTCACTACAGTTCTCCCCTTCCAAAATTAGCCCCATTGGACAATTGTCCAAGGCAGTCTTTGGCCCTGATTCCCAGTCTAGGTCTTTCCCAGCGGCTGGTAGGGAGACACAGGCCCGCCTTCCACTCTGGGTTCCAGTCCAGGGCCCCTATAACTAGCAACAACCTGATCCCATTGCTCTTTCCCTGGACTCCCTCTTTCTTCTGGCTCCCCACATGGTTACAGGTAGGGAGATGCAGGCCTGCCCTCTGCTCTAAGTTCCAGACCAGCACCCCTATATCAAGCAACTCCTTGATCCCATTTCTTTTCCTTGGACTCCTTTCTACAATACCTGGCTCCCCACATGGTTTCAGGCCCAACTCGCTACTCCCAGGGAGTCATTGCTGACTGCCTAACTCTGCAGCACCAAACACAACTCCCTTCTCCCAGGGAGTGACTGCAGCCTGTTTCCCATCAGCCCCCACATCCCTTCTCAGCTGGGCTCCATCACCAATCAGCCCCTCCGGCTCTCCCTCAGGTGCAGCCTTTCAGGCAAACCAACCTAAGGAAACCTGCTCTGCTTTGCATGGGGTGAACACTCCATCACAGGCTACACTCCAACTTCTGGGTGAATGCAGCTTTGTCTGCAAAAATCAAAGGGCTTCTCCTGAAGTAATTTAAAACTGCTTATTTCCAGGCTTGCTGAAGTGTCCCCGCAAGCATCTATGCCTCAAGCTCCTTCTGCTGTCATTTGTGGCCAGTCACAGCACATCGCTGGACTTCAGTCTCTTCTGGTGGAGCAAGCAAAAAAAGCTGAGGCACAATTGAAATCATTCCCAATTTCACACCAATCATTTAACACTAACTCTAGCAGCAAACGTCAATTCCTTCACTCACCCTTCCCAGGAAGCTCCTCCTAGCTCCACCCAAAGCCTATGGATGCAATTTACCCTTGATGTACCTTGCAAAGTCCTGCACTGCAGCAACCTTCCCACAAACCAGTGAGATCAGCACTTTCTGGAGTCAATAATTCTGAGTCAGCCACAGGCAACCCCTGCTAGCCAGAAGATAACCAAGTTCCAGCACTCAACTGCCTCCAGGATAGTAGCACCGTGTTCTGCTAATTGACGGAGCAGTTCTTCTATGTACTGGGGGCAGAGTGTAAATGAAATCTTCAGGACACCCCACTACCTGACCTATTGCAAGGCGTATGATGACGCAGAGCATTCTTTCCAACTGATTTGTCAATGAAAAGGATGCACAAGCACTATTGTTCTAGCCTTTCCTTCTAAATAGCAGGCCTCAAAGTGAAATAGTTTCTGGGGAGGTAAACTGGCACATGCCCAGGTGGAGACAGTGGAGAAAAAACTTTTTTTTAAGGGTTTCAGGGGAGATAGGAGGGACTGTAGGGTCAGTGAGGTTTTCCAGCAGCAGGGGTGGGAGCAGGTCAGGATATACAGCTGTTTGCAACCCTCACCCATCTATAGTTGAGTGCTCTCAATGCAGCTTCCTTCTCCATCAGCAGCTCCTAGTCCTTGGGCTGGGAAGCAGAAGTAAGGAAGTTAGGTGATCAGAAAAACACACGTAGGGGAGAAAATGAGCAAAAGCAGCAAAGTGGGGAGCTGGCTGCAGGATGGGGTCAGTGCACTAGGAACCCTTGTCCTGTGGCAGGCAGGTGGAAGAGGAAAAATACACCTTCAGCTGCTGCATTTGTCTGCACATCCCCAAGAGCTAAGATCTGCCCCACTTCCTGACAGGCCCAGACACAGGAGTCAGCAGCTCCATCACAGAAAACCCACCCCAGAAGAGGATGTGAGCCTGGCCGGTACTGAGTTGGTCCCAAAGGCAAAGACACGAACAGGTAAGCAGAAATGTACTTCCTAATGAGCAAATTGTTGAGTCTGTCTGGGCAGTCCTTGCACTTAAGGATGAGCCACCATAGGTGAGGTGGCTGGTTTCCTGGCAGTGGAGCCTCTGCTGATTTTATGGCAGCCTCTGCACTATTTCTGAACTAGAAGATGCCAAGCAGACAGTGGTAGAACACCAGGCACCCTGGCACCAGTAGGGTTTTCTCTATTTCTCAAACAAGCTTAAGGAGTATGCAAGTATTAGGACTGCCTACCCACAGGGAAAGCAAACCCCTGAGCAACCTGAGAGATAAGGGGGCCATAAGCTACTCTGAAAGAAACAGACGTGGGCTTATAAGGCGTTCCCTCTGGAGAACTGCAAACAGGAGCTGCAGGTTTTGGGCTTTGGCTTCCAAACAGAAATATACATAAACACACACTGCAGACTCCTTAGGGCAAGAACTGTGGCCACTTTTCTATGCCACTGATACATGACTGGTGCTCAATGTATGACAAGGCCCCACATGGAGAAAAAGCCCCTGGCTCAATTTGAAGACTTTATACAGCTTGAACACTGTCATTCATAGCGGACAGTTCATCCAGGCGTGGACCAGTAACTAAACACACTAAGCTGTATGAAAATCCTAATGTGCCACACCACAATGAAAGGCAGTGCTCCATGGGGCCTCACAAACTAAAAAAATAAATAAATAAATAAATACCAACCCTAAAAGGTGGGAAAGTGGTTTATGGATTGATCAGCCAAGGGAACTGACATTCCCTAGCCATTTGGGCTCCCTTGTGACATTCTAGTTTACTGTGTTGTGCCTTTAATCAAACCAGGCTCTTCAAGCGCACAGTATAAAAATCCCCTAGGGCAGTGTCTCATGAGATGTCACTGCATTTTCTTTCACACATCTTCTTTAAAAAGGCCTCCAAGGCCTCCCCTTCCAGTCACTGCTTCTTCGAGGGAAGTTCTTTCTTTAGAAAGGTGATGGGGGGGGAGGGCTCCCTAGTCAGGAGCTTGCTCCTGGTTATTGGAGTCCATTATCATTTTTTCCACTTCTGCTTTGGATCTTTGTTCTTCTTAAATTTCTTTTGTTGTTTTGGTCCTTTTTCCATTTCTAGTTTTCTCTTCTTTTCACTGAGAACAGAAACAAAACATTTGTTAAAGAGAATTTTGATTCCACAGGAGAATGACTCCCCACTAAAGGAGGATTAGAAGAGATGAGAGGCCTCCACAGAAACCTTGGCTGCCAAGCCTCCAAAGAAAAACATATGGGGGAAGAGAAATGAAAGTATTTACAGTAGGATTAGTGAAAGCACTAAGGAACAGGGCCTAGATTTTCTGGTATCTTGTGATTTTGAATCACTTTAGATGAGCCCAATTTTCAGAGAGTTAGTGCTCAGGGACCTTCTTAAAGTCAAGTCCCTTAAAGACATCTCTGGGAACAGAGATTGGGGCACCCTAAACAAAAAAAATCACTAGATACTTGGAAAACATAGGCATACAAATAACAGCCCTGCACTGGACTTAGTTGGGGCACAGATGGATCAAATATGACATTTGTAGAGTCATCCATTTCAAAGACATTTTAAAGGCCCTTTTATATAGTTTTAAGATGTCTAGGGATTCACTCACTGCTTCCAGCACTCACAGAAGCAATCTGTGTGCATGAAATGCAGAGGAAAGATGCAAGATGGACAACATAATTACTTCTTCCCTTAGGCATCAAGAAAAACAACATGTAAGCAAGCCCCATCCCATAAATCTCCAGGGACACAGATGAGGTAAAATTCCATGCTGACCTGCATGAGAGCTAAAAGAAGGAAGATGAATGGAAACCACATTAGGGAGCTTAACATTTTCAACTAAGAACCTAACCCCATGAGCTGCTGAATCACCTGCTCCTAATGAAGTCACAAGAAGATGACAGCAACTCAGCATCTCATAGGATTAGGCCCTAAATTGAGAGAATTGATTTCCACAAGCTTCCACTGGTCTCAGCTGCCTCCAGTGCAGAAGAGACTAAAATGGAATAAGAGTAACTCTTAACAGAATGACTCCCCACTAAAGGAGGATTAGAACTGATTATGTGAAAAACTGGGGTTAGTAAGAATTGAGAGGTCTACAGTACTGCTTAATAAAAGTTGAGATGGGATCAAGTTACAGAAAGGCAGGACTGTTTTCCAAAATCACATTACAGTCTTATCTTCTCCACTCACGGAAAAACCCAGCCCTGCTTCCTAGTTACCCTTTCCGGATCCCCATTAGGAATCAACCTAGAAAAGCAAGACACACAATTCCCAGCATTTAACTCCTCATCTTCATTCTACATTTAAGCATTACGATGAAGTAAAGTGCGAAGGACAGGATCCACCTAAGAAAAGTGCATGGGTTTTTTTGTTTTTGTTTGTTTGTTTTTAAATTTTCCAACCTTTTCAGGCTGACAATGGAAGCATTCTGTCCTGCTTTGCTCAGCACTTCATTCCATTCTTCATCATCACCCCGGATTATATATCTAAGGGAGAGGTGGAAAAAACAAAAGCAAACAAAGTGAAATGCTCTGTTTAGAGGAAAAGAATTAAAGGTTAATTATGCTTCTGTCCACAAAACTGCTACCCAGCCAGTGTTTGTGCCAACACCCTAAGAGAAGAAAATCTTTCAGAAATAAAGAGCTGGTTCAAAGCATTAACAGCCGGCACAGGGGGAATCTGCAATGCAGTACGCAGCCTTCCATGACTACACCAGTGGTCTGAATCCAAACTAAGCCAGTGCTGACCAAGAACTTATCCAAAAGTTGTTCTGTAAGAGATGTGAAGCAAATTCTTTCTTTCAGCTGCTCATCTTACAAACATTGCTCTTTTATGGCAGCCTCACCACAGAAGCAGAGAACTGAATGGCAGCAGACACATGCTCACACCCCATCCTGCTGGTGGAGGTTCCAGGCCACAGTGTTTTTCCCCTTTCAAACAGGAGACAGGTATTGCACCTGCCCCGGTTATAAACTCTTCCAAGGACAGAGGTCTTCAGTCTCTCTGGCTTTCAATCAGGCAGCCGTCACCAGACCCTCTATTCACGATTGAAGACATCCCTCCAATCTATAGTTTCCATTTAAAGGATTGTGGGGTTTTCCTTTCAAAGTAAAGAACAGCAGCTAGTCTGCAAGAGAGGTAAAGACAGAGGGTGCACACAGCAAGTATTCATAGTGGGAAATTGGTTAACTAAGGCTAACTCCTGGATCGATGGCACACCCAGGAGATGTTCCACTCTGGAGATGGTTTGGGGAAGTGTTGTCATTCCACTGCTAATGCTAATTCTAATTATGATTCCCCTCTAGCACAGGGGAACCTAAAGGAAGGGGGCCTAGGATATTATAGCTTGAACGTTTACTTTGAGCAGGAAAGCCAGAAAGACAAATTCTGGTGAGTTTAGGTTCTTGTTTAGTGCCTCTGCCCATGGTATCCAAGTGCCTTGACACATCACGCAGTTGTAACTAAGAGACGACACAGCAGAATTGGCATGGCCATTCCCTCCTACCCGAGTCTCAACACAGAAATTAGCCTCTGATCAGCCTTATGTTAACACTAGATAAATCCTTTACAGCTCTCACCTCTACCTTTTCTGCACTGCTCTCTAATCAGTCTCTTAAAAAACGTCGAATAAGGGGAATTTTTCTAGGTTGGGGGGGGGGGGGAACAATCTAAAAGAAAAGCATCAAACCACTAAGAAGAAAAATGAAAGTAGTTGGAAATAATCACTCACGTCTACGTCAGTCATATCAGGCAAACATCATAAGAGAAGGTTATTCACCGTCTGCAGTAACTGAGGTTATTTAAGATGTGTGTACCTGTAGGTGCTTGACCCCAGGTGTCTGTTGCATCAGAGATTTCCAGCAGTACTGCCCAGCCAGGTTGCGTATGCACAGTTCACCTCACAGCACCACTGGCACCATGAGACATGCACACGCCACCAAACCCTCAGTTCCTTCTCAACTATCCATGGTCAGAAATGGAGCCCACAGCAGTTCTCCTCACAGCTCATTTTCATGTACAGACAGTGTAGATTTAGTGACAGTTTGTACTAGTTTAGCCAGTTATTTCTTATTTCTCCTCTCCATAGTTTAAACAAGATGAGCTGAGCACATATGATCCGGACAGGCCCTGCTGACGGAAGTCTCCAATGTGGCATGAGCCAGACACCCAGAGTGAAGCACTAACAGACACCACTGGAAGAGGAACCAGAGATTTTAAGCAGCTTTTATTCTTCTTCACAGATTTGTTCAGTGTTTGCTTTGTTGATTTTAGTGCCACAACAGAAGATATTGCCACAATAGTCTTTGAACAAATGAACAGGTTTTTGCAGGATAAAGGGAAGGACTGGGTTCTCGTCAGCTCAGAAGGAAGAAACATCTGCTGGAGTTTTGTACGACTTGCGCTTCAGCAGCTCAATGCTTCAAGCTGACTGGCTCCACAGGGCAAAGGGAGATCTAACAAGACACTTCAGGCACCGTTAGTTTTAGTGTCCAGTTATTAAATGAAAAAAGTGAAAAAGGAAACATTAAGTCAGCGCTGACAAGGATGCTTCTCTACTACTGCTTGCACTGAAGCCGAGAATAGTTTAGCAGGACACAGATAAGCCAAGAGTCCTGAACTGGTGTAAGAGGCAATGAGACCTTTCCATGACTTGGAGGAAGCTAATAATTATTCTTAGGAGCACCAGAAACCATCAGATTAAAGCAGACAATGGCGAGTTAGCTCAATTTATTATCTGTATTACAGTATCATGTGGCAGCCCAACCAAAATATCAGGACCTCATTGTGCCAGGCGCCATACAAACACAGAGCAAGAGTCTCTACCCTGTAGAGTTCATCAGGTGAACAAAAAAAGGAAACTAAGGCAGGGAGCGAAGAAACAGCTGCCAAAGATCACACAGGAAGTGTCGCAGTGTTGAGCCTGAGTCCAGATCTCTCAAGTCTTTGCCTAATTGCAGGGGTCGGCAACCGATGGCACGGGTGCCAGAACTGGCACACGGGCAGAGCCCGAGTGGCATGCGGCGCCACTCAGGCTCCCCCGCTGGCCTGCAAACCGCGCGGCCAGCAGCTGCAGCGCACAGCTGAGGGGCCCTGCTGGCTCCGCCTACTGCTGGACAGCAGATGGGATGGGGAGGGGAGCCGAGTCGGTCACGTTGCGTCACCCCGGCTCACCCAGAGCCGCACCGCTGCCAGCAAGAGGGTGGATCGCCTCGGCCTGGCCGGAGCCGCCGCTGCTGGCGGGTGGCCTCTGGTTCCTGGCCCCGGCTCCCGCTGGCAGCTGCGGCTCCGGGTGGGCTGAGCCGACCCGCCCTCTTGCTGGCCATGGCTGGGGCCAGCTCTGCCCTGCCGGCAGCGGCGTGGCTCTGGGCAGGCCGGGGTGACGTGACCCGCTCCCCTCCCGCTGTCCAACAGGGGGTGGGACCAACAGGGGCCCTCAGCCCCGCGCCACCCCTGCGGATGGAAGCCAGCCCCCGGGCCGGGAACTGGAGGCCACCCGCCAGCTGAAGCTGGCCCAGGCCCTGGCCAGCAGGGCACCTGAAGCCTGGCCCCACCCCCAGCACCTGCTGAGGGTACAGTGGGCAGGGCTGGCATGGGGGCCAGCACAGGTTGCCAACCCCTGGCCTAATGCCTTAGATTCAAGGCCCCTCCTGTTCTCTAGCAGCCATCCAGTGACGCAGACAGGTAGGTGGACATAAGGAAGCCAAAATCACTTGCCCACAGTCACACATCCAGTAGCTGATCAATCCAGGGCTCCCAGGCTCCCAGTCTTTTATTTTAAGCCATCACGGACCCATGGTTCAAAAATGCTGGTAAGAAAAGTCATGGGTAATACGGAAATTCAGTGATAAGGTGGAGGATTGTAGGCAGAAAGTTCCTGTCCGCACTAAACTGCTCAGGTACAAATCTTAGTAAATGTGTTGAACTGAACACCGCTGAATGGCTCACTGCCAATGAGCACTGATTTCTATTACTGAAACTAGTTTTAAAAAATGAAATTTAGCTTGAGAGCAAAGCAAGTTTATCCCCAGTAGAGATAATTGTTGATTATCTGTCAATAACAGAAGACTCAGAAAACTGTAATTGCCAGGTGTGAAAATGTGCCAAAACAACATTCATTAGATAACGTAGAGTAAGAGATGTTTAGCCTATATGGCTCAACAAACACACTGACTTCAAATTTCTCATCTACTTATGGTCTAAAACTGTTAGCTCGAGTTGCAGCTTGATGATATGACCCAGATGTCTGCTGTGCTCTGAAAGTGAATACAAGGCCTTTGAGTATTCCTGCCGTATTTCCCCACCCACCCCTCCGTCCCCAGACACAAATGTATTCTACATTCCTGGAACCTCGGAATCCAAACTAGATGCCTAGGGGTACCTGTGGTACAACTCATGTGGATAAATTCTTACTGTGAAAAGTCCATGTCCTTCAGCTTCCCCATTTCTTGATTGTGTTTTTCCTGGAATTCCTTTGCCGCTTCTTCCTGCATTGAAACATCCCAGAGACACACTAAGTTTTAAGTATAGCAGTGACTGTGTATTACAAAGTAGCCTGGTCAGTCGGAAATTATGACCCCCTTCCCATCCAAAAGACAGTTCACCCAACCCCACCCACGCCCCTATCTCTGAACTGGCTGTTTTCAAACAACTCTTCCCATGTAATTGGCTTTTTAGCTGCTTTTCAACATAAAATGCAAAGGTGAGACTGGGAGGATTGGTATACAACAGTATAAGGAGGAACATAAGCACAAAACTAATGCATTAAAAGATATAGTTAGAGCTTGCACAGTTCTTTAACAACCATAATAGGACACATGTTATGCAACACTCCCTACACTAAAAGAAATCCAGCTTAGAAGGCTCCTAAATTAGAGAAAACCCTCTGAGGGGGTTGACATGCACATTGGAAATTTTAACAGCAAGATTATTACCAAGTCCTCATTTAAAGATTTCAGGGTTGGTTCCAATACAACTTCCTTTGTAACTGCCATCTGCTCCTCCACAGCCTTTTCCTGGATCCTGCTGAACAACTGGGAAGGAATGAAATTAACATGTGAGGGGCTACGGATGTTTTTCCACATTGGTGCTGTAAAAATTCATTAAGAACAGTTGGCTGCTCTCTCTGAAACTTCTGGAGCCTTTGAAATATGGACAAGGAATTGGGTTTTTGTTTTTCAAATGACTGCATTGTGGTACCCTGAAGCTCAACAGCCACTTCTTGGAAGCAGAAACACTGAGCTTAATAAAAATATAAACGTATCAGTCATCCAGTGTCATCTGCATGAATGAGAGAGCTGGCAGTTGACAACACACCTCACTTAGGCAATCCCAACTGAATCATTAATGTTTGTAGGTCAGCATTACACTACAGAGTTACTCTCTTATATTAATTCCTTCAAGTCAGCTAGAAGAATTCTATGCTGAGCAAGCCATCTGTAAAGTGAAATGACTTGTATTTTAGGGTGCAGAAGCTCTGCCTATGAAGCCGTTGCACCAATTTGAGAACTAAGAGGGATTAGATTGCTCAGGGGATTGGAAAATGGATGGGGAGTTTTTACTGCCATGTCACCAGTTAGAACTAGTCACAGACTCATAGACACGAAGGTCAGAAGGGACCAGTATGAACATCTAGTCTGACCTCGTACACGAAACCTCATCCACCGACTCCTGCAATAAGCCTCTAACCAATAACTGAGTTATTAAAGTCCTCAAATCACGATTTAAAGACTTTAAGATGCAGAGAATCCACCAGCAAGAGAGGCATTCCCAATGCTATAGAGGAAGGCGAATGAGAGTCTTACCCATTTGATAATGATCTAAGTGACAGAAGTTGGTGGCTTAAGTGAAATCCCTCATGGACAGCCATCCCCCACCCTTGCTGTCAGCCTCAACAGAAAGATCAAGGAGACTGAAGGCCTGACCCAGAGCTTTTCTTGGATATCTACTGGCTTCAGCTCTGCCCCACAGGGATCCTAGAAATGACTATTCTAAGCCTGGACTGTGGTATCAGCTTCCTCACTGCCAAACTTAACAGACATTAGAGTCTGAAGCCCTCTACCCAGCACTTTTCACCATTTGAAAACACAAACATGCATGCTATTTGGGGGAGTATACAAACAGAAATCACCACCCACATTTTACACCAAGTACAAGACATTTCTTTACAATGAGACTCTAATGATTTCTTAGAGACAGGCTGAGAATGCGGGATTCTGATCCAGATAACTCGCACTACTCATCTTAAGCCTAGGACTGTGTTGGGCCCAACTCTAGAGAGCAAAGCTTGACCATGATGCAATTACCTGGATGACCTTGCGGATGATCCTATTGAAGAGGCCCATCAGCTGACTACTGGGCAGTTCTATCTCCTTTTCCAGCACATCCACAGATTTGTGTTGCAGACCGATCCCCAGAAGAAGAGCCTGGAGGACAAGTTAAAAAAACAACCACCACACACACAAGTTAGCTTCTCTCCCAACCTCCCTGGATTTTACCATGGAAGTTACTACTCCAACGAAATCATACAAGCGCACATCAGGGAAGGGCTCAGAGTTTTGTACGAAGAACTGGAACACTACCAAATTGCTCCATCCTTGATGGGCATCACAACATGTTTAGTAGAGCAGGGCCTCCTGCTCTAGGTGCAGTGCTAGTATTTACACAGAACGTTAAAACGTATGCAGTGTTTTTCAGCATGGTGAAGAGAACAAGTTCCCTACAGTCAGATTCAAAGGAAATACAAAACATGGGAGAACAGTACAGGAAGGAGAGAGCACAATGAGGAATGCAGAAGAGGCAGTCACCTGAAGCAATGGATTTTAGCAAGGTGAAAGAGGCGAGGGACAGGCGTGTGGCGTGTGAAGTGGGTGATCCAAATCTAGGAGATGGCATAAAAGTAGATGGGCGGTGAGAAACTCTTGCTCCCAAAGGGAAAGTTAGATTACACGATAGCACAAAATAAGAGTCAAGATGGAAGAAGGGATGCAAGATACTCGCTCGAGAAATACTGGTGTGACAGGGTCTCAATAGGAACAAGGTGGATATAATGAATGCAAATGATACATACAGACTGCGCGGCAGAGAGGGATGTGTCTCCTAGCTGGTTGAGAAAGTACATCCTGGAGACAGCAGGAATCATGTCCATGATCAAGTGATAGTCCACCATGTTTCGAGAGTACATCTCTAACCGCTTCAGGTCATAGGGGATGAACACAGCTTCCAATTCAGCACGGCTAATTGCTGAGCAAATTAAAGATGGTAATGTTAGAATTGCACTTCAAACGCACCACACATATTTGCTTTGAAATGTAGATATGAACCAGACGATAGAGCATCTCGCTGAATCCTCAACCGTCCTAGACATTCAAACCCTGAACAAACTTTAGCATTAAAGCCAGTGTAGAGAACAGATACTCACCACACAACTGCCATCTTCATGACTTCCACTCCTAGGCAAACAATGGGCTGTGGAGAATGGGGTCCCCCTCTTACTTTACAATAGGAGTTGAGGCATATGGGTGGGGAAGCTTGCTGCCTCTGTCCAAACTATGCCTGCCCCACTGACAGAGAGGGCTGGCAGCCGGGGATCTTTCACCAGGAACGAATATTATGTAAAAAGAACACACAGAACCAGACTAATTCCTGTGCTCCCTTGAGAGATCCTGTACTCGTTATGTTCAAGAAACCAGTTGTTTGCTTTCATAGTTTTTGAAGTCCACTGTGATCATCTAATCTGACCACCTGCACAACATAGGCCACACCCTCCAGGTTCATTCCTGGCTCCTTCCCATCAATTACTTCCCTCTTCCTCAGCTCCTCCATTACCCCTGACTTCCCCAAGCCTTGGAACTGCTTCTGAGAGGTGTGGGAAATGGGTTTCTGTATTGTAGTTTAAAAGGAATTATTGCTCAGTTGTGTATTAAATATGCCTAGTAAGGAATTTACTTGTCAAAAACATTTCCTCCATCTTTTCTGTTGTCTGTATTGTTATACATATACTTGTTGACAGGCATCTTGAAATAAATTATCAAAATAATTGAAATGGGCATGGTTATATTGTATTCTGTCAAATAAAATATACAGTTTTTAAATACTGTGCACATTTGTAATTTTGGGGGGCAGAATTCCCCCAGGAGTAATTAAAGAGCCCTCTAGTACCATAGGATATTTAAAACTCTGATCAAGAAGAGCGCTCTGATCTCACCTGCCAGAGAGATAAGAGTACGGGAAGTTTTCACACAGCAATATAAGCATATTTTTAGCATTCTACTAAAAGCTGTAGGACATTCATGGGTTTCATTTAAGAACCTTTGAATATACCATGTGGGGATGTCAAACCACTGAAAGGATTGTAAGAAACCTAGAAACTCACGGGGGTGCTCCTCCTGCTTGATATTCTTGTTCTGTAGAATGTTCAGTGCTAACGAAGGGGAGAAAGTGCTAAACTGATATGATAGCAGAGACAGGAACCGCCTCCTGAAATCTTTACAAGAAGAGAAGGTAATGGTTACCAGCATGGTTGTGCAAAGGACACACTGAGGCACCTTTTTAAACTAGTACAGCCAGCGGTTACCTTTCCAAAAGGCAGAGAGCCAGTGCTCCTGCTCAGTCTCTTCCTCATTCAGCGTCTTCAGCATGATACATGAGTGCTCACCAGTCAGGTCATTCTAGGAAGGAAGACAGATTCCCGTGATCCCTTGCACCCACCCTTTTTTTGTTCTGAAGTAACAAAAGCAGAGAGAGATGATATAATACAGATAAAACGCTGGGACCCTTTTTACGCAATTTTATGCATGGACACAGGTTCTATTAAAAATCACCCATCATCACTATCGAATTTATATCCCTGGAAGGATTTATAGCCTTGGGGATTTGATAAATTCCAGGAAAGGGCTTGATTTATTTATTTTTGCTACTATTCAGCTAGTCAAATGTTTCATTACTACAAAAATCTCAACCCCTACTCAAAAGTCAGAACAACAAATGCAAGATGATACAGTGACATAGGAAGCTAAATACCTGCTGTCAGACAAAACTTGTTCTAAGCAATTGGCGTTGATTTGCAGTTCTGACACCTAATTGGCTCATGAGAGGATATCTGGACAGCCTCTATCTGGCCATTCGCATACACTTGCCTAAATTACCAGCACATTTCTGAGCACGTACATCTTAGCCTTAAGTTTTTAAAACAGAATAAATAGCTATAAAATATTACAGAGTCACTACCCCTTCCCTAACTATACTATATATTAGCAAGACCATACAACCCCCCTGAAATTCTTAAATATTGAGGGGGGTTTTCAAAAGCACGTAGGCACCTAATTTCCACAGATTTGATGAAATGCTTTTAAAAACCCCACAATCCCAACCCTATCAGAATCTGTGAAAAGGCTTCTACTGACTTCAGTGGCAGCTGGATCAGTTTCTTGATGCTGTAAGATACTTACTGGAGTCTGCCTTAGATAAACTGGTACAAATCCAGCACGCTTCCAAAATCTAATAGGGGAAGAAAAAGAGATACATTGGAAATTATCAAGATGTTAATGCTACAGTAGCAGTTGGGGCAGCAGGCGTATCCCAATTCCAAGAACAAATGTTAAAAATTGAATTAAAGTTCACAAACTATCACAGTCAACTTATAACAAACAACAAATGTTGATCAAAAGAGCATGAAAAGGGGCTGCTGATAAGACCACACAGAAAAAATTTTGGAACAAAAAGATTCTGACATCAGAAAGTGGACAAAACTCATGCATCAGAAACAAGGGGGTGGCCTATCATGTCCACCAAATTTTGGGATTTAAAAAAAGACAATGACTGTGGTGAGCAAAAACCTGAACTCCTAGGAAAAAGCCCGAAGGTCTCTGCTCTTACCAGAGACTCTGCCCTTCATCCGTGAACATCCAGAATCCTCAGAGATATCAAGGTCTTAACATACCAATGAGGGCCCCAAATTATCACTGAGACCTGAGAGGATCCCAGATTTATACATGCAAGATCCTACTTTGTCTTCCCATTCTCCTCCTTTTGCCCCATCCATCCAAACCTACTCTCTCTCCTCTTTCTATCCTCTCCCCCTACACGCTTGGTTCCTGACCTGATCCTGTGATTTACTGTACTACACAGTCCCGGTGTGAGGTGATGACCTGACCCACACAGCCCTGTCTCACCTGGGACAGGTGAAAAAGGGATATCTGACACCCGATGACATTCCAAATGAGGGGAACAAGTCAGGGCCCACAGCAGCAAACCTGCCCATCCAGAGCTCATATTCATGACTCATCATCTGCTCTGGAGCTTGTGAATTTTGGCAGGAAGCTGTGCTTTCCCCACTTTTCACTATCCTATTTCTCTGCCCTCTCATATCTGTCTCTTATTTCTGCTTCTGAACAAAATCACAAGCACCAACAGCTGAGTCAAAAAGGATAAGAGAACCAATACTTTATTTCCCCGTGAGAAGGGCTGTTTGACAAAACAAGGGAATTTAATGAATATCCTCTCTGAAAACAGCATGTTGCTAAATTTTGACTAAGACTGTTTTGTGCATTACCATTCATTGTATACACTTTATATTTTGGATTCTTCTGCACGGCCAGTAAACAAACTTCCAAATTATGATACGAATTTCATAGTACTTACTTCATGGAACTTAGCAGGATGAAGCATTTACACTCAGAATCCAAACTAAGAATAACTGTTTAATGTTGTACATGGTCTATGTCATATTAACACCTTTAACTTCATGAGCCCACTTATTTAATCAAATTCCATAAGACAGTATCCCTGGGATTGCACAGCACCACCAATCTGCTCTGCAGTGGGACTGGGGTAGTCTGGCCATGTGGGAACCAGAGTTTGAGATGGTAAATGAGTACTTTGCTCCTGAGCTAGCAAAGGAGGGAGAAAACACATTCTGAAGGGCTCCCAAAGCAGCTGCATCCAGACATCCTGAGCTGAAAGGGCACACACCACCACCGGAGGGCATGGTGGCTCGATACGAGAGAGGAAATGGGATTATGAGCAAGTGACGCCTGAACAGACATCAGGACAGAAGTGCTATGACACAATCATCTGTAGGGGCTCCCCTGAACTCACATTTAGTGTAGTAGACAAATACGGCTGAACTCTTACTTAAGCAGCCTGGGTGTCAAGCCATAAGATACTCCCAGATAGTCCAGATGCTCAGCTTGTCGCTCACTCAGTTTAAGTAGTAAAGGAGGCAGGTCCTTCCGCGGTGTCACAGCCTCTTCTAACAAACTGACGGCCTGGAGACGGGGAAGTGTGGCCAAGTTAGCAGACAGCGTACACAGTGACGGCAGATTAAATCTCTCAGTAACGTTCAACATGGAAGAATACATGGGACTCATACACTGAGGGTTCAGTCATCTATTCCAATGCAAACGCAATAGCCTAAAACTGCAAGAAACACCATAAACACACAGAGCTGCATACCTCACTGCTCACAGTGGCAATTCCTTTTGGCTTCAGAGTAACTTTTTCTTCCAGGCATGGGAATTTGCCCTCATAGTACATTTGCAGCAAGGTCAGTGCTCTGCTGCCATAGCCCATCTGTGCAGGAGAAGGAGGGGAGAATTGGAAACAAATGCAAATGCATTAGAAAGTTCTTAAAACTGATCGTGTGTTTTTCTTAAAGACGACTCTTTCGCTCATCAATTCACCACAATGGCTTCATGTTTATAAAGCACCCTTCGTCCTGAAGACAGCCCAGCAGCGTACAAATGGCCTATCCTAGCATCATTCAGTCACCCCCCAAAAAACCCCCAAATCTATTGGTTGCTTATGTACACAACAGTCTAAGATATACATTCTCCACCAAAGCTACACCATGAAGTACTGTCCTGCAGCTCTCAGATTAGTAATCCTGCATGACGATACTTACTGATGTAAGGTTTGAAAGATGGGGCTCCTAGGTAGGGAGAACTGAAGGTTACTCACTTGTGCAGTAGCCAAGGTTCTTCGAGATGTGTGTCCCCGTGCTGCTCCACTCTGGGTGCGCTGGCGCCCCGCGTCTTCGATCGGAGATTCTACAGCAGAGCCCCTGGGACCGCGTGCGTGCGTCCCCAGCAGCGCGCGGGTGTTCTAACGCCTCTGCAGGGACGCGCGCCCGGTCCCAACCCCTCTGTTCCTTCTCCGCCTCAGAGTATAATTATATAAACCCGTACTCCGAAGCAGAGGGGAGGAGGGTGGGTAGTGGAGCAGCACGGGGACACACATCTCGAAGAACCTTGGCTACTGCACAAGTGAGTAACCTTCAGTTCTGTCTTCGAGTAGTGTCCCCGTGGTGCTCCACTCTGGGTGAATACCAAGCAGTACCTCTAATTGGAGGGGGGTTCTTCGGAGTTCGATCTTTGAGCAGCTTTCAACACAGATAGGCCAATTGCCGTGTCACGTGCAGACATCTGTTCCACAGCGTAGTGTTTTACGAAAGTTTCCGTTGAGGCCCACATTGCTGCTTTGCATATGTCTATCAGAGGGACATTGTCTAGAAAAGCCCTAGACGTCGCTATAGACCTGGCAGAATGTGCTCTTACAGGGCCAGGGGGAACCCTTCCGACCTGAGTGTAGGCTGCTTGAATACATGAGGACACCCACTTCGATATTCTCTGTTTGGAGACTGCTGTCCCCTTTGTACGCTCGACTATTGACACAAACAGTAAAGGAGATTTCCGAAACTCCTTTGTCCTTTCTAGATAAAATGCAACTGCTCTCCTCACGTCCAAGGAATGGAGAGTGGACTGGAGAGAGTCCGTGTGAGGCTTCAGGAAAAAAACTGGAAGATATATAGTCTGGTTCATGTGAAACGCGGACGAAATCTTGGGGAGGAATTTAGGATGTGGTCTCAGTGAGATTTTGTCCTTATAAAAAACGGTGTAGGGCGGGTTCGCCATGAGAGCCCCAAGTTCAGAAACGCGCCTTGCTGAAGTTATCGCTACCAGGAAAGCTACCTTCATTGACAAATGGAGTAACGAGCATGTGGCCATCGGTTCAAATGGGGGTTGAGTCAATGACCGTAGGACCAGGGTGAGGTCCCAGGGCGTAGCCGGGGGTTTCACTTCCGGGTATAAGTTATGTAGCCCCACCATGAACCTTTTAACGACCGGATGGGTAAAAGCTGTCTTATCCTGCCATTGCTCGTGGAATGTCGATATAGAGGCCAAATGTACCTTTATGGTGTTAATTGATAAACCTGTCAATTTTAGTGAGAGTAGATATTCTAACAGAGTGGCTACAGAAGCCACTAGCGGATTCGTCCCCTCCTGATGGCACCAGGATACGAATCTACGCCATTTTTGCAAATACGTCCTCCTGGTAGCTGGCTTTCTACTGTTCAGGAGAACCTGTTTAACTGAGTCCGAACAACCTCTCTCTAATGCATTGAACCATCCAGGGTCCACGCCGTGAGGTGTAGCCTGTTTAGCTGGGGATGCATCAATTGGCCCCTGTTCTGGGTCAGCAGGTTCTGCCTCAAAGGGAGTGTTATCGTACGCTCCCTGGACATGTCCATCAGGTGAGTAAACCATATCTGTCGTGGCCAAGCTGGTGCTACCATTATTACCCTGGCCCTGTCTTGTCTTATTTTGAGAACAGTTCTCATAATCATTGGAATTGGCGGGAAAGCGTACATCAGGGTATGGCTCCAGTCCAGGAGGAATGCGTCGCCTATTGATCCCTTGCCTATCCCTGCCCTGGAACAAAATCTCTTGCATTTCCTGTTCACAGGAGTCGCGAACAAGTCCACTTCTGGGAACCCCCACTGCTGAAATATCCATTGAAGGACGTCCTTGTCTATTTCCCATTCGTGATCTTCTGTGAACCTTCTGCTCAAGTCGTCGGCCATAGTGCTTAGGATGCCAGGTAAGTAGATCGCAGACAGGCGGACATTTCGCGTTATACACCAATCCCAGAGTTTGATTGCTTCTGCGCAGAGGGATTGAGAGCGTGCGCCCCCCTGTCGATTTATGTAGTACATGCAGGCCCTGTTGTCCGTCTGAATTTTTACTACCTTGCTCTTTATATGCGGCAGGAAATGAAGGCATGCATTCCGTACTGCTCAGAGCTCCAATACGTTGATATGTAGCGCTCTCTCCTGTACCGACCATTTGCCCTGGGCCATTAAGCTTCCCAAATGTGCGCCCCACCCCAGGAGGGAGGCGTCCGTGGTGATCAATTCCGAAGGAGGATTCGGTCTGAAGGGAATGCCCCGTAGAAGGTTGCTTGGGGACTCCCACCATTCCAGGGCCCTCTTTATTGAGTTTGGTACTGATACGGTAAGATGTACCGAGTGTTTGCGTGGTCTGAAAACAGTTGCTAACCATGTTTGTAAGGGGCGCATGTGCAATCGCGCATCCTGTACCACGTAAGTGGATGCTGCCATATGGCCCAGCAATTGAAGGCATGTCCTCACCGGGAGCGTGGGGCTGACTCATAAGGTAAGTATCAGGCCCTGAACAGCCTCGAATCTCTCCTTTGGCAAAAAGGCCTTGCCCACTGTGGTATCTATGACTGCTCCTATAAACTGTATTTCTTGAGTTGGAATTAATATGGATTTTTTGTAATTTATCAGGAGTCCCAGCGATTGGAATAGAGTCTGCGTCGTATCCACTGCCCACGCTGCCCCCTGTTGGTCGCGAGCTCGTATCAGACAGTCATCCAGGTATGGGAAGATTGACACCCCCAATTTGCGCAGATGGGCATTTGCTGTTGCGAGCACTTTGGAGAACACTCTTGGTGCTGTGCAGAGTCCGAATGGTAGAACCGTATATTGGTAATGTTGGTTTCCTATGATGAAACGGAGAAATTTCCTGTGAGCAGGACGAATCGAGATATGAAAATACGCATCCTGAGGTCGAGGGAAGCCAGCCAGTCCCCTTTTTCTATGGAAGGAAGGATTGTAGAAAGTGTCACCATTTTGAACTTTTGCGATTTGACCTGTTTGTTTAGTCTCCTGAGGTCCAATATGGGTCTCCATCCTCCAGTTTTCTTCTGGGTTAGAAAATATCGAGAATAAAACCCCTTGCCCCTGAAGTCCTCGGGTACCGGCTCTATGGCACCCCTTTCGAGGAGCTTGTTCACTTCCTCTTGTACTAGATGTACGTGAGATGGGTCCCTGAAGAGGGATGGGGAAGGGGGTTGGGATTTGGGTTTCGTAATAAATGGGATGGTATACCCCGTATCGATGATTTCTAAAACCCATTTGTCCGATGTAATGCTTCGCCACTGGGTATAGAATGGGCGCAATCTGTTCCTGAATAATGGTGACGGTGTTTCTGGGCCTTCCAGGCTTCGAGGGAGGCTGTGCAAACCCTCGACCAACACCTCAAATCTGCGGCCTAGTGGGCGCTGATTGAGGATTAGCAAACTGATGCTGATTGGGGCGTCTCCGGCGTTGCCTCTGTTGATTAGGCCTGCCCCGTGCACTGTCATATCTCCTGTTATTTTGATATTGCGGGTACCTGGGTACAGAAGGTTGCATCCTAAAATTTCCTCTCCTTATTGTAGGTGCATAAATCCCGAGAGTGCGAAGGGTAGCCCGTGAGTCCTTCATCAGGTGCATGGTGTCGTTCGTCCCTTCTGCAAAAAGTTTTCCCTTGTCGAAGGGCAGATCCTCAATAGAGGCCTGTAACTGTCGCGGTAAGCCCGCTGAATGGAGCCAGGATGCCCGCCTCATCACTACAGCAGTGGCCACCACTCTAGCTGCTGTATCTGCCAAATCCAGTATTGCTTGGAGAGCTGTCCTTGATATTAAGTGACCTTCACCAATTAATGACAAGAATTGTTGTTTCTTATCCTCCGGTACGTACTCAATAAAATCTGAAATTTTTGAGTAGTTGTCATGATCGTAATTGGACAGTACTGCTGCATAGTTTGCCACTCGTAATTGTAAAGTGGCGGAAGTGTAGATTTTTCTCCCCAAGGCATCCATCCTCTTATCTTCTTTATCATGCGGTGTTGACCTCAGTTGATTCTGTCTCGCTCTGTGATTAGCTGCGTCGATCACCAGTGAGTTCGGTTGGGGATGGGAAAATAAGAACTCGTTCTTCTTGGGGTTTACAAAGTATTTCTTATCCACTCTTTTGGAGATGGGGTTCACCGATGCCGGTGTCTGCCATATACGATCTGCAGGTTCCATGATCCCATCATCCATAGGTAAGGCCAACTTGGAAGAAGTGGAGGTTTGAAGGATCCGATATAATTTGTGACTTTGTGTGGTCATCTCCTGGAGAGGGATCTCCAGGGCTTCTGCTACTCTTTTAAACAGCTCCTGGAATTGTTTCGTGTCATCTCCTGAAACAGGAGAGGTCTGAGCCACCGGTTCTGGGAACGACGTGGCACTCAGGATAGAATCCCCTTCATCTGGATCTGCCTCAGGGATTGACGACTCCCCAGTCTGAGGAAGCTGTAGGGATACCGATTCTCTACCTCTTTGGGCTGGAGCCCCTGCCCTCTTTGAGGTTGACGGTCGGGTACCAGGAGAGAATTGTGATTGCACATCCCATTGTCTCCAGGGCATACCGTATGGGGGTGGTCCATACCATGGAAAGGGGGGCCACCCGTATTCTGGTCCCATGGCGTTCCAGCCCTGAGGGCATCGTTGTGCCTGTTTGAAAGCTTCAGGTGAGCTGCCAGGCAGTTCCTCCCCGTGATCTTCCTCCGATGAGGAGGCTGACAATATAAATTCATCTGTCTGTTCTGGTGAGGAGGCAGGGGAGAGGGGGGGCAACTGTTTCTCCCCTCTGCAGTGCTTAGTCTTCTCCTTCCTCTTCTTTGGAGGAGGAGAAGCTGTTACATAGGCTGCAGCAGCTGGCGCTGAGCTTGTGCGCAGCGCCCCTAGAGGCCGATGCTTCAACGGCACCGGTTGCCGTCTCTTTAAAGCAGGGGCTCGTGGTTTCGCCCGTGCCGTCAGCTGTTCTCCCCTGGTCGGCACCGACGCACAAGAATCAGTCGATGCCGCCACACCTGTCATCGGCACCGTGGCCAGAGGCTCTGTCGGTGCCGGCATGGGGGGCTGTTCGGCCGTTATGGCCGTTAACGGTGCCGCGGCTCCTGTAGCTGCCGGCGGTTCCATTTTGTGCCCATGGGGTATGTCCCTAAGGACTGTCCCCACTCCACCTGACTTCTTGTCAGTGGGTTTGGCAGTATCCTTTAAAATCTAGTACCTCACCCCTCTCTCCGAGCCCGGAGGAGAGGAGGAGGTTGACGGTCTGTTTGAGCCGCCGGGGTATCCCGGATCGGAGGCAGGTCTCAATGCCTCCTTCATTAATATCAATTTCATTTTGAGTTCCCTGTCGCGTCTAGTCCGCGACTTTAAGTTTTTACAGTCCTGGCAGGAACGAGGTATATGGCCCTCGCCTAGACAGCGGATACACTCCGCATGGCCATCGGATGCTAGCATGGCATCCCTGCACTTTGTGCAGCGTTTAAATCCCGGAGTGGCTGCCATTGCCGCTTCTCCGGTTTCGCCGCCTTTTTTTTTTTTTTTTTTTTTTTTTTAAACTACAAAGTTAAGTTAAAATAATAAAGTTAGCCTAAAACTAACTACTAACCATAAACTACCAACTATTACTAATAACTTTACCAACTGACTACACTACTACTAACGGGCTATCAGAACTGCTGTATGCTCCGTCTTAGACCAGAGGCGGTTAAGAAGGAACTGAGGGGTTGGGACCGGGCGCGCGTCCCTGCAGAGGCGTTAGAACACCCGCGCGCTGCTGGGGACGCACGCACGCGGTCCCAGGGGCTCTGCTGTAGAATCTCCGATCGAAGACGCGGGGCGCCAGCGCACCCAGAGTGGAGCACCACGGGGACACTACTCGAAGACAGAAGTAATGATCCTGGAAGGCAGGACCCAGGATTTACGCCAGGGTTTACACCCCTAGTCTCACAAGAAATTCCACAGACTTTTTAATACTTTATATCACATCTCCAGCAGCAAAGCGCTGCCCCCTGCAAGCTGCCAGGGGAACTGGTCTGGCACTACCCCTAAGGGAAGGCAATTCCCCTACACTCACTGCTGCAGAAGCTGGGCTTTCATTGGAGAACTCCAACCCAAGTAGTGGTCGGTCCTCATTCTGCTCATCTTGCGAAGCAATAGAGGTGAAAATCAAAGGCTGCTGGAATACTTTACCCCTTGATAATCAGGGTGAACTGCAATGCGAACAACACGTCCACCCGAAAGGCTTCCAAAGTCTGGATCCTGGAACTGAATGCGAGATACAAGTCAAATTAAAGAAAAGCGTTGAACGTTCATGATATAAAAATGAGCATTTAAACATACTCCAAACATAACCAAATTACCTACCTGCTCCGAGACAGTCCATGGAATAAGATCCCCTGAAGCCTTCTTTCCCCTAGACAGACTGTTCATGATAGACTGGCGAGAGATCTCTCCCTCCAGACACACCTGCCAAGGGAAAGAAAGAAAAAGGTGAATAGAGGAAACACACTGCAGAAAAACACCTAGTCAATCATCTAGCCCAGTGGTTCTCAAATAAGTGATACATAGAATTAGTCTAGGTGCAATGCAGGGTTTTCATAACAATTACTAAGAATTCACTCTCCCTCCCATTGATCTGCCCTGCCCACCTCACCCAGTACCATTATATATAAACCTGCTGACAGCAAAACTTTACAGTCCTGGAGTGACTCCTTGGAAAAGTAAGATATGAAAGGTTGAGAACCACTGATCTAGCCTATTATTTATATTGTGGGAGCATCTGAAATCATACCAGGATCCCATTCTGCTAGCTGTTGTACAAAACACATACTACAACAAATGACAAATCCTGCCCTAAAAACATTGTCTATAATAAAAAAGTAAGATATAAGCAGGCAAGGAGTGGAGAAGAATAATGTAACAGATTACAGAAATGGAAGGATTAGATTTTTACATTACAAGGATTATATTACATTTTTAATGGGTAAACATCTATTTCACCATACACAAACAAACGGATGAACAATTACAACAATACCCACACAGAAATGCTCATGTTAGCCAAGAATTGCAAATAAGATGTAAGCAGCCCCAATCCCAGTGCACCATGGTTCAGTCAACTTCTAATGAGTTCACATCTGTACAGCACTATATAATTGCTATGAAATAACAGGAACACAAGGGTCCTTGGAGAAGTGACATGATCAACTTTTTACAGGGAGATGAGGTTGCTGTGACCGGTATTTCAGCTCCTCAGCAGATCTTGCAGCACAAATGTGTTCCTCAGCCTGTAAGCGCTGCAGGAAAGGGACAGCGTCTTGTGTGTTTGTACGGTACCGCACACAACAGGGCCCTGATTAAAGCCTTCTGGCACTAGCATGACACACCCAAAACTGAAACCACTATATAGCCCCACAGATATCAGCCACTGTCACAGATCTGGCCACTGCTTCCTTATGGAATAGTTCTGTATCTGTGCATGGATGCACTCATGCTTTCCGTCTCTTACCTGAACAACAGCAAGTACTTCCGGCAAGGAATTCTGGGTAGGTGGGACTGGTGGCAGAAGGCAGAAGAGATGATGTGCAGGAGCATCTGAAAGCATCTGGAGGTCATTGGGCGAATTCTAGAGGGTCAAACAAATAAATTACCACTCCAATTCCCCATCTCTTACTAGTCAGTGTTACAGTGAGATGGGTGGCTGCATATCTGCAAACCAACACACTTCCAGACTCTCTGCAGTTACAAGTGAAGAGTTCCAGAGTTGTTCCACAAAGATTGTAATTGCTTAAAGTCCAGCACTATTATAAATCCTGCCTCTCCCGCCTGTGAATTTGGATCTAGCAAAAACTTTGCAAATTCTGTAATACTGATGGCTAAAGAAACCCACAAAACAATTCAAGGCCGTCACTCCTAGACTACATTATTTGGGATGGATTATCTATCAGTTTGAAAACCATGCATCAAACACATTTTATTACTATTTTTAAATAAATTTAAGGCCATTTAAAACCCCCAGTTCTTATTTAATGCAATCAATGCTACTGAAGACAGTTCATCATCTACACTTCTCTCCCCTATATAAGTCAGCTGTCAAACTCCATGCAAATGTGACAAGCCATGTCTGAAATTTGGTCTCCTGGATTTCACAGCCCGGAATCAATATTAACTTACGTTTCGATAGGACCTATTGAGTAAAGAGGGAACTGGGAAGACAGCACTGTACAAAACTAGAAGTAGGGCATGGAGTTTGGCTTTTAAGGCACAGAAAAGCTGTTCTCCTAAGCTGTCTCCTTTCTGACCTCTTTAAAATGGCAGAGATTTCTCCACTACTGAGACAGCAGTTGCACTACCTTGTAGTGTGAAGCCACATAAAGGGCCATCAGCCTCTGGAGAAAAACTTCTGATGCTTTATGGTAACAAAAGAGGGTGTCTCTGTTCACATAATATCTAAGTATGGTGGTCAAGGAAACAATGAAAGCCAAAAGTACGTCCCCTATTGATTTATCGCAGCCTAAGATGATTTTCTACATAGCATTACAGTACAAGCTGGCTCAGCGGTCTTATACTCTGTCTGCATCACCCAGACAGATTCCTCATTCTTTAAGCTATTGCTGCATAAGACTTAAGCATCAAGGCTTCCGACAGTCTTCATGCCTGATCTGCATATCCTCTTTCAAGCACATCAATTAGGAAAGAAACCACATATAATTTTGACCATGTCACTTCCTTACAACTCACCACTCTTCTTTGAAGCCCCTCAGTGGTAATAAGACACTATCAGAACCCCTTTAAAAATAAAAAGCCGTGCTAGGAGACAGTACTCTGTGCTCAGCGCATATTGTGACTGGATCCTGCACTGAGAAGCCACTGGGTGGACCCCATACCCAGATAGAGACCCACTGATGTCAACAGGCTGGTTAAAGCACCAGAGCCAGATTGGGGCCTTACACTGCAGCATCCTAGGAACAGCGCCTGTCCAGGCTTGTTAAGTCAACACAGCGTGCTCAGCACTGTACAAAAACATCAGATTAGTTCATTATTTTAACTTTTTAGAACATTTACACATGTATTTTTCAAAGTGCCTAGAAGGTGTGCTCATCCCCCCCCCCCCTTGAGGTCAGTGGGCTTTGGATAATATCTCTACCACACACGCTGCTTTACTGAAGAGGAGACTACACTGACCTGTGCTGCAGACCACCATACAGAAGCTGAATTGTAACCTGTGCTACTGGAAACAGAAATCAATGAGGAGAGTTTATCACCCTCCAATCTCTCAGTGGTAGCTCGTAAATCGCTCTTAGTCTCTTCTGGAAAAGCTCACGCTATCCAGCCAGAGCTGGAAGTAAATTGTTTAGAGCAGGCATTAGTTTCAGCTAGGATACAGGTCACAGGTTTCAGGCAGTGGGCAGCCGGAGATGATCCTCGTGATGTTGAGACAATCCAAACACAGCAGATCATTGAGCCACTTCTCAACAGGGTCTCCAGGAGCATATCGGATTGACTCGTGGAGGGAGACTTCATGCAATGAACGAGCTAGAAAGGAAAGATTCAAAAGGAAAAAACAAACATCTCTGAAATGACTGGTATCAAAGGCGCCAGCAGGATCAGATCCTTCAATAGCTTCAGTCCAAAAAGACTGAAAGCAGCAAAGCACCCAAATGGGGTATGTTAGCCTATTTCCACAAAGCACTAAGGCAGTTATCTATGGGGAAGAGCGTCAGGTGGAACCCATGCTCCCTACATGCAGGTTAAATTTCAGAGAGTAAGAAATTGATCATACTAAGCCAAGAGGCCAAGTTAAAAGTCAGGCTTTTTTAAAGCTTCCTGCATGTTCTACCAACACCCTCGGCCTGCAGCTGCAGAAAGCCAGGTACGCAAGCACCAAGGATTTTATGAGATGCAAGTCAACAGCATTCCTATTCCTATGCGGAGATGCCAATGCGGGATGGTACCTGCGGTGAGATTAGCCGTTGCTGTAGATTTGTTCTCTGCTGTCATGCTGGCTTGGGCCTGTGCACTCTGCTGCCGGAGCTGCTGAATCAGCTTCAGGGACAACGATCGACCAGTGCCCTCATAGCTACAAGATTGGAGATCAATGAAAAACAGGGAAGGTGAGGCTGAAACAAAACTCTCAGTAGTGCAGGCAAGTGCCGGCCTGAAAGTCTAACTTGGTCTGCAGGCTGTCTCTGTGCCATGGCAGCCCCCCTGTAGCCTCACTGTTGGCACAAGCTGAAGGAAAAAGCCGACATGCAGTGATAAGGGGGACAAATGCCTTGCAAATCCCCTTCATTGCACCTGTGACGCTGACTGACCAAGGATGCTTTATTCATGCACAATATGATTCACCTAAACAAACAAGGAGTCTTGTGGCACTTCTAAAGACTAACAAAATGTATTTATTTATACACGCTTCACCGGACACTGAACTGCAGCTCTTAGCAGGATCAAAGAAAGCAGCTCTTCCATGGCAATACACAGTGATGTGACAAGAAGTGACTGACAATTCCTGGCAAAAATGTAAGGGGATTTTAAACAGGCAGGGTACAATAACCCAACATTTCCCAACCCATGTGCCTTGGCACATAGATGTGCCCTCAGGCCTGAGCAGGTGTGCCATGGAATGTTTTTAAAAAACTACTGGAAGAGGTCTGGATTGGCTAACAAATACTCATGAGTTCATTTGGAGACTTTATGGTGGTGTGCCTCAAAATAATGAAAGATATCAAGGTGTGCCATGGCAGAGAAAAGGTTGGAAGCCACTGCAATAATCTATACTGGACTATCAGCAAGATGCTGGAATTTTCTTAATCCCCTTTTGTCAGAAGGGGGTGTTTTTCACAAACCCTACACATCCACTCCTCCCAACAGACATCAAGATTGTGCTTAAACTTTTGCTCCTTGTACAGGTAGAAAGCAGAGCATGTCTTCATGCCAGGGACAGGCAAGTAACATGAAATTGGACTAGTAGAGTGACCCATGGAAGAGCAAGAAGACAACCATCAATTCAAAAGGCAGCTCTCAGGCACTAAAGAGAGCAGTTTCTGAGGAGGGTCAGGACTAGCAGAAAGAGTGTAAATGCTGAGCTGAATTGGAGCAGTAAATCCGTAGGGTGCCACAAAAAGGCACCTCTGCCCTGGCAAGCTGTCCTGTTACCCAGACAAGCTGTCCTGTGTGAGTTTCTTACCCATTGATTGTGGAAGCCATGAAGACAAGGTAAGGCCCCAGCAGGTTTTTCACCAGAGGAAGGGGGATGGCAGCAGCTTCATCAATCACCAGAAGTTCAGCCTGGCCCAGTTTCACAGCATCAGCAGGATGTATGTACTGCAAGGAGTAAAGGACCATTTAACTAAGGTAATCACCATCTAGAGCAGTTGTCTGGGAGTTGGGGAGACATCAAAGGAGGCACAGCTGCAGCCCTATAAAAGGAGTTCCTCTCCCAGGTTCTGGTGTCTGGTTAGAGAGAAATAGAGTGCTGGCACTGTGGAAAACTAGTTGGGTGAACTTTAGTAGCATTCCAGGAAGGCGGAATAGCAGGATATATGCCTTAGGCCATGTCTATGGAGCCACAAAAGCACTTTATTTCTATCAGATTAGGTCTCAATTATTTTTCCTCACTGTTCTAAGTTTGTGCTCCTCCACCACACTTTCCAGGACACTATTATAATACATACCAAAAGACAAGCATATGCAAATAAATCCAAGTGAAGATCCTTGACTTGCAAGATCTCCACAAAGCTAGATAAATAGCTTCCCTTGTGAAACCCAGTGATCAGGAAGCAATTTGCCTCCCCTAAGGTAAAACCTGCTTGATACGCAATGATGTGTAACATTACACATTATATAAAACTATCACACTTAAGATTAAAAATGTCAGTGATATGCTGTGGCTCCAGGGGACATGAAGGGAAACAGTGAGGATGGAAAAGTGAGAGACTGGTTAGTTACCTGAATAGTCTGTCTGTGCTCCTTGAACACATTCACTCTAACAACTGCTTTATTAAATTCAGGGTTCAGAGACTGAATAATCTCATAGTCCAGATGTTCCTGAATAAAGAGATTAAACAAAATAAACAGGCAAAACCTAGCAGAACAGTAGGTTGTGAAAAAAGTGATTTTTCTCCCCACATTGTGCTACTTGTATATCAAATCTTCAATTCAGATTCTCGCTCGCATGCTCAAGGGTCAGTTTATTTGCAAAGAAATTCTCTAAAGAAAACCTCAACCTGGATAAACCAAACTGCATGCCTGAAATGAAAACATTTTGTTCCCTTTCTTCCATTTAATGAGATCCATCAGAGAGCTGGTTTCTCCAACACTTGCAAAATTCACAGAAAAAGCCTTCAACTACTGAATCTATTTCACTTGTATTCCTAGAATCAAACTTTAAATTGAAGGCCCTAATTAAAAATCTTGTATCGAAAGCAATGTCCATTACCTTATGAGAAGAAATCTAGTTTCACAATGTGTCTGATTTACAAACAGTGAATGTGAAATATCAGTTCACTGTGATTTACTACATACTTCTACAGCGCATTATAAAAAACGTATAGGAGCAACCAGGCTCTAGCTAAAAAGGTCTGATTTTTAAAATAGCCACATAAAAACCAAAATGAGAAATGCAGTTTTAAATCCCTATCTAAACATAATTTTATGAAGCCACTGTAAAAGACTGCTCTCCTTACCTGGTACTGCAGTGCATCAAAGCCCTTAAATACAAACTCAAACAGTGTGTGAAGGTTATCTGGACTGGGAGATGTCACGAAGATGTTGGAGTAACTGTAAAGGAAAGAAAAAAAGGGTTTGAAATCATTTGATCCAAAGAAGTGTGAGACAGATTCAGTTTATATTATATAGAGCTTTTAAGATTTTACAAAAAATGAGATTTCACATATACTAGGCATCTTACACCATAAAGAGTGTATGGAAGGCAGATTTATTACTGAAATAGAAAACAACCATCAAAGTGGAACATTTTTCTACCACACCTATAGGATACTTCTTCAGTGTGTATCACTAATACGAAATATTCAGCAGCACACCCTTCACTACTGCATTCAGCATTTACTTCTCCTGAAATGTCCACAAGCAAGAATCCTTAAAATACTTCCAAAATTGAGTTTTCCCAGTGGGCCTCCCACTGTATCGTGTATGCTCCATCTCTCCTTTTGGTCTAAGCCATATTTCATTTTGTACCAAACAGCATGGTCAGGGATTAGTGACAAATCAGCATCTAGTCATAACTTCCTTGTACTGTTCACAAAAATTACACTATCTACCCTTCTATACCAAGGTTAAACAAACCCAAATTAATGAGCACAGCTAATTATTCAATTTATTGTACTATTCCCATCACTACACGAGGATGAGAGTGGCTACTCAGAAATAACTATTTTGGACAATGTATTAAGGTGCATTTGTATGTAAAGCAAGCAAATCAATATCATTCTCAGATATCTAACAACACTTTTTGTTCCTTGGTTTTACTACACAATTGATAACTGATTTTTAGTTACATACTTTAAAAAAATGTGATTATTCTGACTTTTAAAGATGTAAAATTTCAGGTTAGTATAAAAATTCAAAGACTTTGAAATCAATGCTAATATTCATCAAAATGCAAAAAAAAAAGGATGTGAGTAATACATGTAGATTACTGACACACAAATGTACCTCCAAACCTTTTCAGTGCAATTATTATTAAAAAATACAAATAAAAAGCTGGATGACTAAGGTTAAACTTACCCAAAAGCTACTGCTCCAGCTATAGCCAATCCTAAAGCAGCAGATTTACCACGTCCCCTGGCAGCTGTTAATGCCACAGTGCTCCTCAGAGTCTTCTCAGAAATGGCTTCAATGAATTTCAAAAGTGCTTTTGCCTGGCAAATAGGAAAAACAAAGAAGTGGTGTTTAATGGAGCAATAAAGCCATGTGCCCATTTAGCGAACTGTATCACTAATAGAAGCTGACGCATCCCACTTCAGGTACTAAGGGGATGGGGGCCAGACGGAAAAGACTGAGTGAGTGAGACAGACATTAAAATCAGCCAAATAACCATGGGTGAGGTCAAGACACAGGATAATAGGTACATATTAATAGTTATAGTGTATTTCAAGAGCATATTCTGGTTAAGAATTTTAAATCACTTTACAATGGGAGATTTTCATAAGCATAAGTGACAGTCAGATGCTTAACTACCCTCGAAAGACCCAGAACCGCTCCCCTCCATAAGGCAGGAAAGCACCTGGCCCATCGTACAGATGGGGACTGCAAGAACAGTGAGGTTTAGATACTTGCCCAAGACCACACATCAGATCAGTGGAAGAATCTTAACTCCCAGTCCCAACTCTAAGCACAAAATGCACTCCCTGACAAAATACTACGAATTTGACATCATGAGGAAACAAACACTTGTTTTTATGGTAGAGACACATACACACTCTCGTCTGCGATACATGTAGAGAGTAGCAGGAAGAGTAATAAGTATTTCACATGTGCATTGCTTCTGTCACTCAGAAGGCTCCCACCACACTTCACAAATCACATGCATCCAAAGTTACTTCTCCCACAGAGAGCTGTGCCAAGCCATCACTCTGCACCACAGAAGAGATGGGAGCCTTTTGAACAATGGCATTAGGACAAGCCTCTACTCCACCAAAAGAGCCTTGGAATCTTTTTCATCCATAGACTGGACTTGGGGTTTAAGTTGCTAAATGTAAGACACATGAAATAAACTGGGTGATAGTTCACCAACCTTAAGAGTTGGTAAAAATGGGCTAAGTCAGCTCATGCCACGACTGGAACTTGTGGCTGCATTGCCTATTTATTGCTAATCTGATGCGTCAAGAGCCCTAAATTATCCCCTCTAGGTAAGGCCACAGTGTGAATTTGATGGCACAACTCCTCAGCCTCTTTCTGTTCTAACCCTTCCTTTAGGGAAAGGCAAGCTCCTTGACGAGGACTCTCACAGTTGCCTTTGAGCCACCCTGTCTCATTAATTCTTCCCAGTGGGGGACACAAACATGAATGTCTGGGGTATCTGTCTGGGGAACAGCACTCCCAGTTTAACACAGCGCCAACCTGATCCAGAGTTTTACAGCTATCCACCAGCACTCCTACAGGCTGCGTATCCTGCAAGCTTTCCTTCAATTCCTTCAGTTCCAGATCCTGCGGTCTGAGGCTGTCCTCCTAAAAGCAAGAGAAGAATTTATCAAAGCAGAATTAATAAGGAACCCTTGTGCAACATGTGCAAGCTGCCACTTCCCAACCTGCCCAATCTTTATGTGGCAGGAAGATATATTCTATTGCAAATTTAATAAGCTACCCTCGAGTTAGACTTGTAGGATGGATATATATTTCGGTACAACATATAATGCATTCTTCTGAAGGACAGGCGAGGTGTGAATTCAGTCCGCTCTGGACTTGGAATACTGATGAACCCAGCCTCATTTCTAGATTACAGAGAACTGGAACAAGAGATTATTATTAGAGATCCTTCTACTGTTTTCTTTGGGGGGATTTTTTTTTGGTAAGTCATCTTTGTTCTCTTGAAAGAAAAATACATCACATGTATTATGCGAAAGAAACACTGGAAGTAAGACAAACCAAAAAAGCGAAGAGTTAAGCTGACAGTTCTTGACGATCCCAGCCCCTATGCATTATTGCAGCCCATATAGGTCACATAGTCATACTCTGTCAGAAAGGCATTCCCAAGCAAAGTGTGAAGACAAGTACTGTACTGCCAAATACTTCACAAATGCTAACTAAACCACACAACGCCCCTCTAGGTGAAAAAGCATTACGCACTGACGGGGGAAAACTAAGACACGGAGGTGAAGTAACTTGCCAGACAGCCGCCAGGAATAGCATCTAGGAATCCAGACTTATAACCCCTGGCTCTTACCATTAAAATAGGCATTTACTGTTATTTTGGAATAGTTTGGGATGTTTTTGGAACAAAGGTGTAAAATAAATTAGGGGAAAGGTTTACAAACATCTTCAAAAGTGCTTGTGCAAAGAATATGGACATGGCCAGCTAAGGTTCACAAATACCTCAACTTGTGCATGTAAGTCTGGGTTTGCATGCACATATAGTACATATGTATAGAGATTTAGCAGAGACAGTTCTTCCCAACCTTCAAAGGCAACAGGACTAGTTTTCAAATTTAAGGTTGAGAATTTCAGAGCTAACTAGTGGATTTAGACAGGCAACTCTCACTAATTTTAAGTTAGAAGTTGTCTAAATTTCCTAGTTGTCTTTGGAAGTCTCAAAAGGAAGAACTCGGCTATACCAGAAAGTCCATGGGCTCCCTTCAGTCATCTCCTAACTAACAAACAATGGAACTTCAAGTGTGCAAGACTGCTGTTTGAAGCAGCATCAGAGCATGCCCACCTTATGGAGGCCAGCAGACACTGAGACAGCAGAATCGTTGCCTAGCCCAGAGGCTTGTCAGTAAAGATAAAAAAGGAAGGAGTCTGGAAACAAAAGCATGACATAGCAGTAATGCCAGTCATGTTGGATATTCATATCTACAGGGTGCAGGGCAGCTATGCTGTCACTGATACTGTAAAGATTACCACCAAAGTCGTGTGGTGAAGAAGAGTAGCCACAAGTTTTTTCACTCTGAGGCATACGGAAGTATATACTGATACCATAATGCCATGGAACAGAATTTCTCAGGACTCAAAGTTCTGCTGTAAAGAGTGACATACACATTTAGTGCACCTGCTGCTGCTTGGGATTTCAAAGCTTTGCAGATTATATTCCAATGTCTCTTTCATCAGTGAAATGCAGTAAGTGCACAACAGCAATATTATTCAACAGTTTAGGTCAAAAAGAGAGGAAAAAGCATCCAACATACTTGCGGGAATTTTGGTGACCAGAAATACCCAGATAATAATATTGTCCGGACAGTCAGCTAAACCACCACACTTCTGGAAAACATGCCATAAGATATTTACTATCATAACTGATCAGTGTCTCATCTGACAGCTGGCACTGCCCGCAGAATGATGCTTCCTGTCAAGCTGCTAGAGAATTTTTCCAGCAATGATTCAATAGAGCATCCCAGCCGAATCACTGAAACCACTTCCTATAGCACTTAGTTGGATACTCTCTGCCACATATCAGAGGCAGCTGAATCTTCAAGTCCAGAATTTAGGATTGGCTCTGCCCTCCCTCAGTATGATGTTAGAATAATTCTTGATATTTATTGGGGAAGAAGAATCTCTTCTTAATCAAACTTGAAAATACCATTTGCATCTTTGCCTTGGAAAATATTATTGGACTCAGCTATGTAAGATGCACTTACCTGAGACTGTGGAGGAACAGGTGTTATGTTTGCAATGTGACTAGAGATTGGTAGGATGTTGAGCTGATCATCAATCACTATGCAGTTCTTACAAGAGGCCAGAGACAAAATGAACCTGCATGATTAGACAAAGGAGAGACTCAGAATGACATGACAAACAATTGGAAAATATCTGCATAAAGAGACAACTACTAATCCCAAAGTAGTAGTTACATGCACCCATCACTGCAAAATTCTAGGCAGCTCATACTGGTTGTTGGCTCCGTTTTATCCATGAGACCAAATATCCACCAGCTTAAGAAATGTTACATTCTTTCGGGGGGACGACATTGCTAATTGTATATGCTAATAGCAATGACTGTTTATTCAGTACAGTAAAAGCAGAGCAAAATCTGCATTACAAAAGACTGATCTAATGCCATAAAGAGAAGCTAAACAAACATCAGCATTTTCATATTTTAAAGCTATGGAAGTGCTTTCTGACTCATCAAGAGCTGCAACACTAGGAGAATGTAATTCTGTTGTTTCTGCTTTTGCAGAGCCTTTCAGCACTTTACAAACATTAGGCACTACAAAAGCTCTTGTAAGATATGTAAAGGTGCGCGCGCACACACACACACACGATGTGTATCCACTTCTGTGATAATAACCTCTCAGTATGAAGGCACATAAACATTATTCTAAGTTAACAAGACACTGTGCCATGGCTGTAGATACTTTTCTTGCACACACAGACACGTTAACTTAAGTTTTCAAGCTTCTAACAACTTACCTCTCGTTAAACCTCCCTACTATGTCTTGATGTGCCTCTGTTCTGTACCGGGAGTGTACATCCTGGAATAGCAAGACAAACATCACTCAGTCTCACAGGTTTGAAACTTGAAGGAATCTCTGGGTTACAGCACAGCTTATATGGAATATAATTCATGTGACCGATTAAACATGCTGTTGTCTTCATACACACTTTACTATGCCTCTTCTGTCCCAAGCAGAATGTCACCCCATCTACTCCCTGAACTTTATATGATTGCGTCATGCCATCTAATTTACGGCCCCATCATGCAGGGGCTGAATGCCTCAGCAGTGAGACTAGAAAAGAAAACTGGTTCTGTAATTCAAGTGCAGACTGAATTGCTATTAGTGACAGGACGCGAGCATTCAGCAGAAACACTTAGAGTTTATCAGTAGTGAAGTTGTTGCTGCTTAACATTAGCTCTGAATTTGGCCCATTGAGATTTTTTTCCAAGTTAATAAAATTCTAGCAAATCTGCAACAACAAGTAAAACTGTAAATTTCATTTGCCCTTAGAGTGCCTAGGGTAAGATCATTAATACATTATGACACTGAGATCAGAGGGAAGAACCAAACCTTATTCTATATCTAAAGAATTGAATTGTTAGTCATGCAGGGGCAGTCTTAGTGAATCTGGGACCTGGGCAAAAGTCAAGGCCAGGGGCCCACCATCCTTGATTTTTGTCTCCCACTCCCTGACCTCACAGGGCCCCCAACTCCTCCCCCTTGGGCCCTGCCGCTCTGCCCCTCCCACCCAACAGCCCCCCTTGCCTCCCCCTGGGCCCATGCCTCTCCTCCAGCCTCACCACTGGCTACTCCCACCTCCAGGTCTCACTGCCAGCCCCTCACCGCCTCCGCCCAAGGTCCTCGCTGGGCCTCCCCACCCCGTGCACTTCCCCAATGCCTTCCCCCCCCCCCCCATCCCTTAGCTCACCTGGCTTGGCTGACTGGCCCACATGCGGAATGTGCACCAGCAGCCGGGAGATTTCAGGAGATTTAAAACAGCCAGCGTGCCCCCACCTCCCCCACCACACCAGCCTAGGGCTTGGTCCGCTTGCCCACTCTGCCCCACAGTTAAGACTGCCTATGTAGTTATATGCCTCCACTTTTGATTCCTCTGTCTCGGAGGAATTCAAGTCACCCTGTGAAGCAGATCTAATTCTAGACACACACAAAGACAAACAAATAATGGTACAAAAGAAGGGCTGGGGAAAAACCACCTCTTAAATGATAACTCAGCATGTAATATAAAGCTGGAGAGAAATGCACTATGGCTGAGCCACCACACTATGGGAAAGGATCAGCAGTGCCTGTTAACATTAGCCAGACCCACTGAATCAAAGATACCATCGTCATTGTATAGAGCTGCTTCAGAGAGTTCATAGTTCTGAGGAGAATCACCACAATTCCACCTCCTTCCACGGTTTCAACGGTTCTAGCCAGCAGGTTTGGAGTCAATGCTTCAAAATCCTACAGATAAAACACAGTAATAAACAAATGCAAAGGTGTCATGAGTATTCCTGGCATTGGCTAACAGGAATCAAACTGCCATAAAACATATTTCTGGAAGTACGCAGTGTCGCTGTAGCCATGTCAGTCTCAAAATACAAACAGGAGAAAGTGAGTGAGGTAAGATATTTTATTGGACTAACTTCTGCTGGTAACAAAACAAGCATCTCTCTCACCAACTTAAGTTGGTCTAATAAAAGATATACCTCACACACCTTTTCTCTCCAATATTTTTGGAGAACAACGTCTATGACTTTACTGTTTTCTTCCTTCTAATGAAAATTCTGACAAAAAAATCTAATTTGCTCACATAAAGCCATGCAAAATGCCTGGGGCCATCATCATTCAAACAAAATGCAAGCAAGATAAAAATTTCTCCCTTAGGCACCTAAATTGTTAGGAAAGCAGCAAATGGCCCAATGGAAAGAAGACTCCCATTCTAGTGTTAACTGTTCTAAGCTAACTGATAAATTTGTTACCTGGAGTACACACATGCCAAAGGTGTTACCAAGAATTTTGTGGGTCTCGTTGTAATAGCAGTAGCGAATATTTGTGGCTGCTATAAACAACTCAAAAGGGTCATCTTGCTTTAGGTTTAAAGTTCCACTTTTAATCTTCTTTTGTAGTTGTCTCATTCGCTTCTTACGGTGGCTGAAAAAAATAAAATAGGAAAATACAGGAGTTATGGCAAGGGGGCTGGGCTGAGGAGGCAGTTTGAGTTCTGGTTCAGATTTAAAAAGGGGATTCAAGAATTCACACTCTAGGATAAACCAGGGGTAATATCTGGGTTACACAATGCATGAACTCATAAGGTTTCCAGCCCCAAAATCATAGGAGTCAAACAAGATCTACTGTTCTTAAAAAATTTCAGCTGTCTTGTAGCCAAATCTGAAAGAAATCCCTATACAGGTTCCCTATTGATGATGAACCCAAATTTGTGAACACAGCTTCACATCCAGGAATTAATCCCCCTTTGAAGTTGAGGATTTTGACGTGAGGACTTACTCTGCATCCAGTTCTAAAGGGCTTGTCTACATTACAGATGGTACAGCACCACAACTGTGCCGCCATAGTGTATACACTCACTACTGCAGTGGAAGGGGTTTTTCCATGCTCATAGTTATTCCATCCCAAGTAACAGCAGCTAGATCTGGCTTGTCCAACCTGCAGCCCGCGGGCCAGAATCCAGTCCACCAGGGGCTGGAATCCGGCCTGAGGGGTGCTGAGGAGCTGCAGCCAGGTTGGGGCCTTTTCAAATCTCCCACCCTGAACACACTCAGATGAGCACCTCAGGGCAAGAGCGGCTTGGCCAAGGAGTGACTCTGCCCGCTACAGCTCCTGCCAGGTAAGCTGGCAGGCCGGAAGGGAGCCGGATGGCAGCGTGGCAAAAAGCGGGGAAGGCCAGCCATGCAGGGGCCAGGAGGGGGCTGTGGCGGCGCAGAGCGGGACTGCAGGGATCAAATCAGAAAGGCCAAAGGGCAATTGGAGTTGCAGCTAGCAAGGGATGTGAAGGATAACAGGAAGGGGTTCTACAAGTATGTCAGCAACAAGAAAAGGATCAGGGATGGTATAGGTCCCTTACTGAATGGGGCAGATATTCTTGTGCTGGATGATGCGGAAAAGGCTGAAGTACTCAATGCTTTTTTTTTACTTCAGTCTTCACAGGGAGTGCCAGCTCCCAGGCTACTACACTGGGTAACGCAGAATGGAGAGAAGGAAAGCGACCCTCGGTGATGGAAGGTCAGGTTAGGGACTACTTAAAAGAAGTTGGATGTGCACAAGTCTATGGGGCCGGATGAACTGCAGCTGAGGGAGTTGGCCAATGTGATTGCAGAGCCGCTGGTCAATATCTCTGAAAACTCGTGGCAAACGGGGGAGGACCCGGAGGATTGGAAAAAGGCAAATAGAGTACCTATCTTCAAGAAAGGGAAGGAGAAGGATCCAGGGAGCTATAGACCAGTCTGCCTCACCTCAATCCCTGGAAAAATCATGGAGCAGGTCCTCAGAGAATCCATTCTGAAACACTTGGAGGAAAATAGAGTGATCAGGAACAGTAAACATGGATTCACGAAGGGCAAATCGTGCCTGACCAACCTGATTGCCTTCTATGATGAGATGACTGGATTTGTGGATGTGGGTAGAGCCGTTGACGTGATATATCTCGACTTTAGCAAGGCTTTTGATACGGCTTCCCACAGCATTCTTGTCGGCAAGTTAAGGAAGTATGGTTGGATGAGTGGACCATAAGGTGGACAGAAAACTGGCTAGATCAATGAACTCAGCGGGTAGGAATCAATGGCTCAATGTCTAGTTGGCAACCAGTAACAAGTGGAGTGCAGCAGGGCTCGGTCCTGGGGCTGGTTCTGTTCAACATCTTCACTAATGAGCTGGATGATCGGATAGATTGCTTGCTTAGTAAGTTCTTGGATGACACCAAGCTGGGGGGAATGGTAAACACACTGTAGGGCAGGGACAGGATTCAGGGAGACTTAGACAAACTGGAACACTGGGCCAAAAGAAATCTCAAGAAGTTCAACGAGGACAAGTGCAAAGTCCTGCACATAGGATGGAAAAATCCCATGCACTGTTACAGGCCACGGACCAATCGGCTAAGTAGCAGCACTGTAGAAAAGGACATGGGGGTGATGGGAAGCTGGATATGAGTCAATAGTGTGCTCTTGTCGCCAAAAAGGCCAATGGCATATTGGGCTACATCAGTAGGAGTGTTACCAGCAGACTGAGGGATATGATAATTCCCCTGTATTTGGCACTGGTGAGGCTGCATCTGAAATACTGTGTCCAATTTTGGGCTCTCCACTACAGAAAGGATGTGGACAAATTAGAAAGGGTCCAGCGGAGGGCAATGAAAATGATGAGGGGGTTGGGGCACATGACTTAAGAGGAGAGACTGAAGGAACTAGGCTTATTTAGTCTACAGAAGAGAAGACAGAGGGGATTTGATAGCAACCTTCAACTACTTGAAGGGGTGCTCCAAAGAGGAGGGAGCTAGGCTGTTCTCAGTAGTAACAGAGGACAGAACAAGGAGCAATGATTTCAAGTTGCAGGTGGGGAGGTCGAGGTTGGGTATTAGGAAAAACTCTCTCCGTCTTTAGAAATATTTAAGGTCCAGTTAGACAAAACCCTGGCTGGGATGATTTAGTGGGAGTGGTCCTGCTTTTAGCAGGCGGTTGGACTAGATGACCTCATGAGGTCCCTTCCAGCCCTAAGATTCACTGAGCTAGATCAATGAAGAGTTCTTCCATTAACCCAACAGTGTCTATACTGGGACTTAAGTCACACCCCTGAGCAACGCAGCTGGGTAGTTACACCGGGGGGGGGGGGGGGGGGCGGCGTGGTGGAAGAGAACCAAAAGCCAATGAATCAGGGTCAGTGCTGTGATTTGAACTCAGAAGTTCCTGACTCCCAGCCCTGTACCTGAGTCGCAATATTCAAGTCAAAACAAACCAATCTATGACACTGAAAATTTTGTACAGACATCACAATTTTTAGCCTAGTTTCTTTGCTCGATTGAATCATGTGACCTACATCAGCTGATTAGACAAGAAGCTGCAGCAGATCAGCTTCATTACCTGCAATGCAGTTAGACTCCCACCCAAAGAGTGAAAAACAGAAAACCTCTTACCTGCTAAAGCCCAGCTCTTTCTTGTAACACCACAAGACCGAGGGTCTGGCCTTCACAGTTGCCTTAGACAACATGTGATGGAGTATAACCACCTGACCAAACAACAGTACATTAATGAACAGCTGCACTGACAGCAGACAGTCCCCATGAAGCAAAACTTGTTTAGATCCCAAGTGGAAAATATCAGATTTTAGAGATACGTTTTTATTGCATGAGTGCAGGGCTTCAGAGACAGCATAAGTCACACCCAGCATCTTGTTCTGCCAATCAGAGCATGAACCTCATCCAAGGTGTGCTACAGACTGTAACCTGGATCAGAATTGCTGTGAAAAGGGAGTCCTTTCTAAAGCCTGGATGTACCATGCAAACCCACTGAGCCATTAAAACAAACCTGTGTGAAATCAGAGCTATCAAATTCTGCTTTAGTTATTCCTTCCTATGTAGTTCCACTTTACTGTATTTTTAAAGCATACCTCATACAGGGAAAAGCTTTCTGCATACAAAGGAGATGAACCTCAAAGAACACAAGATTTGTATGTATGCTGAATGCATAAAGGAAGAAAGGAAGGGTAACTAGTTACTAGCCAACTGATGTCTCCTTCCAAATAGCTCGCTTGTAGCATCTTATTCAGGCCTGGTGTACCAACAACAGTGTTTATACTGATGTAAACTATCTATTAGGGGTGCCATTTTTTACCAGTTGAGTTATACTGATATAATCACATCTGCACTAGGGCTTGTATCACTGTAAAGGTGCCTTATACTGGTATGGCTTACTCCTCTTTCTCTATAAAAAGAGGCTATACTGGTATAAATGAGTCTACAGTGGGTTTGTACCACCTTAACCATATTAGTGTAGTATAGTACAGTATCAGTACAATTAAAGCAGCACAACTTGTGTGTTTACACAAGGCCTTAAGCATACACCATCCACTGCACAGGCTGGCTTTTGAACAGAGGCTATCGCTTCACTACAGAGTTTACAGTGGTTCAGCTGCACAGCTGCAGCGCTCCTAGCGCAGATGCTCTAAGCCCATGGCACAGAGCTCTCCTGTCAACTTAAATTACCCCAGCCCCTGTGAGTGGTGGTAGCAGCTCTCCCGTTAACATAGCGCTGTCAACACAGGCACTTCGTCAGTGTAACTTATGTCACTCAGGGGGTGGCTTATTCACACCCCGAGCAACATAACTTACACTCATTCACTGGATCCATATGCAGCAAGAGTCCTGTGGCACCTTATAGGCTAACATTTTCTTCAGCATAAACTTTCATGGGCTATAAACCACTGACGAAGAAAATCTGTTACTGTATAAGGTGCCACAGGACTCTCGCTGTTTTTTGCTGTACACAGACTAACACGGCTACCCCTCTGGATATTGGATCCATAAGGTAACTTTCCCTAGGTCTTTGGAAACCTGCATCAGCAGAGAGCAGCAGCACACATAGCTGCTGGGGTGTCTGAATTGCGGCAGTGCTAATCACTCTTGCTCATTAAGAGAAATCACTGATAGCGTCCAAAGGGAAACACATATAGGAGAAATCCTTCCATCCAAAGTTGTCTTTACAAGTTACTTCAATACGATTTCTACTGTGGTGAGCCTTGCTGGACAGGTAACACTTGGCTTGAGTCACAAAAGAGACAAAAAACTTATACGCGAACATTAGGATAACTTTACCATTTTAAATTAACTGAAGGAAACTCTCACCAGTCTTGCAAGGGAGTAGATGATCTTTCCCCTTTAGGAAGAGTTCAAATTTTCCTGTATCTGCTTTCATTAGCTTTTTAAAAACTAGGTGATGCTGAATAGCCACACCTTTTGAAGCATTATTGATATTTCTATTATTTCATGATTTGTTCCAATATAGGTATCACACTCAGCAGAATTTACGACACATGGCATTTTGCACATTTTTAGACAAGTTTTTCTGTAGCTATAGTAACTCAAAATTACAGAATGTCTACTTGTTGAGAGGATTCTCAGCTCTGCTGCTCTAGAAATTAGTTTCCTTCCCTTATGAAAGGTGCAACTTATTCATACCTCTAGATTCAGATTGTACATGAACTAAAAAGAGCAACTGAAATTATTGGTCCTAGGACGGTTGATAGTTACCTGATCCTTGCCATGGTCGCCAACTAGAACAAACAGCGTCCTCTGTCGCTCAGCCACTCCATTCTCAATTAGCACTCGAATGCGATTGTCTACCTTCTTGCGCTGCATGGTTAGTGAAAATGCCTGAAAAGTTTTTCAGAAGTTAGTTAGATTCAGACCTAAACCAACACATTTTGGTTTAGGATGTAGAATGGTGTCAGGAACATAAGATGTCCAGAGTTTTTATGAGAGGGTTGGGATTTTAACATCAGATACGCTTTGCCTTTTTTTTTAGCATGACACCGCCTTGCAATGCAACCATGGATTTGATGTTTTTGCTTAAGTATCTGATTTTAAAGAAGCAATATGACAACTTCTTAGGGTGATTGTTTACAGTAGGATGCATTTAAAGAAACATTTAACACAATACAATAACTCAGAGTGACTTCTCATACAACTAAAAAGCACAGACAGGATTTTGACCAACACTGGATTTCACTCGTAAACAATTATCTTTAACCAGCAAGGCAGCACCTTCTTCCTTCTAATTGCCCAACTCATCAGTAATGGATGTATTTGCATTATTCCAGCAAAGTTACAAAGATAGTAAAATATTAAATCTTAAAACCATCTCATTCTGATTACCAGGGTGCTTTTGTGGGAGGAAAAACCCACTTCATCAGATGCTTGAAGATGGGGGAACTTAAACAAGGGGAGGAAATTAAATGCAGGGGAGTCTAAGTCATAGAATCAGGTCAGGCTGTTACAGCAAACTACTGTTGTGGCTGCAAAAAACTACACAGATCCTTTGATCTGTGCAAAAGCAGACGAAACAAGCAAAGGGAGGAGCGGTAATGGAATGAATTCAGGTCATGATTTTGACCCCAGACGGCGGCTGGCTTGCAAGGGCTGAGTGCGGGAAGAGCAGAAAGAAAAGCACAAGGCTGACAGGGGAAAGAGAGGGAAGTTGAGAAACACTGAAGACCGGGAGGGAGAAAGAGGCTGGCGAGGCACGGGTTGCGAGAGTTAGGAAAGCATACCGACTTGTCAGGTGAGTGGGAGGCCGGCGAGTTAAATCACACACAGGCATGGCCGCTTGCTAATCAGAGCCACATGGGCAGGAAGGCTCCCGCCTTTTCCTTTCCAAAGCCAGCCTGGCAGGGAACGGACGGAGAAAAACCCCTGGAGCAAACCCGCCACCAACCCTGTCCGCTGCTCAGCGCCCCGCTCCGGCCCAAGGGCCAGAGACAGACGGGGGATGCGCCCATCCCGCTCCCACCTCACCTAGCCCGGCCCGGGGCCGCTGGAAAAGGCCGCGGGAAGGGAGGAGAGTCCCGGACACGCTGGGCAGCTCCACACACAGCCCCGAGCGTCCCCGCACGTGCTGTGACCAGGCACCAAGGAGGAGGGGGTGAAAGTGCAGCAGCCACGTGAGTGGCTTGGTGGGCGGGACTTGGACCCGGCGCCGCGCGCGGGCCCAGGCCTGCCAGTCACTCACGAGCCGGACTCGGCGCTGGGAAGCGCGGAGGGCACAGCGCTGCGTCTGTCGTGCCAGCGGAGCATGCGCAGTAACGTCTCTTGAAGCCCCCACTGCCCGGAGTCCGCCCTTACTTACTTAGCTCATGGAGTGGGGAGAGCGGAGTCGGAAGGGGCTGAACGCACCGAGGGCAAACCTAGCACACAGCTAGAGGCCGGGCAAAGAGGGAGTCAAAATCGGGGGCGGAGTGGTACCTCGTGGTAACCATCCCCCGGGAAGCCCGCCACTGCACAATTTCTGGGCTGCTGGCGGGGGGCAGGTGGCAAAGCAGACCCACGGTTTGTCGTGGAGGCTGCAATTAAACCCCCCCGGCTGGCCCGTGCCACCGGACTGGAGCTAAGGGCTTGTTGAGCTCCAGTGTAAATACCCAACGGGAGCCCCGGCTGGACGCTCACACTGTAGCTGGCACCACAGCCCCTGCACCACAATTATCCAGCCCCTTTTCCCCAGTCAGCTGGCACAGGCCTGTCATGGGCATCTGAGGACAGGATGCAAAATTAGAACAGTGAGGGGACATTTGGCAATTTACACACTCAACGTGCTACCCCCGTTATGAAGCTAACAGAGGGTACAAGTGGTTCTCAAACTTCTGAAGCCCTTGTGCTTCCTCTTCCCTTTGTTCCTTTTTCCCACACAGCTGGGGCCAGGCCCGGCAATGCCAGTGACTCTCACTGCCAGTGCCGGGGAACATTGTTCAGAGCCAGCCTGAGAAGTCTGTGCTGATGATGTTGGAGTCAGCTCTCTCCCGATAAGGGAAGAGGGTCTCTGGGAAGGCGGTGCCAGCATCGATGACACTGGTCTTGGAGGTGGTCAGTTCCACACCAGAGAGCCCAGGGAGGTTTTCCTCTCAACAGTGGAGATGGCCAATCAGGAGGCGGAGGCAAGATCAGCACGCCCTTGCCCCTTCAAACACCTCGGCTGTCAACAAAATCAGCATAGTCGGCGCCCTAACACTGGCCCGTGTTGGGGGAAGCTAATTCATAGGCAACTCCAGAGGGGCTGATTCTCCACTTTGGGGTGGATGAGACTCACCTGACCAGTGCCAGGGAGTGACCGTATGGCTTCTTTTTCTTCATAGGTGCTTATGGAGACCGTGGAGAGACTGGTGCCAACTGGACAATTTGCATTGATGAGCTCAGCCCCAAAATGGAGCACGTCAGCTCTGATACAGGTCTAGGAACTGCTTCTGAGAGCAATGCTGTAAGTCAGCTCTCTCGTTCCTTGCATATCCTGGTTTGAGAGGCTTACAGAAGTGGCATTTGTCCCTCCTATGAGAGTCCCCCAGGCACTGCAGGCATCTATTATGGGGGTCATTTAGGGGGAAAGCTTTCCCCCAAGCTGCACACAGCTTGAATCCCAGAGACCTGATTAGTGTGCCCTCAGGATTTAACGACCTAAGTACACTGCTTAATCTAACTAACAGAGAAAACAACAGTTTAAAAAAAATTTCAGCAGGCAGTCAGTTGAAAAGGCACTTGCTGATCGCAAGGAGAAAAGCTGTTCCAGTAACTGTCACAGACGGAAAGCAGGAACTGAGGTGCGGTAAAGCCAGCAGCACCTTTTATACTGTGGCATACGTATGGGAATCCAGGGGGCATTGATGCTGGCCCTACGCGGACAGGCTAAGTGCAAAAAGCTTTCAATGACCATGCGTGATGGCGCATGCACATCTCTATCAGAATGGATATGACAGCTGCTCAACAAAGAATAATTTGTCAGGTGAAGGTGAGTTGTGAGGAGATGACAGATTCTGGGTCATCCCTTGTGTCAGTGCTCTCCTCCCTTCCCTCTGGCTCCAGTAAGGACCCTGGCACCGATGACTGAGGTAGAGCGCATCACTGTGCTCCCTGTGCTAACCTCCTATCCCTTTGGCTGCAGCAAGGAGCATGCATTGCTTGTGTAGCCCTGTGGAAACACACTCTACCTGGGTCTTTAGACACTAACTCCATTCCCCAGCCACAGGGAGGGGAACTGAGATCTACTTTTGGCCCCCAGAACACAGGTTGGGAACCACTGGTCTAGAAGAAGGTGCAGAGTAAAGGGACCATGAGTACTATCTTGGCCAGTGTGGTAGGTAGGAGGTTGGAGTAGCACCAAGGTAGTTCATACCACAGGGAGGGTGGGAAGTTGTGCCGACGATGTGCTCTGTCTTCACGTATACGAGGTGATGCAGGCTCCGTTGAGAAGGTAGCTCTGTGATCCTCATCCTCACTTGACACGGGAATAGGAGAGGGAGTTCCTGCACAAGAGAACAGTGCTAGAGATCTGTCTGTGCTGGAAACGGGGGAGGTGTGAGATGAGGTTAAAGGTTCAGGGTCAGATACCTGATGTTTACGTTTTCCCATGTGCTTACATGGTATGGCTTGCCCCATAACCATACACAGTGTCATTAGTGGGGTCTGCAGCATAGGCGGCAGTGGTGCTGTCAGAATGTCAGTCAGTGCTGATGCAGGGATCGTTGCCAAACAGGTCAGTGCTGCAGCAACTGTTGTCAATGCCAAAGTTTATGCAGCTCTCAGTGCAGAGGTTGACATGGACACTACAGTCTGTGTCAGTTCCAATGGTAGGGCAATTGATTTACTGGCCCTTGGTTTAGAGTGGGGCAGAGGATCAGTTTATCTTTGGGGGTCCAAAGTGGTTGCTGAGGACAGTTTTGCTGATTTGCCAACTAGCGCACCTGAGGAACCTGAAACCTCCTTGGAATGGTTCCACTTAGGAGGAGAGGTAGAGGATTTTCTCCTCTTTGACAAGGTATATGGAGGAGTGAGGTGTCTTCTCGAGCTCTGAGAGACTTGAGACCAGTTCTGCTTGTCTGTGGTCAGATGCTGGGCTGAGTGACCTTTCACTGAATAGGAGTTTCAGATGGCATAATCTTGCATGCAGGCGAGCATACACCAATATTGGAATGGACATGAGCAGCACTCGAAGAAGAAAAAATGTTGATGAGCAGAGGAGAGAAGCAGGGTTCTATCTGTAACTACAGACAGCTGAGAAGGGGAAACATTGCAAACCTTTTTCCAACCAGTGAATTGGACAAGTTGTGCAGTAAACTGGAATCAGTTCTGAAAAAGTTCCAGGGATAGTATTAGGAATGTATATGAACTTTGAAGTCTTTCTAGTGATGTGCTGAAGCCTATGGATGCACTTGAAACACTTTTTAGGAAGGGTGTACCCAACCACCATATTGCTCAATGAACATTTTTTATAACTCCAATCTCTATGGTGCCTGGAGTAGTTTCTCAAAGTTTACATTAATAAAAGCTAATGAGGTCTATCCTGTCTCGAGAACATTTGGTAGGACTGGCTATATTGTCCATAGAAAGTGACATATGCATCAAGGATGTGATAGAATAATTAATCAACAGAGCACTCCATTACTCAGCATGAACAAGGTAAGCAAAACCCTCACTTTTTTCCAGTCATTGTCCACTGAAAAGAATAAAATGTAACAAGTGATTTATTTACTTACCTTTGAACGTATTTGCAGCTAATTACTTGTGCGTTTCTATAAGTCATTGTTTGCATGCTTTGATTAAATTGGTAATGGATTAATTATATTACTATATTATTTATTATTAATGAAAAGGGATCTAAATATGTTCTCATGCAGCAAGGCTCCAAATTTTTTGCTACAGCAACAGGTAGGAGCTACAGTTAAGAAATGCTGCCAGAAATGGAAAACCTCAGGATAAGAAATGGGCAAAGGGAATAAAAGCACTCGACAGTTTTTACAAAAATAGACATTGAGTAGCTGAGGTGATTCCCCACCAGCAATGTAGATCTCAGCATCTGCTTTCCAGGGCTGTGTTCTTAAAAGCACAGTGCATCCTACCGGTGAGACAAGGTACGTAGCTCTCCTCTAGCTACAGGATGTATTGAATTGCTACAGGAGACTTGAGTCAGTGAAATATTTTACATACCTCCAGCCAAAAAAATAAAATTATAATCATACTTCACTGTTTAAAAGTATACCTTATTAGTTCAAATGACTGCATAAAGCCTAGTAGCAGTTCAGAAATGTGTTTTATCTGCTGTTCTGATTTGCAGAAATTGGACTCTTTCTTGTAATCCATGGTAAATTTTTTAAAAATTATTCATTTTAAAAAATATTATTACTCTTATTCTTAGTATTTCATCATTCACCGTTGTTAACATTATGCAGATGCATGCCATTTTGGCTATTTATATTTTAAACACCAAATAAGCACTGAAAATATTAATGTCTAAGTAGTTTCAGCAAAGACATAAATGTTTCTAGCACAACATCTCATGTTTTTACTGTAATTTTCCATTTTTAATTTTATTTTTTTTAAAAGTTGGCAGGCTTATTCTTTTGGATCATGTGACTACAAGGCTGTCTGATTTAGTGGTCTAGTGTAGAAACATCTTCAGTTTCATTTGATCTGGCACTGGGGATTGCATTTCTCAGCTGTTATTTTGTGTCTCACTCCAGCATGTTAGTGCTTTTTCACATTTCACTACTTGGTTTCCAAATATTTATTAAGGGTAGTATGCTATCTCAAATGACATCTTTCTCAAATTTCTTTAATTTTTAATGAAAATGGATCTATAACCACCAGACTTTAATAAATCATGAATTTTATAACTAAATAGCATGAAATACATTTAAAAAAAAGAAGTGAGGGTTATTTGCCTTTTTGTTTTCTGAGCTGTTAGTGTGTACTAGAATCAGATCCAAAAGTATTTACGCTCCTAACTTCCACTGATCTCAACATGTGCTAGGGGCATAAATGCTTTGTGGAGCTGGGCCTAGCTTCTTTTTCTGTTATCACTCCCATATACAGAAGAACCCTATTTATCCAATCTAATTGGGCCAGGGACAGATAATCCCCCCAAAATAGGAAAGTGCACGGCTGCAGCACCATCTAGCAGCCATAGCAGAGATCGCCATTTCTGGACCTATAAAGGTAATATGAAGGGGCAGACGAGACAGTAGAGGGTCGCATAAACTGTACCTAAAAGAAGTTCCAAAGGGGTAACCGTGTTAGTCTAGTTCAGCAAAACAAACAAGGAATCCTGTGGCACTTTTAAAGACAAACATTTATCTATCTCATGAACTTTCATGGGAGATGAAGTGGGATTTTCTCCCACGAAAGCTCATTCAATAAATAAATGCGTTAGTCTTTGAAAGTGCCACAGGAGTCCTTATTTGTTTTGTACCTAAAACAGCTGAACATTTGTATAACATTCAGTTGCTTTCTGGACTGCCTGCCTCCAAATTTAATTGAAAGTTTATTTTCTTTACAAATATTTCTGTAAGTAATTTCCCCCAGCCTACAAACAGTGCAGCATATGCTTCATTCTTCTATTACTTCATTTGCTGCCTACATAAATATTGATATTTCTACAGAACTGTTTACATGTCTAACTGCATATTTCACTCTTGTAGCTCTTTATGCATGATACATATCTTTGCTATAATACATTTAAGTGATATTCTTCATACTTAAAAGTTTGTTTTGAACTATTACATACGGAGTTTAGGATGTGGAAAGGGACCGCAAGTAGGATGTGTTTAAAACAGAAGATTTAAAAATAAAATTATCACCACCATATTGAAAAGTTTGACTTGTACAATCCTTTAACCACTTCCTTGTTCAACAAGAACAGTCTTAGACTACAAGAAATGCCACCAGATTAAGTCATAAATGCAGAAATAAATGTATGAATATTTAAAACAACCCACAGACTGGTCTGTAGTACACTGCTCATTAGCTGCATAGAACTAGCAAATCACAGGAAGCAGTCTTTATTTCAGATAGAAACACGGAGTCCTGTGGCACTTTTAAAGACTAACCAGTTTATTTATCACATGAGCTTTCGTGGGAGAAAATCCCACTTCTTCAGACTCTTTGAAGATGCGGTAAATTCCCACTATGAAGAGCTGAATGGATTTCCAGAAGGGCTTAGCTCTCTTAATGTAGAAAGCCAGCACTCAACTATCATTCAAAGTGTTCAGGCATCTTTCCTCACTACAGCTGTATGGTAGAGTATTGGCAGGAAGATGTCCTGGTTGATAGGAAACTGTGACAATATCTTTTGTACAAAAGCTGGGTGAAGTCAAAGCCAAACCTTGTCTTTGAAGAATACGACATAGGGAGACTCCAGTCTTAGGTAGGGCCTTGATTTCAGAGAGACGTCTCACTAATTTCAAAGGGATAACCGTGTTAGTCTAGTTCAGCAAAACAAGGAGTCCTGTGGCACTTTTAAAGACTAAAAAATTTATTTATTGCACGCGCTTTTGTGGGGGAAAATCCAACTTTGTCGCTAACGTAACTGCCACCAGAAAGGCACTTTTCCAAGACAAGTGGAGAAGGGACCTGGATGCCCTGGGCTCAAAGGGGGACTCAGTGAGGTCCCATGGAGGCATTGGGTCTCTGATCTGTGAGAAGAGCTTTTCTAAGCTTTTCAGGAACCTGTCATCTCATGAAAAGAGACTGATTTGCCCAGGACATATAGGTGAAATGTCAAGATGGCCACCAGGTACACCTTGAATGATGATTTCCAGTGTTAGTCTGTGTACAGCAAAAACAACGAGAGTCCTGTGGCACCTTACAAACAGATTTTCTTCGGCATTAGCTTTCATGGGCTATAACCCACTTCCGTGTTAGTCTAGTTCAGTTCTAGTTGATCAATGATGGCGCCAGGCCTTGATGCTTCAAGTGGAGTAAATAATCCAAAATAAACCAAAGTAGTACCTGGGACAGAGAGAAGTTACACTCCATCAGTGGTTAAAAGTATAATTTGACAGGCCCTGGAACCCTCCTAATCTCTGGGCTCCCTTCCCATATTGTTTGAGTCCTCTGCATGCATGTGTGCCCCCCCCCCAGGTAGGCATTTGCAACCACTTCTCAGTACCATATGCATTGATTATTGCGCCATAAACATATTTATAGTTTTTATGGCGTTTATATCTATATCAATTATTGTCAAACTAGCAAACACTGCATAACACAGTAAGTATTATGATCTTTATATTCCTGATATGCACATTTCACTTCATTAAATGCAATGCCAAACTTGGAACACAAAAATTTTATGTCACTTTCATCAAATTCTGGTGACAGCTCTGTAGTGAAATGTGATGGGTCCAATGCTTCAACAGCATTGCTTAAACGTTTTTCTGAGTTTGGCAACAATCTAGCATCATACAGTCCGCTAAAGCCTGGTAAAACTGACATTTAGAAATTTCAATTTGCTTGCCAGCAATCACAGACATGTTTACACATACACCTTTGAAGCAACCTGCAGCACTCGCCCCACAAGCCTCATGGTAGAACTCTGAATCACACTCTCTGCGAGCTATAAACACCTGAACTTGTCAACTTATCAACTTACTTGCTGTAAATAATGTTACATCAGATTTTTGCAACGCCAAGGACAAGTCTGGAAGTTCCTCCAGAGCAACAAGCATGAGACCCAAGTTTTTAACAAAAACTGGATTCTCCAGTTTTTTTGCCATGCCAACAGATTTTTGCTTTATCTTTCCCTTCTCTTAAGAAATCAGTTGATTTTTTCAAGAAGTGGCTATGGAGGGCTGCATATGACCAAACAGCTCATACAGCGCAGCAGCTAGAGGCAACCTAACATACATCAAGTATGCATCCAATCCTATTAAGCTGGACTTCCAGGTCACTCGCACATTCAGCCAACCGTCTGAAGCACTTTGGTGACTGACTCTGTACAGAGCATACAATGAATCCATGAATGATTAAAGTGATTAACTTCACTGCAGCATTTGATAGCATCAGCCACAGCCAGTTCCAACCTGTGATTAAAACAATGCCAACTTATCAAGAGTGGAAATCGTGTCTTTAATTTTGCAACAACACCAGCCTTACTGCCTAACATGAGGGAGGCTCCATCTACACCTAAACCAATCCAATGATCTTTGAGAAAGTCCTCCGTGAATCCATGTGCTGTCAAACACTGCAGCAAAGCTAATACTATGCCATCAGCATAATTGCTGCCGAGTTCAACCAGATCAAGAGAAAAATGTAACAGGACCAATGTTTGCATCAAAAGTTATGTGCAGTAAAAGACAAGAAAGTTTACTTAAACTTGTACTCATCAATTAAAACAGAAATTTGATATTGCTGATAATGACACTGGAACACAAACTATGTTTCATCTCCACAGATATGTGGTCTATTATGTCAGCACACACAATATTGGTATGCAAAACACGACCCATATCAACACCATTTAACTGCTGTAAAGTAATACGGTCTGGATGGTGAGTGACCACCACCCAAATAAAAGATGTAAAACACATGCTAACTTAACAACACTATCTAGGACAGGGGTCTCAAACTCAAATCTCCATGAGGGCGACAGGAGGACTAGGATATTGGCCCAAGGGCCGCATCACTGAAACCTTTTCATACAAGGAGTTATTATTAGAACTAGAGACAGAACTGCTGGATAGCCTTATGACATCTTTCTAAGGGCCTGGACAAAACAAACATTTACTTTTAGAATTACTTCCTTTCAAGATCCAAAGGGGTAGCCTTGTTAGTATAGGTCAGCCAAACAAACAAGGAGTCCTGTGGCACTTTTAAAGACTAACACATTTATTTATCGCATGAGCTTTCCTGGGAGATAATCCCACTTCATGCGATAAATAACTTTGTTAGTCTTTAAAAGTGCCACAGGACTCCTTCGTTTTTTTTTCCATTCAAGATAGCAGTATGTATCATTAGAAAGACAAAGAGAAAGCAGATAAACACACTTAACATTTTTCATTATAAATCAGTAGTTCCCAGCCTTTTTGTTTGAGGTCCCAAAACACAGATTTTAAAACCCTGAAGGGCCACCAGTTTAATTAAAATTAAATTAAAATTAATTGAATTAAAATGTATTGTAATTAAAATTAATTGGGTTTAATTAATTGAATTTGAATTAATTTTCAATTGACATTTTTAAAAGGTTTTTAATTAAAGTTAATTTTTAAAGTTGTTTTTTTTTTTTTTTTTTTTTTTTGTAAAGAAAGAGCTGCATGCATCCCCAAGCCTGGAGGAGAGGTGAGCAGCCATAGCCCGGCTCCCAGCTGCACGCCGCAACTGGGCAGGAGGCGGGCTGGGCTGGGCCCCCCAGTACAGAGCCCCCATGGGAACTCTCCCCACACCCAACACCCTCATCCCCCTTAGAGCCCCTGAACCTAGTCCTGTTCCAGACTGGGCAACTCCCTGGGCCTCCTGTTCCCACTCCCCTGCCCTCCCATTCCCCATTGGCTCCCCAGCCCTCCTGTTCTCTGTTCCCCACCGGCTCCCTGGCAGCTCCCCGGCCCTCTCGCTCCCCAGCAGCTCCCCGGCCCTCCTGCTCCCCGGCCCACCCCACTTACCTGGCTGGAGATGCAAGGGCATCTGGAGTCACTCCTTGGCTAGGCCGCTCCCGCCCTGAACATGCTCTGTCTGAGCATGGGGGTGGGAGATCTGAAAACTCCCCAGCCTGGCCGCTGCTCCCAGCTGACCTGCCAGCAGCAGGGCAGGGCAGAACATGCATTCCGCTGGAGTTTTCTGGGCCCTGGAACACTGGTCCGTCAAATTTGTGGGCCCCAGAACGGTGTTCCGGCTTACTTTAGCTCCTGCACTCCATCACCGAGTGAGAGAGACATTTTCACTTTGCCAGGTAAGCTGCTCTAGCAGAGCATTTCCTATTTTGGAGAAAGGCTTTCTGGACCCGAGATGGTGCAAGCATATTCTTCCAGGTTTAGCCATGAAGCATATATGCCTTCAGATGCAAGAAGGCAAGGCCCAGGTGCAACATTTGACCATGATCCTGTAAAATCCAATCTAGATGGGCCTAAAGTGTCCAAGAAGCTGCCACTGCCAGGTCCAGCAGCATGTCAAACTAGGGCTGCTGAGATCATTATGACCTGTGCCCTGTCCCTCTCGATCTTTACAAGGACATTGTGGATGAGAGGAATTGTGGTAAGTCATAAGTCAGTCCCTCCAACTGAAGGAGAAAAGCATTGGGAAGTGAGCTGCTGTCAAAACCTTCCAGGAAACAGAAGTAGTGACATTTTCTGTTCTGTATGGTTGCAAACAAGTCCACTTGGGGAGTTCCCCACTTCTGGAAGATAACTTTGACTACTTCCAGGTGCCAAAGACCACTCATAGCACGAAGAGAATCACCAGCTAAGGGGATTTGCTAATATGCAATTGATCTCCGTGGGTTGTGAGGGTTCCAGGTGAATCACATGTCTTATGCAGAAGTTGAGGTTGAGTGCCTCTAGGCACAGGACTGAGGATCTTGCTCCCCCTCTTTTTTGTTGACAGTCAGTGCATTGCTATTGTGTTGTCTGTCAGTACCCATATTATCTCTCCCAACATCTTGGGAAGAAATACTTTAAAGGCCAGGCAGATTGCCCTGAGCTCTCTGATGTTTGTGTATAATTTTAGTTCCGCCAAAGACCAGAGGCCCTGGGCTTTGAGGGGATGGAGGTTGGCCCCCCCCAATCTTGGTCTGAGGCATCTGAAACCAAGACAACCATTGGGCATGGACTGCAAAAGGAATCCCTTCTGCTACATGTGCAGAGACTGTCCACCAAGCCAATGAGGTAAGAACTCGAGATGGGATCACAAGGACCACGTCCAAGCTATGCCTTGACGAGCTGACCAACATAAGCCACATTTAAAGGGGTTTGAGGCATAGTCTTGTGTATTGCACCACAAAGGTACATATTTCTATATGACCTAGTGATCAGACACAAACCCTCACTATGGTGACTTGGTCTATCAGGTCTGACAAGGATTGGCATCTGGCATGAGGTAGGAATGCTCTGGCCCTGATGCGAGGACTGCCCGGTAATCTCTATCTTTGCACTTGTACTAATGTAGATTACTATTCATTTACCAGCATGCCCACATTTTGGTAGGTCACCCACAGTATAGTGATATTGTGTCAGAGTTGGGTTTCTGAGCAGCCCTTGATGACGCAGTCGTTGAAGCAAGGGTCGATCTGTATCGTTCAACATCTGTGGTAGGCTGCAACTTCCACCCTGCATTTTGAAAACACCCTAGGAACAGCTGATGGACCAAATGGGAGAGCCATGAATTGGTAGTGTGGAAGTATGTGTCCTTCAGATTGAGAGCGGTGCACCAGTCTCCTCTATCCAAGGATGATGGAGGCTAGAGACCCCATACTGAACCTGTTTCTTGAGGCTGTACAGATCCAGTACAAGTCATAGGCCTTCCTTTACCTTCAGAATTAGAAAGTAACGGGCGTAAAACCCTTTTCCTCTCAGATGTAGGGGAACTTCCACTACAACCTGTACGCAAAGGAGTTTGTAGTTCCTGGACCAGGAGTTGCTCATCAGAAAGGACCATGAAGAGGGACTGAGACGTAGGATAGGAAGAAGGAATCAAAATTAATTTAACAATGTACCCAACTGCAATGTGTTTAGAATCCACTTGTCTGATATTATAATTGCCCAGGCAGGAAGTTTGAAAAGAAAGTAGGAATTGGATCCTGGTTTAAGACTGCTAAGTTGCCTCCAGGCACATCTCAAAAGGCCTGTCTGCCAATGGTGGACAGCAATCTGAGCTTGACTGGGGAGCACTGGCTCTGGCAAACAGTAGTGGTGCTCTGGGGACTGATGCTTTGGCTCTGGGGATGGGTGCTGGAACCCTGGTTCTTTTTGTTCAATCATTTAGTAGTGTTGATCAGGGTACCAGTAGGAGGCAGATATTGCTGCTGGGGTGTTGGTGACAGGTTCTTGACCTGAGAGTCTAGCCTCCCATGGAGTAAGTGGGACTGGGAGCAACAGCAGACATTGGCCAGCTGAAAGGCCTCAGGCATGGATGGCACTCTGAGGTGCTAGGGGTCTTGCCAGGAGTTGGAGGCGTACCTGGGGTGGACAGAAAGCTCCAAAGGATGAGGTTGTAGCTCATCCAAGTTCTGGGGAAGAGCAGCTTGTCTCCTGCTCCTTGCTTATCCATTTTAGGTGTAGGGAAGCACACTTTCCTGGTGTGTATCTTCTTGTGCCGCTTCTTTGGCACCAGGAAATTGACTGATGCTGGGATGAACTTGGTGCTGGGGAAGGAGGGAGCAGGTCCTTCAAGTAGATGCTGATGTAACCAGGCATTAAATTTGAGTTACCCTGCCCAGGGACTGGTCTGAGGGCTGACTATAAATTACACAAGCTACTCGGTGTAGCTTGCATAACTCCAGTAACTGCCACCGAATTTCACTCCAGTGTAGACCTGGCCTGGGTTACACCCAAGCATTTTAAGCAACTCTAGTGAAGGTCATTCATGGGCATGGGCTTTTTTACAAGCACGTTTTGAAGCCTAGGGTCCATGACATGCCTCATCCATGGGGCTAAGACCTTGTGAACCAAGTACCGTTACACTTAAGGTAGTAATTTCTAAATAATAAACTTAACTATTTCTAACTACAGATGAAAACCACTCATAAGGGCTAGCCGAGGCAAGGATCTTCCAGCACAGACACTGGTGGTAAGAAGGAACTGGGAGGGAGGCGGGGCTGAGAGCACCCTTATGCTGGTACATACGTGTGCGACGGCAGAGGGCACTAGAGCCAGCTCTATGGGGAAAAATCTCCAGCACTGGTACATGTGGCATGCACACCTAGCATGGAATGGACATGAGCAAGCACTGGAAGAATGCACGGATATCTAAAATAATATGGATAATTAATTTTTAAAAAGATGCTATAGTTGCCATACAGTACAGGTGCTTTACCTATTTGTGTGGTGCCTTCCAGATCCAAGTGCTACCATATGACTACACTACTCCAGCACGAACAGTGAGGGAACCGGGGCTGAGAGCAGTTGCTTGGGTCAGAAGGGAGATGCTGCCCTTTCCCAAGCCTAGGGGATGGCCATGCTTACAGGAAATCAGAAGCTTTACCTAGTGTGTGGTTCTCAAGCTATGGGGCAACTTTTGGGGAGGAGCTCAGGCTATCAGTCCTGGTGGCTGGGGCTTGTGCAGAAAGGCCAGGCATATTCAAGAGGCAAGGATAAAGGAACATTTGGTGCCCCACCATCCCCAGGCTCAGGCTGTCCCTCTCCCCCCAGTCCCATCCCTCACCAGGAGGCAGCTCAAGCTCTACTTTCCCCACCCCAAATCCCTTACTAGGGATGCTACCTCAGCTCTGCCTGTCAGCCAGAGGGTGATAGCAATAGCACAAAAGGGTGACAATGGGGTGCCAAGTCTCCCATGAAAAATCACTTTTCCCATTGATTCCCTTACTTATGTGCTGGTCTCTCCAGGACTGGGCAACCAGCCAGCAACCACTGCTCTTGGTTTTGCTTTCAGAGCTGGGTAGCAGTATAGACACAAAGAAGGTGGCCCTGATCAAATACGTTTGAGAACCATTGTAAAAGAGGAATCTATGCAGTGGCATTGGAACAATTTTTATGGTGTGGGGTGCTGAAAGCCATTGAACGAAACTGTAAACCTTATATGATGGAAGCACTTCAAACCAGGGAGTGCTGCTACACCCCATTTCCAGCACCCCGACACGACATACATTAAAGTTGGTTAAGCACCCTGGCTTCCAACGTCAGATTGTTCTACCGTTGCCCTACTGGTAGGCAGTATGATTTTGCCCTGATAGTGCATCACCTTTTGGAGTAGATAACCAGCTCCTGTGATCACAATATGGAGTCATTAGGTGAGCTGCAGGGGAAGAAGACTGAGAATTCTGTCTCCTCTCCCCCCTTCATCTCCTTATGCACTATCGATTCAACCTGAAATGTTTTGGGGATTTTTTGGTTAGAAATTCATGTCCTGTACAGCAAGCTAAAAGGCTATGACTTGAAAACTAATGAAGTGTAACATCATGGGACAAAACAACTAAAAGTATGCTTTTAACAAAAGGAAAATATTTAGTCAAACTGTTTACTAACTCTGTTATTTTGCAAGAACCAGCAAGGTCAATTACTCCCCTTTTCAATTAAGATGTTAAATGCTCACTATAAAACTCTTAGAGCTGTGCCATCTCTTTGTACAAAAGCCAGGAAAACAGGACAATTATCCCAATATTAAGGTAAAAACCCATGTATATTTTTTTCTAGTACTAAAGTGTAGTTAGTACCTTAGTCACTCATCACTAGCAAACATAATACTAATACTATTCCAGCTCAACAGTATCATCATTCACTGTTATTGGGCTATGCTCACCTTCGGCCAGCCACCCCCATAAACGGGAACATACTGTAGTACTATTAATTCATATAGCACTTTATAGATCTAAAGCACAACAAATCCATTAACCTGTTGAGAAAGACCAGAATGCTACACAAATGTGATAAATTTATTAAGCTGTGGCAAACCTCACTCTGCAGAGTCTACAAACTTTCAGTTCTCTCAAACTCCAGAAAACTGTTTATTCTGAGGGAGCAGTCTAATCCAACCTAGATCTGATTGGAACTGGTCACACCAGGTTAAGTATTTCAAGCATTATGTTTACACTGCTAAATCATCTCCTCCAGCACAGAAAGCTCCTTTATGTGCAATTTCTTTCCTTGTCTTCTGAAGTCAGCTTCTCCACAGAAAATATTTGCCGAACATTTCCCAGCACCCTAATCCTCTTTTTCTCCTGTTTTTACATTACATGTCTCTGTCCATTTCAGCTGTGTGGGAGATAGTAGACCTAAGAGATGGGCAAAAGTGGGTGCTTTAAATCTGAAATTCTTTGATATTCTACCCTATGGAAGATGGAAGAAAAAACGCCATTTTCATTATAGAGCTGTACAAACATTCCTCTTTAACTCTATTTACTGCCTCACAGAAAGCCAAGTAATATCTTTTAATGACTGAAAAAAATAGTCTTGAAACCAATGGGATTTGCTGGATGCAGAGTTCCTCCACCACCTCTCTACACATTATACACTCTACCAAACCAATTAACCTGCGCTGGCGCAAACACGGTACGTAATTCAATATCCATTAATGTCAGGAACTATGAGATTGCAAAAGGTGTTGGTAATCTTGTTTCTCATTCAATAAAACTAGATAAAGCTTGTAATATTTAAGCTCTATTTAATAAAAACCCAATTTGAATTTTTTTAAAATACAAAAATTGCAAATTCAACACCACATTGGAGCAGTGATAGGCAAACAATTTACCAACCTTTGATGATTCTTCTGAAAAGATACTAAAGGCTATTGGTGTTTAGAAAAGATTAGGCTGTGGGCATCTAGTAAAGATCTTGGGCTCACGTGAATCCAACAGGCATTAAAATCAGGCAGAGAATCAGGTCCAGCCAGAGAATCCAAGCATTTGGATCATTTGCTTCAGGGTAACTATCATGTTAGTCAGGCCCTATTAGATCTGTGGATAGATGCCCTGCTGAGAAAGTACATTAGGAGCTAGACGTCAAGCCTTGCAATCCCTTTGGATACTCCTCTGGGACTGACTGCTTGGCTTCAATCCTAAACAACCCACAAGGAGGCAGAAGCAGCTGAAAATCCATATGAAGTGAAAGCATGGACAGTGCCCTTCTCACTGTCCTCACTACTCCCCTAAGTGCTTGATGTGGTGATGGTTGATCAGATGGCTCCATATACCAAATGTCATCAAAGGCACCACTTTTAGCATCTCCAGATGAGCTCTGACTGCTGTTGAGGTGTTCTTCAGCCATGGGGATGATGCCTGACCTCAGTTGCTTGACCTGGATGTCCTTAGTGCCTTCTAACAAGAAGGCAAAACTTACCTGAAGAGCAGGACGAGCCAAGGCACTACTTTTCATTCTAAACTTATCAGTCACTGTATGTGGCTGCTGTGTACCAGTCAGGATCCCTTAAGGGGGAAGACTGTACTGAGAATGCTCTTTTTCAGGATAGAGAATCAAATCTGGAGCCAAATCAGACTGCAGCAGCTAAAGAGCTCTGAAATCCTTAACAGAGGCAGCTTTTTAAAAAAAAAAAAAAAAAAAAAAAGAAAGAAAAAAACAACCAAGTTCTGCAGCTGGTAAGTTCTAGTTCGTCCTGCCTGCACCATGGAGGAAGAATAGAAGCAGACTATATCTCTAGACAGGTGTGATCTGCTATGCCAATGATGGACATATCTGGTCCTAACTCCTTCTGTAGTGCAGGCTGGAAGACCGGGTTAGTAGCTATGAACCTTAATGTGATATAGGTGGTCAATTTTTATTAAGAGGTTTATTAATCAGACATCTTGTAAGATTAATGGAATTAGTATGAACTTTCAGGCTAAATATATATTCAAAGCACTTGTTTTATGTACTACAGATGATTCTAGTACATATCTATGTATCATTAGCTTACAGAAGAAAGGTTACACTGCCTAAAGGCCATTTCACACAAAAGCCCACAAGGCAACATCTCAAAATAACAAGTCTCAATTAATTTTATTAGTTCATTAAATTACTTCATTGAAAAGAAATGGATATGCCTACATTTTTGGGAAATGTTGTGATCTATTCAATGGCCTTCAGTTCAGTATGTTGTAAGTTTAATGAAAAACTAAATTTACAAGTCAATTAAGATGCCACAGAAAGCCAAATGGCTAGTTGTCTATCAACTATTTATAAATTCAAAGGAAAATACTGAGGAGACTCCCTCATTTTCCTAAATCAGTATTAAAAAGTTTATCTTTTTATTTTTCCAACTTTAAGCAGCAGATAACTGGGACTGCACCAGCAGCAGTTTGCTAGATAGTCAAAAAAGACTTGCCACATACAACTTGCAATATCATTGAACTGCTCAGGAAAAAAGTGCCATCCCTAGCAATTAATGCTTTTGCTATTACTTCCACAAAACCGACCTTCTCAGTAAGTACTATATTTGTAATTAATTTCTATGCCTTTTACATTCTAGTCATGCCAGAGTGAAAGTCACACGAATCAAGTTGGGACTATTTCACAATAAAGTCAAAAAAGCTGCTGACAGTCATGACACAGAATAAACAATCCTCCAAATGACAACAAACCCTTCAGTTTGGTTTAGTAAAAATAATACCATTACCAAGTGATTAAACATCGTCTGCTCAGTTTATGGCTGCTGCTTCAAAAGATCCTTTCAACAGATAAGAACTCACTACCTTGATCATCAGTACTTAACTTATATAACACTTCACATCTTCAGTGTGCTATAAAATGTATCTATACTCAACACCTCTATAGAGGTAGCTATGTATTCTCCCCACTTGGAGCAATAAAGGCACAAAGATTAACCAATTTGACCATGATCATACTGCAAGTCAATGGCAAAACTGGAACAAGATTTGAGTTCCCAACTCCCAGTCCCTTGCTAATTCTTCTACACTTTATGTTGACTTGACAAACAAGAACGTCTCTATGGAGAAGAAATTCCCAGTTAATCCAATTAGTGTGGATTTAGACAACGGGCAAGTGAGAATACAACTTTTGGAATATTTTATAAAGGCGCAAAAGGCTTATGTAAATCTGTAAGGTGATTCAGAGAACAAAGCTTATGAAATGTCTATCCCCCAACAAGTTGTCTGCATCAGTAGCTGAAAACCAGTGTTCCAAAGTACAATTTTTATAAACATGTTTTTATTTGTCTTGCTTATTTATACCATTAGAACTGTAACTGCTGGCTGTCATTTCCCTTAAAAGGGGAAACCGATCCAAACACATACTGGTGCTTTTCAAAAGATAGCAACTAAAAGGGCAGCAGCAGCGGGCATTTGAGATTTCTTAAAATCTTCAGGCTGCAGGAAAGACAAAATGACATGTGACCAAAAGTGTTATGATTATCCATTAGCGATTTCCATCAGTACCGGTATCAGTTATTTAGGTGATAATACAGCAAGGTCAAGTATTAGTGACAGACAATGTGCAAATCATAAGGAATGATAGAGACAATACCAATCCTTACAAAAGTCATTGCTATCAAGGAAACTTAAATATGTTCAAGAAAGATATCTAAAACTTCACATCAAATATACAAGTGGCCATCCAGATTATATCCCATATTTGTTGTAAAAAGTTTTAAAGTGCCAATCAAAGCTAATTTTTGGGGGGGGTGGGGTGGTAAAGGTGGTTAGAAAACTTTATATCAGCAGTTACACAAAGCAATTTCTATATCCTTAGCCACAGTAAACTGGGCCTGGTGATGGAGAATGTTGTAGCTAAGGGTATATCTTGTCTATCAAAAGCTGGTTGTCAGCTTATTTCTCTAGTTACGGATATATGCATCATTACGCATCTTAAACTGTTCAGTGCTTCATTTTAACATGAAGAAGTTGAAATGCAGTTGCTCTGCCAAACCACACTTCACTACTTCCATCCTTCTTTTCATGGGAAAGTTTAATTTTGTCAACTGCCATCAGAGAAAAACCTTTAGGGATCTGCCGATTTTATTTGTTGCATCACTATAAAAATGTCAGAAATGAGGCAGTCTTGCTTTTTCCTGCCACTTCAGCTACCAATGGAGATTTGATCACCCCGAAATTGCCTTTTTTGCTTTACTCATAGCAAGAGTGACAAATCTGATTTTCATGTGCAAGGCTCAAGATGATGCTTAGGACAGAACATGCAGAGTAAATGCCGTTTCTTTCCATATCCAGGTAATATAAAGCTGACAACTGTAGTCCTGTCTTTATGGGAAATGAAAATAGTCCCATTACAATGAACTTCCTGTAAGGGAGAACAAATAGATAATAACTCTTCTGGTAACATGTATGGTACATTGGCCAGTGTGTTTTTGGCGTTTAATGTAATCCTGTGGATTAGTTTAATTCACTTGCTGAGCATTCATTTGAGGCATCCCTCTGTTGGGTCTTGGAGGCCCTCCACGACCTAGAAAATAAAAACAATGCTTAATTTTTTAAAAATCAGACCATTTTAGAATTCATAAAGAGTCTGACTCAAGTTTAGTCTCAATTACTTTGGTTTAGAATTCATAGGTACATGCTTAGAGTACTAATGCATATTTAATATTCTTATCCATTCAAACACAAAAGCACCTGTGGATCTATTACATCATCCAATTAATTATTTATTTCCCCCCCTCTTTGTACTTTTCATAATTTTACTCAGTCTTTGATTAATTTAATTAAACAAATTTGATTGATTAATTTAACAAATGGCACCTACTAACATAAGTCACCCACATGTGTAGAACAACAGATTCAATACAAGGTAAGCTAAATAACTGGTTAATATTTGTTTATAAATTCCAATTTTAAAGCCATTAAGCTAGAAATTTCCTTAAATTGTCAAACAGTCAGATTTGCTTTCATTTTCCTCTTCCTCTGTAACTTGCCACTTGCAAGTCTCAAACTGCATTCTGAGAATAGAGCACTATTTTTCCAGTGAAGACTGATTTTTTTTTTTTTAAAGCATATGAACAAAACTAAATTGCTATGTCCATCTTCAATCAATCTACTTTTTTGCCAGATACCTACCTGCATTCTTCTGGCAATGACCCTTGACTTGTCCACTACTTAGAATATATTTATGGAAAGCACTTCTAGAACTTCACCACAAGTTAGTCTCTCAATCTCCATTCCCACCATGCCATTTATTAGGACAGTACTTTTTGACAATACATACACACATTTCCATGAGGTGGTTTATATTGTTTTAGATTTCAACATTTTAGAAAGCAGAACTGGAGACCTCACAATGTTCTCCATGCCTGTTGAAAAACTATGGAAATATGATGAAATATAACTGAAGTTCAAATGCAGAGATTAGTTCAACTGCAACTTTGGCTATTTCATAAAAATTAGTTTTAAGCTCTCACATGATTGAGAGACTTCAGTATATTAATATTTTTGTTACATTCTCAAAGTACACTATGTACTGCAAATGAGGCTGGAAATATTTTAGGACATTTTTAGAGAGAAAAATACCAGACCTCTATTTTTTAAGTATCATTTTGTGTATTCACTTTCTTACAGACTGTAGGAACCAACTGACAAAAAGCAGAATCTGAAAATATGGAGACAAAAAACCCCCCAAAAACTAAACACCAAACCAAAACAAAAAACCCAACAACAAACAACTCCACAAAAGGCTGCAAGTAACGCAACACATCTTTATCGAAACTCAAGAAGCAATACCAATACACAAATTCAGATATCAAGGGAGTTTTAAAATGCAGAAAAGAGAAGTCTGCGGTCAAAGATCTGGCAAGTCTTGCCTCCAAAATTGAATATTCCAAATTAGGTCAGATGGGGCAACAGTGAAATGGCAGCAAAGCTCTACCAAAAATAGTTTTGAATTTTCAGGACTCATTTTGTTTTAGTAAGAAAAAGGGCAACTGAATAATCTAGATGCAAAGATACATTTGTCTGGAGAGATTTTAAGTTTAAATTCTTATGAACAAAAATACTTCATTCAACAGCCAACTCAACTTTCAATAATAATTCTGGGAAGTTTAAATGTATTTTTGAATTGTATCCTATTGGTTGTACATGATGTACATGTTCTTCTGAGCCACAATCTTCTAGAGAGATTGCATCAGAAACTCTTGTTCAGCAAATTCCAAAGGGGTAGCCGTGTTAGTCTATTGTAGAAAGACAAAAGAGTCTTGTGGCACTTTTAAAGACTAACAGATTTATTAATCGCATGAGCTTTCATGGAAGTGGGATTTTCTCCCACGAAAGCTCATGCGATTAATAAATCTGTTAGTCTTTAAAAGTGCCACAAGACTCTTTTGTCTTGTTCAGCAGTTTTAGGAATACATCACTTGAGTATTACCTCGAGGGGCTCCTCGAGGTCCACTCTGTCCAGAGCCACGTTTAAAATTCTGTTGATATCCATCCTAAAGGGTAAAAAGGGAGAGAAAAAAAGTAAATTAAGGTATCTTCACTACACCACTGCAATTCGTCATTATGCCTTAGAAAGCTGAATGTTTGCTATTAAAAATATTAAGTTTCAAGAGCATTTAGAAATAACCCTTATATTTCAATATATCCATTCAGTTAAATGACACCAGTGGAGGGACTGCCAACATACAGGATTTTACTTCATAGCAGGAAATCCTAATCCGCTTCAGAAGACCATAAAGGATTTAGGTTCATTAGCAACTAATAAACACCATTAAACCAGGGGTGTCAAACATGCAGCCCACCAACCTCTTCCATCTGGACTTGTTGGGACCATAATCTCTCCCTAACAGAGAGAGAGATAATGTGGTCTCACATACCCAGCACTACGCAATGACACGAGAATGTTAGGCCTTGGGACATCACAGGGTACTGGGTATGTGAGACTGTGTTCTGCAAGACTGCACTCTCTCCCGAAGAGAGGGAGGGAGAGAGAGAGAGGCATTGCACAGCGCAGTTTCACATACGCAGCACTCCACAATGCTGCAAGAATGCCCTAATATTTCAATTTATGGCATGTACGGCCCATTTGAAGTACACTGAAATCAAATCTGGCCCGCCATAGCAAATCAGTTTGACACCCCTGCCTTAAACTGGTTTCACAGGCTTTAAAGTCAGTGGTTCTCAACCTTTTTGCAGGTCGCAACACACTTGGTGGCATATCACGACCCTACCGGACATATCAGCCTCCCCCACCAAATCCAGCTATCTCCCCGGCTCTGAGACATACTTACCACTATGTGGCAACACAGTAATGCGTCCTGACACAGTGGGTGAGAACCACTGCTCTCAGTGATTAACAGCCAGACCTTTCTTAACATGTGTCTAGGCTTGTACGGATTACATTTCATTGGTAAATGCTGATTTCACTGTATACACCCAACAGATGAATAATATTGATTAGTAGCCCAAGTTTACAGATAGATAAAAAGAAAAATGCTGCTTGAGAACTTAAGGGACAAAATCCAGTGATTTAGACTTGTAAATTAGTTTTTTGGCAAATGAATAAAAAAAGTTCCGATTTGCAATTTATGGATGTTTTAGTTTGTATATCTTGACGTGATTTTGACCATTTGTTTTAACTGTTTATGATGCTTTAACTTTTTGAATCTCAATTTTTACAGTCAAATTATTCTCTGCCCTCTCCCCCCATCAATAATTTACCAGTTACGAAAATTTAAATAAAGATCTAAAAAATGCTTTTAAATAAGTATTGGCTGAAAAGATAAAAAAGCAAATTCTGCTAAATATAGAGAGGATAATTGCTTAATGATACAGTTTTCACTATGTTTTATGTTAAACTTGCAGAGCTAAAACAGGTAAGAAAGTAGACTGTTTCCTTCTGGTTCATGTATCAACAGAATTGTTAATCAAATTCCAGTTGTAGGTTTAAAGTCTACTTTCCAGGATGTCTATATATAAAGAGTTGCTCACAGTATCCAATTTTAAATTTTTACTGGTGAAGCACGTCATTTAAAAAAAGAAAAGGCTTTACTTTCAAAGCTCAGGATGACTAAAGCTAGCTATTAGGAAGGCTGCAGGTTAGGGAGGTTTAGTTTCACTTGTAAACTAAGCGCATTTTATATGGAGGCACTGAAATTTAGCACTAAAATTCTAAGAAAAATACTCACTAGTTATTTCAAGCAAGTTATTTTATTTAATGCAACTTATTTTTCTATTCCTATAATTTCAATGTAAATGTTAACTCACCCGCTGGTAGTTGGAGTAATCCCGAGGAGCATTAAACTGGGGCTGCGAGTAACCACTGTTTGGAGTGTTGGAAAACGAAGCGCGGTAGCCATCATACCCTCCTAGAGATTAGAATACAAATCCTTACTGAAGGGCACATAACCTATTTTCATAAATTATGCTGCACACAAAAGATCACTGAGGGATTTCATTGACTTTTAAGAAAGAACTCGAATCAAAAAAGTGTTATGTGCCAGTAGATTGTGTAAACACCTGTAAAATAACCTACTTCTCATTAAAACCTTATTGAAAATTGTGTAAAAGTGGTATTTGAGGATGTTTCTCTGATAATCCTTCGTATATACGCTTAAAGCAGCTATTTCTTATTTGTATTACCATGTGCCCAGGAGCTGTAATCATGAACAAGGAATTGTGCAAGGCACCATACAAACATAGAACAAAAGATAATTCTTCATTCAGTTCCTAAAGACAATCTAGCACAAGCCTAGAATTTAAACTACATTGCTAAGGTAGAATAAATTCAATACCACAACCACAAGCATAAAATTCCCAATATATTCCCAATATATTTCTGTATTAAACGACATAGAGTCAACGTAACACTTAAGTCTCCCGCTGTTCTGAGATCCTGAAAAAGAAAATGTAGATAAAGTCTCGAAAGCTTGATAAAATATATATATAGATATATATATTTTTTTTACCTCTAAACCCATTGGCAGGTCCCCTGTATCCATTCATTAAGCCCCGAGTGCCGCGTGATCCACCACGAGACACTCCCCGGCTGTTATAATAAGGCTGACTGTTACGTGGGAACCCAGTATTCTGTTGTGGAGGCTGCTGGTGGTTACCTGCCACTTGATGGGACTGGTCCGGGGAACCATGGTAGGTGCCAACCACTATAATGAAAACCAACAATGGAATTTTATGTTTCCTATGTTCCCCAAAGACTCAAATGTATCAATTTAAACCAATCTAGTCTGCCCTAGTATTATCAAGCAGAACAGTAAATGTTTACCAACCCAAGAAACAAAGCTGATTTACAGAACTAAAATTTGCTATTCTGACACCTTCCACAATATTAAAATAATGCTGCAAGGAATTGCCTGTTTAATCAATTCAGTGTCAACAGATATAAAAGTAAGTACAATTACCCTAATCCTTTCACTGATGTTTGTGGATTTAAGCTAAACACAGGGCCCAGATGGAGCAACAGTACTCCATTATTTTTTTAGTATTTATATATATATATCATGCATGCATGCAGAGCTTCCCCAAGGGCAGTTGGATTCTCCTCATTAAGGGTTTCAGTTTTGCAGAGACTCCCCCTGCATTCTAAATTCCATTTAATTTAAAATCTGCTGCCATGTTTCTTGGTATCTGGTTTCCATGATTATCCTCAACTGGAAGCCTCCCTTTTACGCTAAAATACTCTTTTATTTGTGTCTAACAAGTTACCTGTCTGGAGCTGTTCTTGCTGAAGTTCTGATTGTTCTACTTGGTGAGGCTGATTGGAGAAACTCTGGTTGTAACTGGCCTGGTACTGATTTTGTTGCTTTAGGGTTTCTGGATCATTAACAGGAGGAACAGGTGCATTCATATTGAATACCTACAATGGTAGGAAAAAACTAATCATCTCTCTGGTCCTCATTTTCCCAATTTGTATTCGTATGAATTCTGTATATAATCCAAGAATACATGCTTTATAAACAGACAGAAGAAACAATTATCTTCCTTTCTGCAAGTGTTATTCCATGAGATGTGTTGCACATGTCCTCTCCACTATTAAGTGTGTGCAAGCCTCTCTGACAATAGCCTCAACAGACCTGATTAAGGTTCCAGAACCAGCAATCCCCTCTTAGTAGGCAAAGACTCCTGTGGCTACTCTCTCTGCCACACGCTTAGTAGAATTTGTGCCCCATCTTGTTTTAGTACTGAAATCGATGGGCGAGATGATGAGCCAAAGGAAGGTCTGGATCTCTCCTTCGGTACTGGAGACTGGGATCACAGAGCTGAAAATACATTTGATGGAGCTCTCCATACTAATGCTACGTACTTGCTATTCCCATGCAATAATCTGGCTGGGTGTCAAAGTGCTGCTTCCATAAGCAAGCACTTAAGCCTCGCTGCTCTATCCTTCTTTAAGTAGGCTGGAAGATCTTGCAGATGTGACACTTGTTAGTAATGTGGGCCTCATCCAAGCACTTCAGGCGAGGATAATTGACAGGCATGGGCTTTCAGCATGTCTTGCAGGACTTGAACTCTGGGGATCAAGGTATCATTCTGATACTGAGTCTGGTACCAAAAGAAAAGATCCCAAGAGATGCAAAAATGGAAACCTAATACTAACGATTAAATGACAGTAATTAACTACAACTATTTCAAACAAGGAGTGAAGGAGGTACTTGAATAAAAAAAGTGTGAGATGACTCTGATAACCATCACTGGCAGTAAGGAGGACAGAGATGGCTCCATCCTCTCATATCACCACACAGTCGCAAGCAGCAACTCCCACTACCCCGATGGGTACCGCTACAGGAAAAAAAGTCTCCAACATCTGTGCTTAAGGCAGGCACATACAGGTGCAAACCACTCAAAAAAGAATAAAGCCTATACTAAGTGCAATTTTATAACAAATTCCAGGGTCAAAATAATGGCTACCAGAAGATTTGATTAACAAAACAAAGTGAATCAGCATTAAGTTCATTTGATACTTACTGTTTGCATGGATTGGAATGGAGCTGCATTAACATTGATTCCACTGCTATGTAAAGGTTTGCTAGATCCAGCCTGGAATACCTGTGGCTGGGGTGCAGTCGGAAGTGGTGACGATGCTGGGGTTTGGTCTGCATTCAGAGACATTGAAGCCTGGTAATTGAAATGAGAAGCACTTAATCAAATGCTGTATGGATTATTGTTAATGTCAACTCATCCTATAACAAATTATAGGCAAGGCCTGAAAAGTGTTGCTACTGACATGTGGATGTGCTACCTCAACTCAGCTATTGCCCTCTTCCTCAGCATACTGGGAGGAATGAAAATAGAGAATTCTTCCCACTCTCATGGGCTTCAGGGAAGTTAGAATCAAGTTCCCAAGTTGATACTGATTAGTCACTCAATAACAGATTCTTATTCCTCCGAGATAGCATCCTGCATGTTTGTGCACTAAAATTTTCAACAAGATGCTCCCCTGAAAAGTACTAACCCTTCTTTCTCTTTATCAGTAACTAGCTGTTGGTGATTTAATAAATTAAAAACTTGATTATAGAGGACTCAAGCAACTGCTACTAAAAATTTAAGATTTCACAAAATTAGATGTCACGAATAAAGTCAAAGCATTTGTCATAATAATACAAAAAAAAATCTATCAATTGACAAATATTTTAACTAGGGAGCTTTCACTTCAAAAGTGCCACACACTATCCCTTTATTCCTACCTGCAGTATAATGCTCCCAAAATAAAATCTAATAGGACTTGCCTGAATCTGGTCAATTGATTCTTTCTGTGGCCGTTGCTCTGTTGTATGAGAAGGCTGAAACATGGGCTGGGCTGCTGTATAACCCTCACTAGTAGAAGAAACCAAGGGCACCTGCCAGAAAGAGTTTAAGATTTAGCAGAAGCTCCTTCAAGTTTTACGAACTGTAGAACCAGACAGAACAAGTTGAGAAAGGACTGAGCTAGTAGTAAAGATCTTGTTATGGATCCCCCAAATTGTCACTAATATCCTGCATTTTGATTAAACTTAGAAATACTGAAAAGCAGCAAAGCTCATTTATTTTAATTGATTTCTTCTAGTGTACACCTGTGTGTGATTCTGGACAGAAGGTCTAAGCTCATTTATATTTTGTCCAATCCAGTTGAAGGTGTGCCTTTTGTTTTAAATGAAAATTCCTCCTACTGTTTGTCTAATAAGGTGAGCTCAACAGGAATAATATAGTGCTGGGGATGAGAAATACTGTACAGAAGCAAGTACAGAGGGAAACAACAAAGTAATGCCTGTTAGCATGAACCTACTCCTAGCTAAATTTACCTCCTTTTAACTCAACTTGCTTGCAGGCTGTGGCCTGATACAGGCAATGGGGTGAAGCAGACCAGTAACGTTGGTTTAAAAACAGCTCTGCTTGATGGCAGTTCTTGAAAGGAAAGCCATCAGGGTTGACTGCCAAAGTAACCTTTTTGAACTGTGACATGTCCCAAATTTATTGTATAGCAAAGCAGGAAACAATTTAGCTGCTAGTTACATAAAAAGTTGAGGAATTATGGTTAGCATTAGTTTGGAAGAGGGGCGAATGCATTGAAGAAAACTCCTAAGTACTACCTAACATTGTAAAATGCAAAAAAACCACTGAAAAATATCGAAGTGTGTGGAGGGGTGAGGGGTGAATGAATGCATCAAGGACACACAGGCACATCAGTAGATGTCGTGGACAATCACTCTAAGAACATCCCTATTTTATACAGAGTTCAGTCTAAAAGACTTATTTCTAATGCACATTCACAATGGTAAGTTATCTCTGTCACTCTACAGGGCACTTCCCGTTGGTCTTGAATGGTGAAACATTTGTCAGTCTTTTGGCACTGACACTTTCTGCTAGATTCCATCAATTCTAGAGTCCTCTCACACACGCACTGAAAAAAAAGTCATGATGCCCTCTTCATTGTCATTGATTTGTGTCAGTTGGCTTTTTCTGATGTAAAATTCAGACATTATCAACTTAGCAGACACCAAAATTGAAAGGGAGTGGAGACTTGAGTATCAAAATAAAATCTTACAGGGAAAAGTAAGCTTAATTTCTGATGCACCAAGTAGTTAACCTCTTCCAACACAAATGCCCAACTATTAAAATAAACCTTAAATCAATTAAATATCTAGTAAACAATTTACTGAGCACAGCTCTTACCTGTGTAGCTTCTGGTTGCACAGGAATTTGGGTAGGCTGGGCGAGTCTAGATTCAGCATGAACTGGAAATACAACAACTTTATTTACTATGTTAAACTTTACAACCATTCTTCTTATGTGGTACAAATTATAGGTGGGAATGACAAGACCCACCTATTACTAAAATTGCCCAACACATCCTATCACAAATTGTTTATAATTATGCCAAACTAACATTTTAGCCTGAAATTTTCCAGGCTGATTGTCATAAGCTAAAATGGATCATCCATTGCAGAGAATAAGGACAAAGAAACAATGTTTTTTGTCCACTTTAAAAACTTCTGGGAAACTTTTCTACAAATAGCTTAGTACACCATGCTCTGGAGAAGGAACCTGAAATTTGGCAGGGGGTAGGCTGTTGTGTCACAGATGTTCCTCTTGCTATCCCCCCATGAAAACCCACCCAGATCAGGTCAAGCTTGAAAGCCTTTGAAAGAAGCCTTTCCATGCACTCAGAAGAGATGTTGATTTTAGCAGCCAGATTCCCCAAAGATTTCATCTGTGCTGAGCAAGTCTTTTGCTGAAACTGCAGTTTTAGGGTGCTGCAAGCCATGCCATATTTGGGCACCTGAAATGCGACCAAGGAGTCTATCTTTCCTGTGCTCTCAATCACTGGTGGGCTCAGGCAGTATGATCAAATGCAGACCCAGGGGAGGAATGGGGACAAGGAGGTGGGAGGGACTGGCATTTGAACAGTCAATAGGCATGGGATTGGGATAAAGAGCCAAGGTGAGAAAGATATAGGTCTTAGTGATGAGGCAGAAGAGGTGAAGCCTCAAGAACACTTCCCTTCGTTGGCTGGAATGAAACCCAGGATTCTTGGGTCTCAGCATTCCTCTATCATCAAATACCTGTGAAACTCACTGGCAAAGTGTCCCATTTTCTCTGTGGTTGACACAGATGATTACAAGCTACTACTGCTATCAGTTACTTTGTTAGCGCAAATGTCAGAGGTCTGTGCCACTAGTGGATCTGAAGATTCGAAACACACTGATGACTCATCATATGATGATCATTACGTCATAATGGAATTCTGGTTTTTAGTTTGCTCCCCCCCCCCCCGTTTTTTGTTTGCAACAAGGAAGTTAGACACACACAAAAGTGCTAACGGCAAATTCATGCACCCAGAACTTCGGAAATGACAGAATATTGCCTGTGCAACTTCAAAAATTATAGAATGTTGCCTGTGCATGACACAGTCTTTAGTTCCCTATCACAAATTATAGCTGAGCAACTATTTAAAGTTTTGCTTTCTCTTTCTTGTTTAATGAGTACCCCTATGTCTCACCAACTGCACACTGTTCAAACCCTGCTCTACAAACAGAATGATTAATTTTCTCCTAGGCTTTTCTATGCCAGTCATCACTACAGTATGAGTTCTTTAGAAGTACTTTTTGAATACCTCTGTGAGATGGAGTATTATCCCCATTTTGCATAAAGGGAACTGAGGCACAGAGTAAGGTCAGAGATATCCACTAAATCTGGGTACCCAATTTGAGATATACATAAACCTGATTTGCCTAACATAACATAGAAATTCTGCAGCAGAGACAGGGATAGAATCCAATTCTCCAAGGAACATTCAACTCCCTTAACCAGGAAATCATCCCTGTGTTCCTATCCATTGACTCAGTCCCTACACATCTTCCAGCTTCTACAACAAAAGGGGTCCTACAAATAATCTCTTTTTCTCAATGCAACAATGATTCCTCATGATAGCAAATCCATCCTGAACAACGAATGAAGTAGGGGGCCCGTGAAAAAAATAGCATGTGATCATGCACAAGGGTGCAGAATTAAGGATGTGCAGGCAACTTTAAATCTAGCATTTTCCTAACTTCTGAATGCTTAATTTGCAATCATAATAGTCTCTGAATAGGTGTGTGTGTAATATTTAAATTTGTTTATTTCAGCTATTCATATTAACTTCAATTTATTACAAAAACTAGCAATTAATTTCATTCGTTGACTTGGGTTATATTCAGGAAGATGCAAATTTACCTCCCAGTACTTAAAACTGAAAATATCAACCTACAACAGACTGACATGTCCTTCAAGACCTCCAAGTGCTTGTCTAGCATTCAATTTATATAAAATCACTAAAACAGCAAAAAAAAATGAAAGGAGTACCAGAGATTTGGGGCAATAATTTATACACCAATGCCTCAAATGACTAAAAGTAGCAGACTACTCAATGTCTACAGACATCATGCGTTCCACTCCACAACTATATCCCATGAAAAGCATATCATGACCCCCATTGAACACAAAGTAGCTTTAACCTTTGAGACAACTGAACTTCAGGCATTCCTAACCAACTTCAGTTTGCAAACCTTCCCTTTGATGCAGTTTTATGATTTACCATTACAAACCTGGAGGGCAAACCATCTGTGGCATTTCCAAGTTTTGTGCTGGATTCATGGGCTGCGCTGATACGATGGCAGGATCGAGAGCCTGATTCTCAAACTCTAACATGGAATCCTAAGACAGTAATGCAATAAGATTCAAGCATGCTTATAAAAATGTATTAAAATTATAGAATTATGATCAGGAATTCAGACAGTTTTTATAAAAAATAGAAATATCAATATATTTAAAATCAACTAAGATTTGAAGAATTCTCCTGTACCATTTACAACCCCAGAATTACAAAACTTACCTCACAACTATAAACATATACTTCACTAAAGAGAAGATAATGTAACTATTGCAGCTTGTTTTTCCATGCAAACAAAATAAAGTGAAAAAGGCAAACCAACAACCTGCTCTTTACTTTATAGATAGCTTTATTATTTTCACTTTATATAACTGAGGCACTACTAACAGATGTAAGAAAGTTTTAGAAGTTTGGTTTAGTGTCCTTTTTAAACCAGTCCACCACAGCAGAGCAACTACGCACCTGCATGAAGTTGTACGGACCCTGCATCTGTGCCATAAGGTCCTGTACTCGCTGCCTCCTAACAAGAGGGTCTGCTTGAGTCACAGTAGTGAGAGCATGGGGTTCAGGAACTGGAGGAGATGTAGCTTGTGGTTGTTGCTGGAGTGAATTTACAACCTAGTGAGGAAAAAAACAATTGGCTATTGGTCTCATCTATGTATTTGGTAGAGACACTATTAGAATCAATTTATAAGACTGCAAAAACTGGGCAACTTTTAATGACAAAGATTTGACAGACTAGTTAGTGCAAGACAACTCCAAGTTCTTGGAAAAAAGTATTACTGTATCAGTCTGCAATGCCAGCATTAGGGCCTCTTATCAGTACATAGACTTCCTAAGAGGTGGTTTTATGCCTAATTTTTCTACATATTTTCATTGACCACTTAATAGTCCTGAAAATCCAAAGAATGCTGCTATGACAAATGTTCAGCTGGCATTTCAATTATTAAGCATCCATCCACCCACCCACCACTATGGTGCATTCTTCTTGATAGGTAAAATGCAACATCATTTGATTGTCATTTGTCCACCAATGTCTACAACTGGAAGTTTACCAAAATAATTATTCCAGAATAACTCCCTGTGTGGACACACTTATTCTGAAATCAAGGGTGTCTTTTTCCAATTTAACTTAATCCTCTAAATCAGAAAAAGGCACTCAATAGTAAGTGTACATATGCAAAGTTATTTCTGCATATTATTCACAAATAGCTATTTTGGTAAAATTATATAGTCTGTTTCAACAGGATTTTCAAATATTAGATAGGCCTAAACAGTTACACAGACACCAATGACCATATGCTATCCCACACAAATTCCTGAGGTGTAGTGATCACTGATCTCAGGCAGTGTGGTTGAGAGAGAATGAACGCACAACAGTGTTCCAAGACAGGCCCAGAGGCACAGTTAAGTCTGGAGGTGCAAGTTAAGATGCTCAAGAGATAGTTCCTTAAGTCTGTTCTGCAGTCTGCATACCCTGAAAACAAACAGTATAAAGTAAAGGATCTCTGCCTCCTATTTGGATAAAAAGAAAAACAGGCTCTACTGAGGTATTATAAGTAGCAGGGAGATGACAGACTAGCGAAGCTCCTATTGGTATTCTATCTTGAGAACATTCCCTGATGACAGCAACTAGCCAAGAAGAATGGTGGTGACCCTTTCAAATATTCACTGGAAACATTGCTGGTAATCTGTCCCGGGTCTCTTTGTACCTAGGACATAGTAAATGTGAAGATTTGCATGGTCACAGATCAGTTTCCCTATCAGGCAAGCAGACCCAACACGAAGTAATGCACTAATGCCTTCGAAACTTTAGTTGTACTAGATATGGGGTCGGCAACATGGCGGCTCTTTAAGAGCCGCCTTGTGGCTCCAGAGATGCGGGCCTGCAGGGGGGGCACCCAGCCAGCCATGCTGCAACCCCTTGGGCTGGGGGGGGGGGGGGGTGGGAAAGGTGTGGGGCGGGTGGCCGGCCAGGGATGGAGGCTGCGCTGCCTTCCCTCCGTGCTGCTCTGCTCTCAACGCGGAGCGGCGTCCCTGGCTGCCCCACCTACCACTCACCAGCTGCCCCTTCCCAGGGGCAGGAGAGCAGCGCTTCGCCCCCAGCCCTGGATTGGGCCTGTTTAGGCTGGGGGTGGAAAGGAAGGGGCAAAGAGGCCGAACAACGCTGAGCAGGGCCCTGCCGCAGGCCGTTTGGCTGAGTTCAGGCCACTTTGCCCCCGGAGCCCCCAGCACGGAACAGACGCCACCTTGCCCCCAGGCCCTGAAGCTGGCCCGTTCAGCACTGGGGGAGTCCAGGAGCAAAGCAGCCTGAACTCTGCTGAGCGGGCCCTGCCCGCTCCAGGGTCAGGAGCAGCCTGGCCAGGTAAAGGGAAGAGGCCTGGGGGTCAGGGATGGGAGCCACTTCCTGTCAGGGTGATTAACCACTGGGATAAGTTGCCTGGGCAGGCTGTGGAATCTCCATCACTAGAAGTTTTTAAGAGCAGGTTAGACAAACACCTGTCAGGGGTAGCTTAAGAGGGTACTTGGTCCTGCCATGAGTGCAGGAGACTGGACTTGATGACCTCTCATGGTTCCTTCCAGTTTTTTATTCCATATGGCAAAGACTCACCAGCCAGACCCCCCAAAAACATTCTCTGTAGTAACTCAGAGCCCACCCCATCTAACATCCCATCAAGTATATTTACTGCTAGTGGTCAAAGATCAGTTAACTATGAAATTAGGGTGTCCCATCATACCATCCCCTCCATAAAATTTATCAAGCTCAGTCTTGAAGCCAGGTAGGTTTATTGTCCACACAGCTCCGCTTGGAAGGCTGCTCCAAAACTTCAATCCTCTGATGGTTAGAAACCTGCATCTAATTTCAAGCCCAAACTTCCTGATGGTCAGTTTATATCCATTAGTTCTTGTATTCATATTGGTACTAAACTTAAACTCCTCTCCCTCCTTAGTATTTATCCCTCTGATGTATTTATAGACAGCAGTAATATCTCCTCTGCCTTCTTTTGGTTAGGCTAAACAGCCCAAGATCTTTTAGTCTCCTCTTATAAGGTAAGTTTTCTATCCCTCGGATCATCCTAGTGGTCCTTCTCTGCATCTGTTCGTTTGAATTCATGTTTCTTAAACACAGGAGACCAGAACTGCACACAGTCCCAGATGAGGTCTCACCAGCACCTTTATAATAGTATTATACCTCCCTATCTCTACTGGAAACATCTCATCTGATCCACCCCAGGACTGCATTAGTTTTTTTCATGGCCATGTCACATTGGTGGTGGCTCAGTCACTCTGTGACCAACCAATACGTCCAGATGCTTCTCCTCCTCTGTCGTCACTCCCAACAGACAAGTCCCCAGTTTTTAGGAAAAGTTCTCGTTCTTAGTCTTTAAATACATTACCTTGCACTTTCCCCTATTAAATTTCATTTTATTTCTATTATTCCAGTTTACAAGATCATCCACATCTTGTTGTATGATAGATATCCTGGTCTTTCTCTATATTAGCAATACCTCCCAACTTTGTCTCATCCACAAGCTTTATTAGCACATTGCCACTTTTTGTGCCAGGGTCATTAATAAAAAGATAAAATAAAATTGGTCCCAAGACTGATCCCTGAGGAACTTCCCTAGTAAACTCCTTCCACCCTGACAGTTCATCTTTCAGTATTACCCACTGTAGTCTCCCCTTTAACCAGTTCCTTATCCACCCTCCAATTTTCATATTAATCCCCATCTTTTCCAATGCAACTAATAATTCCCCATATGGATCCATATTGCATGCCTGACTGAAATCTCAGTACATTGCATCCACTGCATTCCCATTGTCCAAAAGTATCTTATCTTCTCTCTCTCTCTCTTTTTTTTTTTTTTTTTTTTTTTTGAGATCAGGTTGGTCAAGCATGATCTACCTTTTGTAAAACCATGTTGCATTGTCCCAATTACTGTTAACCTCGATGTCCTTAACCACTTTCTCTTTCAAAATTTTTTCCAAGAACTTGCGTACTACTGAGGTCAAACGAAAAGACCTGTAATTATCCAGATCACTTTTTTGCCCTTAAAAATAGGGCCTATGTTAGCAATTCTCCAGTCATATGGTATAACCCCAGACTGTACAGATTCATTAAAACTCCTTGTTAACAGGAAATTTGCAATTTCTTATGGCAGTTACTTTAATAGTCTTGGATGGTGATTACACAAGCCCCCTCAATTTAGTCCCATGAAGCTGTTTGAGTTTGGCTTCAATTTCTACCTCCATAACCTCATTCCCATTAGCCACCCCACCACTATCTCTAAGCTCTTCATTAACCTCATTAAAAACTGAGTGATAATATGTGTTTAGATATTGGGCCATGCCTAGATTATTCTTAACCCCCACCCCATCCTCAGTTCTTAGTGGTTGCCCTTTTCTTTAATTTCTTCTTATTTATGTGGCTATAGAATCTTTTACTCTTCGTCTTCATTTCCTTTGCAACCTCCAACTCAACTTGTCTTTTGGCATTTCTCACTTGATCTCCACATGCTCTAACCTCCAATATATAGCTTTCCTTGCTGACCCTTCCTATCTTCCACTCTTTGTAGGCTTTCTGCTTTTTCTTAATCACCTATCTAAGTACTTGTTCATCCAGCCCAGACAATTCTCGCCTATAAATTTTCCCCCCTTCCTTGAGATGAAGGCTTCAGATAGTTACTACAACTTTAACTTGGAAGCAATTCCAAGGCTCTTCCACCTTTAGAGCCATGTATTCTTCAGTCCAGTCCACTTCCCTAACCAATTCCCTTAGTTTTTTTAAGTTAGCCCTTTTGAAATCAAAGACCCTAATCACAGATCTATTTTTGTTTATCCTTCTGTGTTGAATTGAATTAGCTCATGGTCACTCAAACCAAGGTTGTATCCTACAACCAATTCTTCTACAAAGTCCTCACTATTCACCAATACCAAATCTAAAATGGCACCTACTCTTGTTCATAAAGCAACTATTTGATGAATGAATCTGTCATCTATCACATTTAGGAAAATTCAGAAAATTATTATTACTAGCACTAGTCTTCCAGTCTGTATCTGGGATCTTAAAGTCTACCATAATCACACAACTCCCAGTAGTAAATACTTCATTAAAAACATTAAGGCAGTCTTTATCCAGATCCAAATCAGATCCTCAATACAACCAAAAACACAGGTTGGTCTCAGTTAATATGAATACTGACTTCTGATAGCAAAGAGGCTGGCATCATCCCTGAGGACAGAATGGCTTAATTCCTACTGCAGAGTAATGGCTATCTTCACTTACAGATGTTGTGACCTCTATCCCATGGACTACATTGGGAGATTATGGTCATTTAAAAAAAGACTATTTTTTGTCAATTTCTCTGAGGAAAAGGCTTTGTATACTAGCCTCTACTAAAGAAAAAAAAAGTACATTCATGAAGAATGGCAGAAAGTGACCCTTAATCCTCAACATTTCCTTCCATGAACTAACCCATAGTGCCAGTTTTACACAGGGAGCAGGAGAGAGAAGAAAACTGAATTATGTGTATATATGTTAACTTGAAGGGAGGGGGAAACTAGGGTGTATTTTCCTACTTCTTCGTATTGCTCTGGGGATGCAAAGTACCTGTAAACCTAGTTCAAATATCCTGTAGTGTTACCATAAGAAAAAAATAGGAAAAGGGTCTTAAATAATTTAATTTAGAACAATTACACTTTCTAAATTAATTTATCATAGCTATGTAGCTTTGCAGAGCATCACCGTAGCGTAACTGAAAATCCAACTGCACATTTCTGTACCTTAATGTTTGTTTATCTTAGGTTTCACTCAATTTCATGGATTTATAATGCCTGTTTTGGATATAATAATAGCTTAACTTATCAAATTCTAAATTACTCAGACATACTTAACCTTGCTAAATTTTAATACAGGTTGTTATATTTTTTTAGTCAGGGACTGGCATTTAAGTATTAGAATATGGCACAGTCAGTACATTTATACAAATGACAAGTCTTTTAGCTATACACTGATGTCTCACATCTATTCTATGTACTGTTCATGTTGAAGGCCAGGAAAAGATTTCTGGATCATGAATTTCTGGCTGGACTGGCAATAACGTCTGGCAGAACAAATGTCAAGATGGCTCCTCTTCTCCAAGAAATCCTGAAGTGGTGACAGGCAGCTACTTCATCTCAAGGCTGAAAGAGCCAGGAAGACACCACATGGAATCAAGTCGAAAAGAATCATTCTTGGTAGAAGGCTTGTGGCTCTGGAACTTGCTTTTGCAGATTAAGCTGAATCAAGCAATAATCCCTTCACACACACTTACAGATGAATTTGTTCATATATCTTCCTAAATGGATGGAATAAATTCAAGTCCAAACCACTCATCAAGAAGCTACGAAGTAAGATAGTGGATAAATGTTCTCGGCTCGGTACATAAAAATTTGTGCGAAGAGCCCATATAATAATACAGTGGTGGATTATGCAGTTAATTAATTTTGCAGTTAGTTTTTATATATATGCAGTTAATAAATTCATGTAAGACAGTATTTGTAAAAATTCTTACAATTAGCGTTATAACTCATGTGGGCAAAAGACGTTGTTAAAGCTAAACACTCATCTTCACGAACTGTATGAAGAATGAATAATGCATTGACAGTTGTTTTTTAAGTACAACACTTCTTCTAAAAGTAGGAGAGCCTAGAAGTAAAAGTGTATGTAGTTCATATAAGTTTATTTCTGAGCAGACATGTGTATGCTTATGGGGCAAAGGGAGTCGTGGATGAGTTTGCACGTGGAACTGTCACCAGGGAACTGCACAGAGAAACGGTTCCATAATGCTCTCAAGAGCTGTAATAAAAAATTTCCAAGTTCTACATTGGCTAGATCATTGGCAATGATCATTTAAAAACTGCTTGTAAGACTTTTAGTTTTGAAATCCCATATCCCTAAGCTACTACTAAATTACTAAAGTAACTTCTCAACTGAGGCTTAGCCACATACAAGACTAGTATTGTAGAGATTTAAAGCTGGTTACACAATACAAGAAAACCAACAGTCAGCTCAAGACTGGTAAAAAGGTTTACTTTTGTGTTAAAATAGATTATGAAGGTTTTGAAGGGTTGCAAGTCAGTGAAAACAGGGACTGCAATTCTACCCACAGCACATAAGACATCTTACCTCAACTGTTTCAACTGTCCACTCATCTACCTGTTCCTTCTCACTGCTGCTGAACTGAGTCTCTCCCATGAACTGTCTGTTTACATACTAAAATAAAAAATGAGAAAGTAAGAAAGAAAGATGGTGGCATTAAAGTTAAAATAGTGACTGAAATCTTTCCACTGAATAGTACCTCAGTTGATTCAACTTCACTTGGTTCAGCGTATTCTTCTGTTGGCTCAGGTTCTATGAGAAAAATATACCAATATACCATTTTAAGCATATTCCATTAAGCAACTTTATATGTTACTCTTTCCTTTTGACTTGGGAGAGGGAAGGGGAACAGTCCAATCACACCCAGTAATTTAACATTATATCTCCCTTTGACAAACATTGTTTTTGTTTAATCTTTGTGATTGTCGAATTACTAGAACATAGATTCTGTTCTTAAACATACAGCTCTACAGCAAACTGGAGCAGAAGGGAAAAAGAACATACAGTGACTACAATTTTTATCTACACAACAACACATAAGCAATTTCACTGTTAAGATGGAGCCCTCAATTAGAAATTTCAGGAGTTCTGTCTTGAATGAGTGCATATTTTGAATGTTTGCCCACTCAACAAAGATCCCATTATGGGGCTGTGCCTTGCTAGGTTGCAGCTAGAATTGGGATTTTAATCACTAGCTAACTTAGCCCTCACATTTATGCTCTTTGCAGTGATCTGTAATGTAGCCTGGCTATATATGTCCTTAAATATGTCTGTCTAAGGCCTTAAGCTGACTGAACCATTTAGATAAGTGATTGATTTATTTCACATTTATAATTTTTTTTTTTTAACCACTGCTCCCATGGATCCCAGCAAGTAGAGCGATAGCAGTAGACCTACAACTTATATATGAAGACCCAAACAGATAAATATACTTACCAGCTTCTGCTACAGGATCTTCCACTGCAGGTGCAGGGGCTGCCTCCTCTTCCTCACACAACCCATTCTGATGGTTATGGGCACTATCAAAATAGCTAGTTTGAAGAATGCGTTCAATGACATCCTTCAAGGCCTTGTCTGTAAAGGAATTTATTTCTGGTCAAGCATAGATTAAAAAACACTCAAAATTTATTCTCCATTCATTCATATGAAACATTCACTCTCCAGAACTAGACTAATGTCACTTGAAATTTAATTATCTACCATGGAATGTTCTCTGGATTCTAAGTATCAGAAATGAAAAGCCTTCCCTAACTTGTGCCAACATTGCTTACTGCCTGTTCGCACATTAAACCATGGTAATTTAAAGAGCGGAGAACAACTCTAAAGCCATTTTGAAGCCACCCTGCTTCTTGGCTATCATGAAAAGCTGAATATCATTGCTGATAAGATACCGGGGAGACGTTGTTAAAATGTTGTACCATGAAAGACGCTGTTAGACACTGATAACGTAAGAATAGGTGTGTACTATTAAGGTTTGCTTTTTTATAATTCTTACTGTATTATGACAGAGTTCAAGTAATGGCTCTACAGTTAACATACAAGAGGCTACTGTAATAAGAACTGTGTAACACTGATGACACACTAGAAATAGATAGCCTTGGCACACTTTGATTTAAGAAGAAAAGATCAATAGATTCCAGTAAATGTCGATTTCAGCTGACACAAAATCGCCTGTAAGAAATATCCAACCATAAAGGAAGGTTACTCACCTCGGTGCAGTAACTGGAGTTCTTCGAGATGACTGTCCCCATGGGTGCCCCACTTAAGGTGTTGATGCGCCCTCGCACGGCAGAGCGGAGATTCTTTACAGCAGTATTCGTTGGAGCCATGCAGCGGTCTGTTGGTCTCACGCGTCTCTCGTCACCGGCTGTGAAGCGTGAGCGGCTCCAACTGCCTCAGTTCCTTCTCTATGCGATGGTTTATCTGAAAGAGTCCTAACTAGAGAGGGGAGGAGGGCGGGTAGTGGAGCACCCACGGGGACACTCATCTCGAAGAACTCCAGTCACTGCACCGAGGTGAGTAGCCTTCCTTTCACCTTCAAGAGATGTCCCCGTGGGTGCTCCACTTAAGGTGACTGTTTAGCAGTGTTTTAAGTTGGATGGAGGGCATCGGAATCTCTGTTAATCATTGTCGAGAGCACAGATCGTCCGACTGCTGTGATAGACCATGTTTGTTCTAATGCATAGTGTTTGAAGGAAGTGTGTTCCGATGCCCAAGTGGCTGCCTTGCAGATATCTGAGATTGGTACGTTCTTTAAGAAGGCAGTGGTGGTTGCTACTGCTCTAGTAGAGTGAGATTGTATATTTCCTGGTGGAGTAATCCCTGAAAGTTTATAGCATTCGTGAATACATCCAGATATTAATTTGGATATTTTTTGCAATGACATTACTTTCCTTTACATCTGTCTGCGATGGTAATGAATAGCCTGTTGGTCTGTCTAATCTCTTTTGTTCTTTCCAGGTACAAGGCCAGTGCTCGACCAACGTCTAGTGTACGTAGAAGAGTGTCATGAGGATTGGAGTGCGGTTTCGGGAAGAATACAGATAAGTTTATTTCTTGGTTGATATGGAAGGTTGTAGATATTTTGGGTATAAACCTTGGATGTGGTCTGAGAGTGACTCTGTCTTTGTGAAATATAGTGTATGGTGGGTCTGCCATAAGTGCTGCTATCTCACTTTATCTAGAGGAAGTGATGGCCACTAAAAATGCGACTTTCATGGACATATGTTTCAGTGAGGAGGAGCCTAACAGTTCGAAGGGTGGTCTCATAATAATAATAAATCTGTTAGTCTTTAAAAAGTGCCACAGGACTCTTTTGTTTTTCATAATAGTATGTAATACTGTATGGAGATCCTAGGAGGGGGTGGGCAGGTGTACCTCTGGATACAGGTTTAGAAGTCCTCAAGGATGCGCTTCACTCAAGGGTGGGTGAATATTGAGTTGTGTTTCAAACCTGTGTGGAAGGTTGATATTGATGCTAAGTGCATCTTCAATGAGCTGAGGGATAGTCCTGCTTCTTTAAGATGCAGCAGTTATTGCAGTATATCGGGAATGCTGGCGTTTGTAGCAGGAACTGGATGAGTATTGCACCAGTTGTGAAATCTAGACCACTTCTGGAGGTATGTTTGTCTTGTTGAACATTTTCTGCTATTTAATAGGACATGCTTTACTTGTTCAGGGCAACCCTATTCCTCCTGTGTGAACTATGTAGGAACCACACTGTGAGGTGAAGCTTCTGTGGATTGAGATGTAAAATCCGTCCCTTATCCTGAGATAGAAGGTCGTGCTGTAGAGGGAGTGGTATAAGGGTTCTGGTGGACATTTGGTTCCGTAAGGTGAACCAAGGTCGTCTCGGCCAGTAGGGCACTATCATGATTTTTGTTGCCATCTCCTGCTTAATCTTTAATAGTGTTCTCTGTATTAGAGGGATTGGAGGGAACGCATAGAGTAAATTTCTCTTCCATGACCTGAGGAATGCATCTCCCAGTGAATTCTTTCCAACATCAGCTCGTGTGCAGAAAAATTGGTATTTGGTATTGTGAGGTGTGGGAAATAGGTCTATCGAAGGATGACCCCATTGATGAAATATGTCTTGTAGGAGAGAAGGATGAATCTCCCATTCGCGTATTTTCGGGAAAGATCGGCTGAGAGTCGGCTATTGTGTTGCGTATTCCAGGGAGGTATGTCGCAGGCTGCCTCCACAACTGAAGAGTTAGGAGGGTGAGAACAAATATTCTGAATTTTTTGCTGGTATAAAGTATTTCTTCTCCATCTGTTTGGATGTTGGAGGAATGGTAGCAGGTCTTTGCCAGATCTGATCTGTCAGTTCCATTAAGGCAGTATCTATAAGAAGAGCGATCTTTGTAGAAGAAGTTGTTTGTAATATTTTCAGGAGCTTGTGCTGTGATTATGCAACCTCTTGTAGTGCTATTTCTAAAGATTCTGCCACTCGTTTAAAGAGCTCTTGAAATTGCTTCGAGTCATCAGCTGAATTCGAAGAAGTCTGAATAATATCCTCTGCCACTGTGGGCAAGGAATCCTGCATGGAGGGAGGAGAGTCAGGTGTATCTTCTTCCTCATCATCCCCTATAAATTGGGGTTTCTGTAATTTCCATGTGTGTTTTGATGAAGGTTTATGAGATCTGGTGGCAGATAGCCTACTATACTCTGGCCTCCATGGTGACCATGGTTCATACCCAAGACAATATGGTGGGTAGGCTGTGGGTGGTGTATACCAGGAGGGTCCATACCATGGGTACGGTGGCATATTGTGGTGTCTCCTCCTGTATTGAATTCTATGAGGCGAGTTCATTTGAGGTGAGGAGGCGCCCTCTTCTGTTTCAGTCTCCTCATCACTAGAGAGGGGGAGCGGTGACATTGTTCCCCTTCTGGGTAATGGTGATAGTTCAGTGCCGATGAAAGGTGAGAGCGGTGGTGGAGGTATACACTCTCTTTCGGTACCATGGCGCTTTTTCTTTTCTGCGCACTTTCTAGGCACATAATGTACCTGTTCGTGCTCCCGCATATTTTGGTCCAGTGCTGTTATAGGTTCACCTGAGTTTGTCAATGCTGTGGCCAGTGTTAACTACTGTCCTGCGGTAGGCGCTGGTGGATTCGGTGCTTGCCATGTCGGTGTCTGTGGAGTCGTAGAGTAGGGAGCTTGTGCCAGTGCCAAGCTTGTCCTCGGGGTATGCGGCACTTCTGAGCTCATTGGTTTAGTTGCTGGAGCTCTTACATGGGTCTGTTCTTGATTCCGCTCTCCAGCGGCTGACAAGGGTCTTTTGTTTTGCTTGTGTGCCTACGTACCGGAGGAGCCTCTTTGATACGGGCGCTCTTAAGTGAAAGTGGTGGAGTCTCTCTCCTTTTTGCCGAGTTATCCGGCGGGGTAAGGTGCCTCTTCTGTGAGTAATGTTGTGAGTAGGAGTGCGTCCATCCTGGGTCCAAGGCTAGCTGCAGTTATTTTTCCATTAGAAGTAGCCTGAGATGCAGGTCTCTGTCACGTCTCGCTCTCATACTAAGATTTTTGCAATGGGGGTACTTTTGGGAGATCAGTCCCTCTCCCAAAAATCTTATACATACCGAGTGCCCATCCGACGCCAGCATGGTTTCTCGGCATTTTTCACATCTTTTAAAGCCAGGCGAGCCTGGCATTTTGAAGAGAGGTTTGTTTGGTTTTTGTTCAGTTAGAAAAGAAAAGGGGGAAGGAAATAAAACTGATACTGTGTAAAGTTGTTGCTGAGGTAAAGAGAAAAAGATACTCCATCTGCCACTGAAGGCGATAAAGAAGGACCTGAGGTGGTTGGAGCCGCTTGCACTTCACAGCCGGTGACAAGAGACACGCGATACCAACAGACCTCACGCGCGGCTCCAACTAATACTGCTGTATAAAGAATCTCCGCTCTACCAAGCGAGGGCGCGTCAACACCTTAAATGGAGCACCCACGGGGACATCTCTCGAAGGAGAACCTTTGGTGTGAGTGTAGCCTTCATCAACTTCTGCACCTGTAGAGATCAGGTTTGTCTGTGCCACAGCCCAGAGAACCACTGCAATCCCACTGCTATAGATGGTTCCCCAGCTAGGAGTGCAGGAGCTGTACCATTAGGAACTGTTAAGTAAAAAGAAGGTCTCCCTTATGGCCAGGGCTCAGACCCCTCTTTGCAGCTCTGGTTGCAGGAGTCTCTGCTTCTGCCTCCATCATGTCTGTGGTTTTCCCCACACCACATGTGCAGGTGACTTGGGCCCCTCAGTTGTGCTGGAGATCCCGTCCTGCTCTGGCCCACACTACCTTCCTATAACTGTAAATATTAAAATACGTTTCAAAAAACAATCATCAAAATTACAAAAAAATTTAACTCTTCCTCAAACTGACTAAACACACAGACCACAGATGAAATTTTTGGGGAAGAGTACGAGATGAAATTTTTCAAAAGGGATTTTTTCAAGTCTTAAAAGATTTTGATTTGGAATGTTTTATCTTAAGTGAATATCCAGCTATTAATCACTAGTTTTCCATGATACCGAGTAAGTGCATAGGATTATTTTTTTAAAAGGGAGACTTTTTAAAAAAAAAAAAAAAAATCACAAAGCATAGTTGGCTCACTAGAACGATGAACACAGGACTGTGATTCCATGAATTTACACACAAACGTCATTTTAAAATGGCTTGTGTTGATTGATCTAACTCAAAATCAATTCCTGACCACCTAAATCAACATAATAAGTTTTTAAACCAAGTTTAAAGTTGTCCGCCCTGGTGTCCCTCACAGTTTAGCTACATTTGGTTCAAAACCAGATTTTAAACAGTACAAGTCTAACTTAAATTGGAGGAACCAACTAGGTGCCAGCCGCCTCTTGATCTGCTGCTCACAAACAGGGAAAAATCGGCAGGGGAATTAAAAGTGAACAGCAATGTGGGCAGAAGTAACCATGAGCAGGGGTGGTCTTAGGGATTCCAGGGCCCTGAACAAAAGTCAAGGATGCCCACACCCCTATGGGGCCCCATCCTTGACTTTTGTCCCCTTCCAGCCCTTGGTAAATGCCCCTCCTGCCCATCCACTAAGATCGCCTATGACCATGAGGTGGTCAAGTTCAGGCTTAATGGCGAAATCTTTGGTGAGCTTCAACACAAAAAGGAAAGCTTATAAGAAATGAAAACTTAGATGAGTAAGAAGGACTATAAAAATATTGCTTGAGCATTCAGGAGGGCCAAATCAGGAAGGCCAAAGAACACCTGGAGTTGCAGCTAGCAAAGGATGTGATGAGTAACAAGAAGGGTACCTACTGGCATGTTAGCAACCAGGAGGTAGACAGGGAAAGTGTAGACCCATTACTAAGGGCTGGCCTACACTGGCACGGGAGGTGGTCGACAAGGAGATACGCAAGCCACGTAAGCGCTAGAGGGGTAGTCGTGTTAGTCTATTTCAGCAAAACGAAGGAGTCCTGTGACACTTTTGCGTCTCATCGGTGTACACGTAGTGTGACATCTTCATTATGCTGAGTTGACGGGAGATGCTCTCCTGTCAATGCAGCCTTATTCGTTTTGGGGAGGTGAATAGATTCAGTCCCCCATACAGTGCTCTCCCATCAACTGAGCAAGTCTACACAGACTGACTCAATCAATGCAGCTGCAACAGTGCCTGCTGCCACAGCAGTGAAGGTATATACTAAATAGGGGGAAGCAACCTAGTGACAGATGTGGAAAAACCTGAAGAATTCAATTTTTTTTTTTACCTCTGTCATCACAGATAAGGTCAGCTCCCAGAAAGCTGCAGTAGGCAATACAGTATAGGGAGGAGTGATCAGCCCTCAGTGCTGAATGAGCAGTTTAAGGACTATTTAGAAAAGCTGGACAGGAACAAGTCCATTGGGCCAGATGCAATGCATCCTAGAGTGCTGAGGAAGTCTGCTGATGTGACTGCAGAGCCATTGGCCATTATCTTTGAAAACTCATGATGATCATGGGAAGACTGGACGATTGGAAAAACGCAAATACAAGTCCTTCTTCAAAAAAGGGAAGGACAAAAACAAAGGAAACTATGAACCAACCAGCCTCACTCAGTTTCTGGAAAAATTATGAAGCACCTAGAGGAAAGGAAGGTGAGCAGAAATGGTCAGCATGGATTCACCAAGGGCCTGACCAATCTGATTGCCTTCTATAAGATAATTGGCTTTGTGGACGTAGGCAAGAGGTGGACGTGATATACCTTGACTTTAGCAAAGTTTTTGATAGTCTCCCAGAGTATTCTTGCCAGCAAGTTAAAGTAGTATGGGATAGATCAATGGACTGTAAGATTGATAGAAAGCTGGCAAGATTATCGGGCTCAATGGGTAGTAATCAATGGCTTGAAGCCTAGTTGGCAACTAGTATCAAAATGGAGTGCCCCAGGTGTAGTCCTGGGGCTGGTTTTCTCAACATCTTCATTAATGATCTGGATGATGGGGTGGACTGCACCCTCGGCAAGTTTGCAGATGACACTAAGTTAGGGACGGCGATAGATATACTGGAGGGTAGGGATAGGATAGTGACCTAGAGAAATTGAAAGATTGGGCCAAAAGAAATCTGATGAGGTTCAACAAGGACAAGTGCAGACCCCTGCACATAGAATACCACACACTGCTACGAACTGGAGATTGACTGGCTAAGCACAAGTTCTGCAGAAAAAGGACCTGGGGGGTTTACAGTGGACAAGAAGCTGGATATGAGTCAACAGTGTGCCTTTATTGCCAAGAAGGTTAATGATATATTGGGATACATTAATAGGAGCACTGCCAGCAGAACAAGGAAAGTGATTATTCCCCTCTATTTGGCACTGATGAGACCACATCTGTAGTACGGTGTCCAGTTTTGGGACCCCTAACTACAGTAAGATGTGGAGAACTGGAGCGAGTGCAGTAGAGGGCAATGAAAACGATTAGGAGGCTGGGGAAAATAATTTATGAGGAGAGGTGAAGGAAACTGGGCTTATTTAGTCTGCAGAAGAGAAGAGTAAGGAAGATTCGACAGCAGTCTCCAATTACCTGAAGAGGAGTAAAGAAGGAGGAGTGAAGAGGGAGTAAGCAAGGCTGTTTTCAGTGATGGCAGATGACAGAACGAGACGCAGTGGTCTCGAGTTGCACTGGAGGAGGTCTAATTTAGATATTAGAAAAAACTTTTTCACTAGGATGATGCTGAAGCACTGGAATGGGTTACCTAGTGAGGTGTGGTAGAAGGTCCATCCTAAGAAGTTTTTGAAGCCCAGCTTGACAAAGCACTGACTGGGATGGTTGGGGTTGGTCCTGCTTTGGGCAGGGGGCTGAACTACATAACTTCCTGAGGTCCATTCCAAACCTAATTTTCTATGATTTTAAATTTGTGTGGAGATGCAAGCTGCAGCCTCTTAATCACAGTAAGAAGGCAGAGCCTCTGCAAAAGAAGGGTAAAAAGGCAAGATCACTGGAGACCTAGGCTGTACAAGAATCATTATAAGGGATAATGATCTCTATATGATGTTTCTTCAGGTTTCAACCAACACACAAGAAAAAAATACAACAGCACACTGAGTTAGGATGGGTTGTTTTAAAAAGGCTTCTGGATGTAGGGAGAGGCTGGACAGAGTAAAGAATATTTGTAACACCTGATCTACAAAGTTTCACTTTCAAAAATTTGGTTAAACTGTTTTATTATGTTCTTTCTCTCTCTTAATTCACAAGTTTGAATCTATCTTGAAGTTTAGCAATATCTTCTCCTCCAAGGTTTAAAAAACCTGTAAACATGGAATTAACGGTCAAGAGTACACAGCAGCAGTAACAATTTAGTTCTGCCTTAAGTGACACAACCCTGCAACCATTGTGATTCAGGCATTTTAATGTTTGCCGTCCCAAATTAGAGTCAGCTGATTACTAAAGGCATGTTAGAGGAACCTGTGAAGGAGAGGGGAGTAATAAAAATCTCCTCCCCCATCCAACTGCATCACAACAGGACAGGGTTATGCTTACCTGAGTGTCTTAACAGCACTATTCCATGTCCGAGGTGTTCAGATTCCTTTGAAGTGTAAATTTAAAACTGAATTTCCTGTGTTTGTACAGCAAAGTTTGAAATAATTACAACATGCCTAATTTTTTATCCTAAAATTAGCAACTAAGAATACTTAACTCATTTTTCATGTTTGTGGCTGGGTTTCTTGTATAGTTTTCCCAATTAAAAAAATTAATAAATAAACACTACAAAAATGCTTTTATATACACTATTTCTAATGATATGATGATATGCAGCATCAACCTTCATGGAATACATGTCTGCATCACATTAAGAAGAAACAGTTATAGTACCTAGTTCTTCCTCTTCAAGATCTAGCAGTGTTTTCCACTTAAGTGACTCACAGGCTGTACACCCCTGGAGGCAGGGCTCAAGACTACGAAAATAAGGACTATAGGACCATCCTAACAAAACTTGCATTCTCCATGGAAAATGAGGTGAGGGCATAGTGGTTTGTAAATACATGGATGGATGACTGCATAGCAGCCCTGCAAATGCCCAATACTGGGATGTCACTCAGAAATGCTATTGAACGTGCTTGTGCACTCATAGAATGAGCTTGCATCTGCTGAGGAGGCATAGCTGAAGCTATTTTATAAGCTGTCTTCATACAGGATGTTGCCCATTTAGAGATCATCTGTGAAGAAAGACTGCCTGACATCATACAATCTGCATATGATATCTCCAGCAGCTTCGCCTTGACTGGTTAAAACTCACCAGGGAGATAACTGCTGACAAATGCACTTTCAGTGAACTAAGAGCAGTCCCAATGACTGAAGGTGCAGCAGGTATTCCAAGATATCCTGGATAGAAGCGAGCGCTCATTGAATTATACAGGCAAACCACACACATTTCTATTTCACTTAATAGGCCACTTCGGTAGGAGGCTTTCTACTGTTAAATAGAATCTGTTGAACACCCTTCTTCTTCCTCATTTAGCTATAAAGAAGCAATGCCATGAGATCCAGGGAGCCGAGTGCAGTATGCAAGGTCTGGCCGTGATCATAAGTGAGCGTAGGTCAGAACAGAAAGGAAACGGTATGAAAGGCTAAACTGACAGTGCAAAAAAGTCAGAGAACCAATGCTGCTTAGCCACAGTGTAAGCCACAGCTTTGATTGTTCATGTAATATATTGTGGTAGTGTTGTCAGTAAGCATATAAACCACTGAGCCTGGTATATTCCAGAAAACTGTGATAGCCTGAAGCTCCAACACATCGATATGCATTGAGAACTCCAGCTCTGACCGGTGACCTTGGAATTTCAGCAACCTTAGGAGTGCACCCCAACCCACCAGGGAGATGTCAATGACAAATGACATAGTTGGCGAGAGCCGGATTAAGGAAATTTCTTGGCAAGTATTCTTTGGATATGTCATACCACTGCAAGGAATACAGGATCACAGTTGAAGACAACAAACTAATCTGTGGGTGAAGAGTTGGATAGTAAACTGTCCTAAAGCCACCTTTGTTGGAGAATAAACAAGCTTGCAAACCAGACCAACCGTATGCAGACAGACATGTGGGTCAAGACACACTTAAACCATTGTGGAAAGGCTAAGGACAAAGATGGTGAATCACCTGAAAATGTTTTTTTGGCAGAAAAAGCCTGGAACTCATACCATCTATGCGGACCAAATGAACATGATTTTCTAAGTGTGAACCAAAGCTGACTTTCCAGCATTTAGGATGACACCCAGACGGTCAAGCAAGCACAGGGTAATGTGGACATGAACAAAAACTTCCTCTTTGAACCTGCATGTTGATAGCCAATTGTTCAAATATGGGAAGATGTGGATTCCTTTCTTCCCAAGATATGCTGTTGCAATAACCATATATTTGGTAAAAAGCCGAGGAGCTGAAGAGCGGTTCAATGGAAACACTAAAGCAAAAGCAACACTACACCATGATGAACTGAAGGAGTTTTCTGTGGCTCAGCAAAACGGCCACACGAAAATAGGCTTCTTGAAGATTCCAAACAGCAAACCACTCATTCTGGGACAGTGCAGGGCCCAGGGCATTGATAGTGACCATTCAAAACCTCAAATAACTAATATATTTGTTGCGGCTGTGAAGTTTGAAACTGGGTCTTTCCTCACCCTTGGATTTGGACACCAGAAAGTACAGGAAATAGAAGCCAATGCCCCAGTGTGTTGGCAGAACCTCCTCCAGCACTCCCAAAGCCAGTAAAGAGTGAACCCAGTTGAGGAAAAGTATCTCATGAGAGGGTACCTGAAGAGGACCAGGGAGGAAAAATGGGATGGAGAGTAAATAATGGCATAGCCCCATCTGATGGTGTTTAGGACCCAACTATTAATGGTGACTGGGCCCAAATATTGGAAAGTGGGTCAGCTAATCCCCAGTGGAGAGAAAGGAATGCTGACTTGCTCTGGACCAAGGAGTCAAAATAGGTGCATGGGGGAGGGGGGGCACCAGAGGAGGGCGACTAGACTGGCAAACTCCAGACCAGACCACTGCTTTCTCTAGGAATGATGTCCATTTCTGGGGTAGTCCCACTTTCTTGGGAGAAGGGAGGCTGCCCAAGCATCAGCTGCAGATGATACTGCTGCTGACCATAACAGTGATGCCTCTGTACCGCCACCATGTAAACCCCAAGGACTACAGAGCAACCCTAGAGATCTTGAATGAGTGTAGAGTCTGTCTTGCCCAAAACCAGAGCTTGGCCATCGAAAGGCAAAATAAGTCTGTAATTGAGGGTAACTCCCAAATTCTGCAGCCAGGAAGGCTGCCTCATGGTCACCGCCAAAGCCGTCGCTCCAACCAAAATATCTGCGACGTCCAGCAGGTAGCCTTCAATGACAAATGCCTGAAATGCCTCTCTGGAGACCCGAGGCAGTTGTCTGCAAACTTAGACATAGCTACCTAGGCTCAAAGTTTTACCTGGATAGCAATGTCTGCTGGTTAGGAATTTACATCTTCCTGTCCATCAGGTCCATTCATTTAGAGTCCATTTAGTTGGGAGTGGACTTTGACCTACCATAACAAGTTCTATCATTTACCACGGTTACAACTGGGAAATTTAGAGTAAAAACCCTCAAATTCCTGCACCAAAACCAAGCAGCACATCTTCATGCATTTCCCTGTACGCAGTACCAAAGCCAGTGTGCTCCAAAGGACCACAGCAGGTTCATGAAGCACATCGTTAATAGAGGGGGCAACTCTCCCAGGAGCAGATGGCTTCGGGATAACCACTACTTTGTGCTCTCTTGCAGAAAACTACACTAGACTACCTAAGAAAGCAGCCACATGCTGCAAAAGGTCCTGGTCTGACCTGAAGTCCTTTGGTACTGAAGGGGAGGAAGGACCCTGTATCGTGGAATCCTCTGGGGACAGAAGTGAAGCAATTAATGGTGCCAGAACCAAATCCTGCTCCAAAGCTAGATGGGATGACTCAGAAGGCTCCATGAAAAAAAGATTTATCACTGCCTAGGCTTTCAGCAGATCAATGATCACTGCCACAGACTGGTCAGAGATCTCGCCTATGAGCAAGACAGAGTGAGACCTCTATGACTGAGCAGCATCCCCCAGATTCCATGGAGGTCACTAGTATGGATCAAGGATTGGTGACTAATGGGTGCTGAGCCAAAGGCCTCTGTCCTGAACATGAGACGAGTGACAATCCTGATACCCACAGCAATCCATAACCAGTCCCAATGGGGAACAGACAGCAACAGGAGGGAGATCCTGATCTGGACATAAAAGAATCCCAGGTTCAGGGGATAGCGGTGGAGCCATCTCTGACAGTGAGAGCAACCAGTTTAACTCATCCATAGCCCAGAATGACAAGGGAGCTGTCACAAATGGCAAAAACGATACTGGCAACAGAGTACATCTCTGTCATTTCCAGTGACAGATATGGTGCCAAAGTCAGCAGCCGTACTGAACGAAATGACAATGCCAAAGTGGAGGGAGAGGAGTGCTGCCACTGTAATATTATCAACATCATCGTAACCATCACCACAACATGGTTGCAGGGATGCTGAGGACATTCCCAGCGTCAAAGAGGTTCCACGCACGTAGCCCAGCACCGACCCCACTTCCATTGATTGTGAAAGGGAGATCTTGGGGTATGGTACCAACAGACTCACAGGTTCAGCAGCCCACCTAGCCAACACAGCTATGAGAGATACAACTGTGGCAAAACACCAGACAAAAAGGCAAGGTTGGAACAGAAAGGCTACTGCCTGTTATGCCGCCAATGCAGAAACAGCTAGTGCCAGCACTGCCCTTCTCAGTACTGGACTCAAGGAAACCAGGATGCCTGAACTGAAGTCAACAGAACAGGGCCTCTGACCTTCTTGCATTGTACTGACAAGCAGGTGATGGTACCTACCCCAATCTTTCACACCAGCATTCATCCTGTGCTGATCCACATTTCTTTTGGAAGAGGGAGACAGAGTCCCATGAGACCTGAGTGCTTCGGTCAGTCTTATGCAACCTTTTCCTTCGTGCACTGGATGGGGAACAACTCTTCCATCTCTCCAGAAAGGCGCCAGCTCCAGGATGCAATGCAGCAGTGCTCTCAGAACCAGAGGGCAAACTCTGATCTGAGAGGGCCTTGGTATGAAGTAGGCTGCACAGCCTGTTCAAGCAAGTGCTCCTTCAGATGAAGCTCTCTCATTACTTGAGTCCATATGGTGAATAATGTGCAAATTAAACACCACTCAATGTGGGCTTTGCCTAGGCACAACACGCACCACATGTTGCGATCACTCTCCTACACAATGAATGTTTAAACCCTGGGGAGGGCATTACCAGGGAAATACTTGAACTATTTAGCACATACTAAACCTAATACTATACTAAGGGATTGTTAAGTGAAAACCACACAGTGCTGGGACTCCAGCCACAAGTGGTAAGACAGAACTGACCTCCACCTCACAGAGCCAGGGGAGGGGCTAATCATTAGGCACAAGCACCACTCCTCTACAAACTCTACTAGCAAAAATTTCTCTGGCTCAATGGGCATCCACACATCTAAATGGAATACACAGCTGCATCTAACTGAAGATGAAGAGCAGCAACAGCTAGGCCAAAGCAATCTGCCAGTAAGAACTTTTGAGGTGTCCAGCCTTTATCCCTCATGTTTGATGGTCTATCATGAGGATCTATGCACGAACTCAAAGAGTCCTTGATTTTTCATTTATTCATTAAATGACCACATCTACCATGGTTGGTTTGAATTCAGTTCAGCGTAGATTAAGATGCCTATGGGAAGCCAAATCCAGGAATCTTTTGTGTGGGATCTGGCACAAAGTGCTTATTTTTTAAGTCTTGTTTAGTCCAATCTGCTTTTCAAGCCTCCTCCTGATCACAGTCTGACTGCATGAGACTAAGCGAATAATCCCAGAAAGGCTTGTGGCACTTAATGCACCCGCCCCCCATCTCCCCAAAGCTGTTATCAACATCTTGGTGGATAAGACAACATCTATTTTCCTGGATTCACTGAGCTTTGAGGAGTGTCGCAGTAATTCAGCATATTGGCAGGGAACAATATTAGACCTAACAGGTACCCATGATGTTGGAGTTGATTTAAGGGTTCCAGTAATGCAGTGATTTTCAAACTTAGGGGTCAGGACCCAGTGTTGGGTCACAGACCCTCAGGCACTGGGTCGCAACACCCCCTGCTGCTGCCACCAAAACACTGGAATGCATTGAGGAAAGATGTAATTATTGGGTTATGGGCATAAATGGTTTTTTTCAACTGGGTCCTGAGGAAAAAAGTTTGAAAACCACTGCAGCAATGCACCACATCACTGCATTCAGCTGGGTGTCAACAAGTCACGTGACTGCATTTGGTCTATACCGATGGACAATATACAGGTGCCATTACATATGACCACAACGATGCCGATGCACCCCAGATTGTACCTACTAGTTTCCAAATTACATTGGCTCTCATTTTTGTCTTTGTAGATATCTTTTCAAAGTGGCATGGGAGGGTAGGATGCAGCTGAGGTATGATGGGGTGTAATCATGTTGCACATTTTTACCTCAAAAACTATTTTCTGGGTGTTTTTGACACTTGTAGTATCAAGATGAAACATGCTTACTACTGTTTTTCCAGTGTTTGGTTTGAGCTTCCATTCCGAAAGTACTGTTCCGTAATTCGTAGGTCCTCAGTTAAGGTGTTCTTAATGTCATGGAAGTTTGGTGCTTGGATGGGCATGGGCAAGATTATCTGAATATTCACATTTCTGCGATTGAGTTGGAAGCTTGTCAGTTATTTTAAAAATTAATCTTACTGACATGTTACAACTAACAAAATCGTTGCAAGCAAATTAGCTGCAGATGAATGGTGGCAATTGGTTCAGATACTTCTGATGACAAATGACCCCATTTAAGAGTTACCTAAGCTGTTGATCTGAACCTGTCTATAAGCCTATATAACTATATACAATTTTAACAACAGATTTTCAAACACAATTTCTTCAAATACAGCCTAGACACAAGATTTCTATTACTTTTATATGTGTGGTAAGTCTGAAGACTTTTCTTTTTTTATTAAATTCATTTGGGGATACAAAAAGAATAGCAGATGCTAAGTTTCTTACAGGACACAGCTTTCAATGAATTTTACATTGAACTAATCAACTGAATTTTTAGAAAATGTATTCCTGTGCTGAAAAATTAAAAGTTGTGTTAGTGTGGCAGATGCAGTGCTTTTTCTTATATATAGCAAAGAAGCTAACTTCCTGCTTTAAGTAAAACTCAGTCTTCAATATGGAACCACAATCAGCACCTCCATAATAAGTGTGCACTGCAAAGCACACATTTACATCTCTTAGGCCCCTACAGGAAAATCCTAATAGTATCCAGTTGCCATTCATAATGCCACATTGTGTTTGATTATACAAGTAATTATTCTTTTGTGCATGATCTGTAATACTAAAAACAACAAATACTAGAAACCATAATGCCGATTTTAACACCACATTTTCTAGCTATGAAGAAAGTACAGAGAGGACAATTTCAAGCGTAGGATAAACAGCAACTGCAACTTCGTAAGCAAAGATAGAATTTTTCCAAGAAAAAGAAGATTTATGTACAAAAATATGATTTCCTAAAACATTTTTAAGTGGTTTTCAACAATTCTTGACCAGGTTAGCACATCCATAATTATGTTGTTTCCTTTTCAGTCACAAATATATATTTGGTCTGAAATCACTGAGCAGTATTGTATCAGAATTATTTCCTCAACGGCTACAGGAACTGTGGGGGAAGGGGCGCCCCACAAACCTGGAAAGCCCCTTATCCTTTAATGATTTATTTTATTCTTATTCACACAAGCATATTTCAAAACATCCATTCTATTAAATATAATAAACAGAAGTTAGAAGTTATAATTTTGCCAAGTTGGCTTTAAAACCACTCTCTTAATTCCTTCAATAGGAAGTTTCATTTCACCTCAAATTAAGCATTGTTTTTTGGATCCAACAGTAGACAATCTATATATATTACAGCTGTTTTCATAGAACCACATATATAGATGGGTTTACTTACTCTACTAAATACACTTATAAAACAAAGCATTTCCTGCTAAGAAGCGAGACACTATTCTTGCTAGATTTTCCAAAGAGCTCAACTCTCATTTAAGTACCTCAACCAAAACTGCGCTCTCCTGAAAATCTGGCTCTCATTTAAACATCACATATAAAAACCAAAATCATAATTTGCCCTGTTTAAGGTCTAAAACTAATCAAGAACACTATTGTAAATATTTCAAATGAAAATGCAAGCTTTTTGTAGGGGGGAAAAAAAGCTCAAAGATGCAGTCATTCCAATACATCCTTTACTAGTTTACTATGTTAGGTCACTTTAAGAAAAAATACCCCTTGCCTAAACCAGTTTTCTAGAAAAGCAAAAATTGCTACTAAGCTCCATCAGTGACAGAACACTGCTGAAGCAGCAGAAATACGGGGCTGAGTAAGTGATGACTAAGGTTGTGTTAGTGCCAAATACAATATGCAGGAAGTAACATTCCATTGACCTATACAGTTACAATATAGCTGAGACTATAATTCAATCGCCATCCTGAAAAGCCATTAGCAAAAAATATCAATTCTGAGGGTTAAAACTACAATCACAGACATTTGTAAATGTAACATTTACTCATATAATATTTAATATTTTTTCTTGGCATTTAGTGTTCTACTTCTAACATGAAACAGCACATACTTACAGGTAGTTCCACAAACAGGCTTATCCTTCCCTTCCAGTAAGTCCCACAAGTGAATAGATGCTTGTTCATACTGTTCACTCAACCTTCAACAAAAATATTAATTAATGGAAGCACAACATTTCTGAACAGATCTCAAAATTCTTATGCTACAGGTCACTAGAGTAAAGACATGGACCAATAGTAAGTAACACTATAGAAATTATTATAGGTAAATCTATCACATTACCTCATATTCACATCCCGATCAGGCTCAACCAGCTTGTAAAACTCATCCAGCATTGTCAGTTCCTCCTCTGTCAGTATTAGGACGCCATTTGATCCTTGTTTCAGGTCACTGCGCACTTCATCATCACCTAGCTTGTTCAAAATAAACTGTAGCTCAAGTACTGTCTTTAAACGCTTCTGTTCAGCTTCTTCTCGCATCAGCTGCTCCCGGCGAGCTGTCTTCTTTATTGTTTTCTGGATCTGCTCATTCAGAAAGGAGAACATTAGACTACTTAAGATAAACTCTTCTGGATAGTTAGATCATTTTGAGCTGTAGTCTATGCAGGGCTTTTTTTGTGATGGTACTCAGGGGTACTGAGTACTGGCATACTCTTTTTTAAAGCCCTGAATCTGTGTATCCAGGGAACTGGCTTTTACATCCCAGTACAAATGTTTTATTTGTTTAAATAAAGTAGCAAGGCTCGGAGGCATGTAAGTGGCACTTAATGTGTCTCTTCCAGCTCCCTGCAGCACATTATATTAAAACACTACTATTCAATTATTAACCAAACAGGATGTTTTTACTATGTTATTAGTAAATTGTAGTTGATAAAAATAATACTTGATCAGTCTTTTTTCTGTGAGAATTTATTTTATTATAGAATATATAAATAAAATAAATATCTCCTGCCATACTGTTAGTCTGAGTACCACTGCTATAAAATTGTTCACTCTAATCATAACCAATATAATCATCTTCAAGATTTTACCAAAGAAGATATGTTTCATATATAGTGCTAGTGAAAATATACTCCACTAAGAGAGAAATAACTGACATTTACTAACATTTAAGATCAGCTTTAGAGATCTACTGTTGGAAAATTATAGTATGATGCCTCAACAAATCCACTTATCCATCCATATAGAGTTTTAAGTCAGATGGAAAGAGCTATGTCAAGAGTAGAACAGGAATTCAACTTCAGGAGAGAAAAGGAACACAGGAGCTCCAGAGGAGGAGGAGGAAGGAGACAGCAACCCTTCTCCATTGCAAACCTGCATAACGGACTGATAAGAGACAGGATAAATCTTTTGGCTAGTGACTAACTCAGTAGTTAATTAGTGTAATAGCAACCTTCATAGAACAACACTATGCATAGAATGCTAGACAGTTCTTAAAGCTTTACCCCTTAGGAGAGATGCATCTAAATTGTCTAATTTAAAAGCCACATCTTTCAAAAAAAATAAGCCACAACTTTGCACTGGCCTGAACGTGCATCCATTCCAAGGTGTCAGTATCTGGGTGAGCTAAAAGGAACTGAAAAAGGATTCCCTTGTTATATCTATCTAACAAGCTAAATGGCATTTAAGTACTTGTTTCTGTCTGGTGGAGTGGAGTATTTATGAAATCACACTTCCACATGTCAACCTACTAAGTTAAGAATTTTAAATAAAACAATATCCCGGAAGAACCACTATAGCTAAGGCACTGTCTACACAGGGAAGTTTCAATTGGTTACACAGGTACACAATTGCATAAAGACTATTATTCCAATAGAGTGGTTTTGTTTTATATAAAACCCTTTCCAAAGGACATCACATAAGGTAACAAAAAAAGCCATTTTTACATAGGAACAAAATGGTTATTTAGAGGTTCTAGTGTTAGTTATTAGTTCTAATTACAGTATATTGGTTTAAATTCATGTCGTATGTCATTCTGAAAAAAATTTCCCCACAATTCCACCCCCCCAAATTACTGGAAAATTTCAGTAGATAGGCCTAACTCAAGTTACACAAATTCCAAAGGGGTAGCCGTGTTAGTCTATTGTAGAAAGACAACAGAGTCTTGTGGCACTTTTAAAGACTAACAGATTTATTAATCGCATG
>ML685785.1:17736258-17766682 GCA_007922175.1 Pelusios castaneus
GAGGGGCAAGGCAACCAGAGATGGAAGCTAAGGAGGAATTAGTGGGGATGCAAGAGTGTCCCCCCACTACTCAAGTGGGAAGGGGTGCCCAAGTTGAAGTGGCTGACTCAGGGTCTCTGCACCCAGATACTCGGCCTGCAATTTGGATTTTTGGAGGGGATTGTGTTTATCCTGAGGTGTTGATGAAAATTAACTTTGCCTCTTCAAGTCAGCAGGATTTGGCTTCCAGCAGAGAAGGGGGTCCTTGTGACTACTGCATTCTGCCTGCTGACAGGGAGGAAGGGCATTTTCACCATGGAGGTAACATTGATGCAGTTATGCGGAATACACTAGCTGCAAAAATGAGCAGCCCAGAGAGATTGCATGATAACCTCTTAGGAGATGGAGGGGGAAAGGTATCCAATGCTGTTCAGGGGAACCATGGAGTGACCCCAAGGAGGGAGAAGGACTTCCTACACACGTATAGTCCTGGAGCTGGGGAATGGATCCATGAGGGGCCAACTGGCACGCAGGATTCTTCCCAGATTCTTGTTACCCCTGACCCTGGGATTCCAATACCACAAGGGGCCAGAAGAATGTTGGTGAGGGCAAAGGGTTGAACCAACCAACCCTGCAACCAGACTGCCTGAACAAAGGGTGTGGTATGAACACATACTTGTAAGCACCTTTGTCAGTTTAATATTGATGTAAAACTAGATAATAGTGATTCAAATATGCATGTGACCTTTGTAGTTAGATGTGTGGTGTACTGATGTTAAGTGGACGGACTGGAGACTAAGGTGATTGGGAGTGGGTCCCAATCCCTGTAAGGCAGTGGCTCCCAGTGTAGTGTCTGGGGCTGGGTGTGCTTGTTTGGGAACCAACGCCTGTGTGGCTAGTGGATTCACACCCACTGCCTGGGACCAATTACACGCTGGTGGCTGGTGTGGACTGACTCAGGAGTGAGTGGTCACCCAGCAGAGCGGGGTAAATTGGGGTTCAGGAGTGGGGTTCAAGCGGTCATAGCAGCACACCAGACTGGATTTGGGGAGCAGCCTGTCACATGTGCTTTTTCTCTTCCACTGGTATGGGGCTTAAGGGAGAAAACTGGAAGGAAAATCTCCTGCCTGCAGTGGAAGCTAGAGACTACTTTGGGGAGGAAAGAGGGGTGAGGGCATAACTGCACTTTATCCTCTTGGAACACTGTATAGGGTGGATCTGATCTTAGCGCTTTCAGTTCTGACCCCCTGTGCGCTGAAGTGATTGCCACTAGGAAGGCAACCTTCCAGAACAGGTAAAGTAGGGAGCAGGACCCCATAGGCTCAAAGGGAGGCCCCATGATTTTTGATAACACCAGGCTCAGGTCCCATGTAGGTGCTGGGTGGCGAACCGGTGGGTAGACCCTCTCTAGGCCCTTGACGAAGCGTGGTATTAATGGATGGGTAAAGGTTGACCTGTCCCTCTCCCCCCTATGAAAGGCTGAGATGGTCACAAGATGCACCTTGATTGATGCTAGGGCTAGGCCGGATGGTTTTAGATGAAGGAGAGGGCCCCTATTCCGCTGATTCTAGACCGTGTCTGGGAGAACCCCTTTTTCCTGGGCCCAAGCTGAAAAACGGGTCCACTTGGCTGCATACGCCTTCCTTGTGGACGGTTTCCTGCTTTCTAGTAGACCCTTTCTAACTTGGCTGGAGCATGCCCTCTCCCTTTCATTTAGTCACAAATTCTGTATGCTGTCAAATGCAGGGACTTGAGGTTGGGGTGGTGTAAGTGTAATTGCCCGTGGGCCTGGGAGATCAGGTCCGGCCAGAAAGGTAGTAGTATCAGGGGGTCGCTGACAATTGCAACATTGTCGGATACCAATGCTGCCTGGGCCATACTGGGGCAATCACTATGACTGACGCCCTGTCTCTTTTTACTTTCAGTAGGATTCTGTGGACGAGAGGAAAGGGGGGGAAGCGTATAGCAGGCCCGACCCCCAGTTCAGAAGGAAGGCATCCGCGAGGGAGCTGGGATTGTGGCCTCGGAAAGAGCAGAACCGAGGACACTTCCTGTTCCTTTTGGTGGTAAAGAGGTCCACTTGGGGAAAGCTCCACCTTTGGAAGATCTCCCACAGCACATCTACCCTGATGAACCATTCGTGACCTGCAAACGCCCGGCTGAGGCTACCTGCCAAGGTGTGAGCTGGGGAGATGGGAAGCCTCCTGGTGTATTGAATAAGCTATGCACTCCACCCACACTGATTCTGTGCATAGCCTCATTGATTCTCTGCATAGGGGGGTGGACCGTGCCCCTCCCTGGCGATTTAGATAAAACACTGCTGCGGTGTTGTCCGTGAGGACTGATACGTGTAGGCCCCGGATCTGAGACCGAAATGCGCAGCAAGCTAGCTGAATCACCCTCAGTTCTTTTACGTTTATATGTAGACCTAGCTCTTGCTGAGACCAGAGGCCTTGGGTGTGGGCACTGCCCAAATGGGCTCCCCATCCCATTTGAGAGGCATCCGTGATCAGCATTACAGTGGGATGAGGTTTTAGAAAGGGGACTACTGCCATCACGTGTTCCCTGCCCAGCCACCATTGGAGCGACTGGATGAGCGGAGGCGAGAGCCGAACCACTTTGTCTGGACTGTCCCTGATGGGATGGAACGCTGATTTGAGCCACAACTGCAACGGCCCGAGATGGAGCTTGGCGTACTGGACTACATAAATGCAGGATACCATGTGACCCAATAGAGTAAGGCAGGTTCTTGCCAAGTAGTTGGGAAGGTGCTGATGGATCTTATGTTGTTTCCCATAGTTTGGAATCGTGGTTCTGGGAGGAAGACCCTGACTCGTGTGGAGTCTATCACAGCCCCAATGAATTTGATTCTTTGAACCTGGGTTAGGGTTGATTTTAATTAGTTTATTTGGAGACTCAACTTCTCGAAGGTCTCTTTCACAAAGGACACTTGTGACTGTACCTGGTCCTTGGACCATCCCTTTAGCAGCCAGTCATCCTGGTAGGGATAGACTTGGATGCCACGTTTCCTGAGAAACGCGGCCACCACTGCCATATACTTGGTGAGGACCCTGGTGGCTGTTGCCAGACCAAATGGCAGGGATGCAAACTGGAAATGAGCTGGTTCCACCGTGAACCTCAGAAACCTCCTGTGGGGAGGGAATATGGAAGTATACCGCTTTTAAATCGAGGGCAGCATACCAGTCCCCCGGATCCATGGAAGGGATGATAGAAGCTAGGGAGACCATACGGAACCTCGCCTTTTTTATGCATTTGTTGAGGTCTCGTAGATCCAGTATGGGCCTGAGGCCTCCCTTTGCCTTCAGGACTAGAAAGTATCTCGAGTAGAACCCTTCCCCCTGAAACTCTAGCAGGACTCTCTCTACAGCCCCTGATTTTAACATCTCCTGAACTTCCTTTATAAGGAGCTGCTCGTGAGAGGGATCCCTGAAGAGGGGCTGGGGGAGGGTAGAGAATTGGCTAGAGTACCCATTTGTCCAAGGTAATAAGGGACCAGGCCTGGTGAAAAAAGGACAGTCTATTCTGGAGGGGAGGTTTTGGATCCAGTCACTGTACTGGAAGGTTGCCCTTGGGCACACCCTCAAAAGGTCGGCTTGGGTCCCTGGGACTGCTTCGATAGGCCCCTGCCTGCGTTTGTGGGTTGGGGAATCTTGTGTTTGTAGCCCTTCCCCCTGCCCCTAGATAGTCTTGTTGGGGGAAGGTGGGGGGGAAATTTCCTGCTAGACGAAGGCTTAAAGTCTTTTCTCTGAGTCGCCGGGGTGTGCATGCCCAGCGACTTGAGGGTGGCCCTGGAGTCTTTCAGACTATGCAGCTTTGAATCAGTTTGCTCTGAAAAGAGGTCTTTGGGAGGTCTTGGGGAGGTCCTGCAAGGTCGTCTGGACTTCTGGAGGAAGGCCTGATACCTGGAGCCACGACCATCTTCTCATTGTGATGCCCGAGGCCATGACCCTTGCTGCCGAGTCTGCGGCGTCGAACGCTGCCTGTAGGGATGTCCTTGCTACCGCCTTCCCTTCACTGACTAGAGCCCCGAACTCTTCCCTGGATTCTGGCTGGACCTGTTTGAATTTGGACAATGTATCCCATGAGTTAAAGTTATATCTGCTGAGGATTGCTTGCTAATTAGCAATCCTCATCTGGAGACCCCAGTGGCATAGACCTTCCTTCCGAAAAGGTCCAGTCTTTTGGGGTCCTTGGCATTTGGTGTAGGGCCTTGTTGGCATTGGCACTCCTTGTCATTTGCTGCAGACAGGACCAGGGAACTTGGCTGGGAGTGGGCGAAAAGGTAATCGTGGCTCTTAGAGGGGCGAAATACCTCCTGTCAACTCCCTTGCCATAGGGGGTATTGACGACGGGGACTGCCAGAGTTTTGGTGGTTGTCTGCAGCGTCTTGATAATTGGCAGGGCTACCCTTGATGGGCCCTCTGGCATCAGTATGTCCGTCATCGTGTTTGGGTCCTCCCGAACCTCCTCAATTTGGAGGTTTAGGCCCTGCCCACCCTTTCCAGAAGGGTCTGATGTGCTTTATAGTCCATCAGGGGGTGGTCGCCGATGGCTCCATCAGGGCCTTGTCAGGGGAGGAAAATGAGGGCGCCTGGAGACTGCCTTCCGGCTCTCAGAGCTCCTGGTCCCTTTGCTCCAGTATCTTGCCCTCCTCCTCCATGTGTGATGCTGAGCTAGGGGCCCCACGTTCCAATGCCTCTGATTCCGTCCCAGGAACGCTGAGTGGGCGCCTTCAAGTGGTATTTGAGCTCTGGAAGGCTCGAACCCATGGCTTGTGAGGGCCTGGAGCTTGAGATTATGGACCGTTGCTCCACCGTCTGTCTGTCCTGAGCTTGGTGGTATGCCCAAGGAGTCCAAAAGGGCCACTGCATCGGTGCCTGCCACTGGGCCTTCCTGGCCGCAGGTCCCTTGACACCATCAGGTGATGGGTCCCTGCCTCTGAAGTCTGAGACTCGGACATAAGGGACCAGGGTGGTACCGATGTTGACGTTTTGGCATCCGGCTGTGTTGGCTAGGAGTGGTATCGTGACGGGCAGTGTTCTGTCGGGGATCAGTACCGGGGTGAGCATCGAAGGGTTGGGGCCCGGTGCCGAGGTGACCAGTACCAGGGTGGTGACCGGTGCCGGGATGCATGTTGGAGATAAGAACCTAATCGGTGCCAAGATTGAGCCCAACTGCACTATCTGGATTGGTACCGAGACCGAGATAGGTAGTGAGACCCGAACCGGGGTCTAGAGCGGGATCGGTGGCCAGATCCGGACCGGTGCTGGGACAGGGGACTGTCCTGGGGCCGCAATTCCCTTAGCCTTAAACTATAGTGGGAGGGAGAGCGGCAGTGCCCACTGGGTGACCCCGCCACACTCCAGGACCAAGGTCAGTATCTGTACAGGGACTGGTGCTTGGATCTGGATCGGTGCCGGGAGGTAGATCTCTGTCTAGACAGTGGTCTGTGCAGTGAAGTTGGACGCTGAAGGGGTGGTCGATGCCGAGGTGGGTGTTCAGGAGGCACTGGCTTCAGCATGGGGGGCTTTTCCCTAGAAGCGGTCCCGGACCTTGGTAAGGTGCGTGATGAAGCGGGGGACTGTGGTGCCATCATGGCTATTAAGTCCCGTGCCGCTTCGAAAGTATCCGGGGTGGGTGGCATATCCAGATCCCCGATGCTGCTTTGCTGCCCTGGGGACCTTGGTGGTACGGAGGGCCCTTGGGGGCTCGAGGGTTGGGTGCCCTGAGCTTGGGTTTCCCGCGGTCCCGCATCCAGGCTCTTACGGGCGGAAGGTTTTACTGGGGAGCGACCCCTCTCAGCCCTATGCCTTTTCCTCTGCACCGGTGAGAGGGAGCAGTGCTGGGATAGTTTTCCCATGAGAGCGGATTTAAGGTTGCCCAGTACCGGGGGTCTTGGTGCCGGATGCCTTGATGATGCTGGGGCACTCTGAACCGATGCTTCTGGCATCGAGACCTCTGATTGCAGTCCCAGCGCTGCCTCCATTTGCTTCAGGTGGGCACTTCTTTCTTTCCTGCTCCTGGGCTTGAAGCCCTTACACATTTTGCAGCGGTCAATCTGGTGTGCCTCACCCAGGCACTTAAGGAAAGATTCGTGAGGGCCACCCCTTGGCATCGGCCTACGGCAAGACTCACAGGATTTAAACCCTTGGGTCCCGGGCATACCCCGGCCCAGGGTAGCGCGGAGGCATTTCTTGAAGTAGCTGAATAAGCAGTGAGTTGACTAGTGAAAGGAGAAAAGATGCTGAAGATTCGCAGAGGAATGCTTTGCCGAAGGCAAGCAGATAAGCTCCAACAACCGTCACTGATGGTGGTAAGAAGTAACTGAAGGGTGGTCTGGTCAGCAGGAGTACTTGTGCGGCGCCATGGAGGCGCCACTCCAAGGGGCGCCTGCTACGACCTGATGGGTACTGCTGGGGAAAAGTCTCCAAAGACCGTGCATGCAGCGCACGTACACCTGAATTGGAATGGGCATGAGCACACTCGACGAAGAACTCTGGGTTTAGTTTAGGTAGTAACAGGTGCAGAAAGAATATTTTTTTCATTAGAACTAATTCATTCAAAACTAGGGAGCTGAAAAAGCAGGGAAGCTTATTTTCCTCTTCAATTATGAATAAATTATGAATAAAAACCAAATGGGAGAGGATGAGATCTACTCAGTCTAAAAACCTAAAGGACGCAGGGCCTGATTTTCAAAAGTTATTTAAATACATAAGATGTATACATGTGACTAGTGGGTTTTAGATGCCTAACCTCTTTGCAGGGTGGATTAAAAAATATTTTTAAGTTATTTTTTTTTTAAAACAGTAACTGATTTTATTATAATCAGTTTTTTTTTTAAATAAACCTGTTTAAAGTGAAACCTAAACACAAATATATTAAAGCCTGAACATGTTATAATCTGTTAAAACAGTTAATTAAAAAAAATAAATATGCTGATTCCATAAGCCTCTACCAAAAACATTAAAGGCTGCTTTTCTATTTAAAGAAAGAGACAGCAGGAAAACTTTTAAGGTTGAGCTTCATAAATATGGAATAATAGGTGAGCCTAGGAGGCACAGATGACCCAGAACTTTAGCTCCAATCACTTTTAGCATAGATATATTTGAAAATTTTCCCAGGCTGACCTGAAATAATCAGTTTAATTCACTGACTACAGTCAATTCTTCTGTTTATAAAATCATTTAGCTGTAAAAATGTCAATTTGATGTTTTTGTTGCAGGTAGGGACGCCCGGAGACGAGCCGGGGCCAGCAACAGTGGGTTCATTGCCCGGAGTGCGTAGCACCAATAATGACACCGGGGCGGAGAAGCAGACCAAGTTTATTTGAGATCTCAAGCAGGCACACGGAGACAGGCACGTCTCAAATCATGTGCGCCCCATCCCGTTGCAGTGACCCTTATATAGACAAGTTGTTTACTTCAATACTTTTCCCCTTGTTAACGGTGGAAATACTCTCCCCCTTCTTTTAGAGAGCAAACTCTGACCGATTTCCACTGGTACTTTCAAGGCTTGTTATCTGCTTTACTTCCTAGAATTGAGTGCTCTCGCTATATGGTCACTGGCTGTGTCTGAATCTGGAGCAAAGGGGCTTCATCGGCACTCATGGCCTTCCACCCCCTCGAATTAGCCAGTGACAGATACCCAGATGCAGCCAGGGGCACCCACTATAGGTCAGGTCACCAACATTTTGGTTAGAGAAATTTATCATCCAAAATATTTAAAGTTGTCTTGCTTAATGACTATAAATTTTATATGCCATTTTGTGTTTAATTTAATTCTAGTTACCATCCTAACACAACCTGACATGAACCATGAGAAAGGATTATCGCTCACCATTTTCTAACATACTAAAATATTTAAACACTCTCTCTCTTTCTGTATTTGGTTCTCTTCACATTGAGTCATGGACTTTTGTCAAGTAGCCAAGGGGGTCCAAAAGATAGTTAAGCCTGTGTGGCCCAATGGATCAAGTGGCCCACTCAACTGGCTAACCCATATATTTCAACCTGCTCTACTTAAGAGTTTCATGAAGAACAGGGTTTTTGACAAAGCAACAAGATACTTAGATGAAAATCTTGTTTTATGGGATTGTTCAGCTAAGTCAGCATCGCTGATTCAGATCTAGGTCTTCAGCATAACAACTGCTGCTTTGATGAAGATGTGATGAACTGCTGTTTTGATGAAATCCTCCTGAATTAGCTAACTCCATGTACCCCATCAGCCCTCAAATTTCAGAAACAAAGAACACTAATGGGGCACATGGCAAAGGTGGTGTTCTGCTCCTCTCTAAATTGTAAAAGGCAGCTTCCACATATTATGAAGAAGGAGAACAGTAAATGTGAGTATTTTTTCCTCAGCTACCTATAGCACATCAGGATTCAGTTATGGCCCATGTTAATTAACCAATTTACGTTATCCAAAAGAGATCCCAAAATTATCATTTGTGAAAATTATATAGTTTGTATTTTCTTAAGTTTGAAGGGCCCAAAACATTATGGGACTCAAAATGTGAATTTGGGGAGCCAATTTTTAATTGATCACTAACAGATGTTTTTGAAATTCCCCCAATAAATTCAAGTTTGATTTTGAGTTTACATGCTGAACTTTTGGTCATTACATTGTTTTTCATACAATAGAGGCTGAACCTTAATTATGGCACCACCATAAATAAATTTCAATTGTGCCGTTAAATATTTAAATCACTTATTGCCACAGCACACTAACAATTGTGGTGCTAAATAGGCAAAAACACCAACACGGAAAACAGATCCTTGTATCTTTTCAATTTGTCATCAGTATAGCTGAAGCCACATCTACTCAATTAGTTTTAAATTTGAATTTATATTTAAAAAAAAATCAAAAAAAAAAAATCAAGCACTAACAGCCTGCTAAAAGATTTGCTGAAGTTAATATTTTTTACCAGTTGATCTTGATTTAGGCGCTCTCCCTTGTTCATACGATCCTGGTAATCATCAAGTTTGCCCTGGGGGGAGGGGAAAAATGCTTTTATAGTTTGTATACAAGTCAGAGATAAGCACAACAGAAGTGAGAGGTTACTGCCTCCAGTATTAGTCACAATATCCATTTTATATGAAATTACACAGTAACACAAGGTACAAACTAACATGACTATGAACTTTGCATGAATAATATCAGAACTCATTTTATGTTTAAAAGTACACCTTTACAAGGAATAAATTTTAATCTTACATTTTTGTTGTTGTAATGCACATTTTAGTGACTTTTCTTAAAACCAACAGAAAGTGACTTTCTACCAGCATTGAAGGTGACTTGCAAAGAGACAACTAGGCTTGTGCCCTGTTTAGTTTCATGGTCCATAAAGACAACCTGGAGCTTTTTTCATTTTTGTTTTTCACACTAACTACTCAGGGTCTATCTGTTCTGGAAGACACTGAAGAGCAAGAACCTGAGGAATACAGTTACAAGGACCGTACCAAGAAAAGGAAACCTGATTAACTGGGAGTGGATAATTTTTATTTATGCTAGTTAAGTCTTTATTTTTGCTAACACTCATTTTTGTGATATTTGACAGAAAAGCCATTTACGATTCAATATCTACCTCCTCCAGTTACAAGTTAAGAAAACTACCAGTTCATGCAAGACACTTAAGTTCTCAAGCAAAACCAGGAAAGACAAGACTTAATATTTCTCATACTTAATTTAGAAAATCTCATACACCAAAAACCAGAAGAGCATGCACACACATTTTCTTTTGCTGGTGACTTTATTCTTAAGGCAATAATTCTGATAGGCAATCACAGCAAGTTCAGCACAAGTCAACTCCCTCTCACCTCCACAAATTCTAATGTCAAGCAAACATTTCACCAGATGAAGAAATAAATGCCCGCTACAGTTGAATCAAAGTGGCTGATCACCAGAAGTGGGAAACGCTTTTAATGTAGAAAAGAAAGTTCATTTCCTGTTAATCTAAAGAGTGAAGAACCAAGCTCAGTCCCAACCAAAATCTTATGCATTGTACTCCGGAGATGTGACTCCAAATGAGGCGAAACTCCAAAACTAAGCTCAGTGACATCAAACCAATATTCCTTAAAACAGGGCTCCAGGTCACCATGGTATTCAGAGATTGTAGTACAGCGGCTAGCTCCGCCATCGAACTGCAGCGGCAGAGCATTGCTGGCACCTGTAATGGCTCTCAGGTGATTTTGTGCAATTTTGGCACTTTGAAGCTGGGCACCTCGCTGGGGGGAAATTTTGTCAAGCCCTACCTTAAATGCACAAAACGTTTAATGTAGTTAGGTAACAGCTAACTGCTTAGTTAGTTTTCAAAACAAAAATAGTTAAGTATTTCCTAATGATACACTAGCCAGGTAATAAATATAATGATCAGTATAGCGACCCATGTACCTAATACTATTTCTGTGATCTTGATTTTAGTATTTAAGTATTATTTCATTTTTAAACTTCTATGTATTAATGAACAGTTTTTCAACAAAGTATTCTACTATTTATTGCAAATAATATTTATGCATTCATTTATGTAATGACTTGGGTGTCATTTGACAATGAACAGTATGTTTCAATAAGCACATAAAACTCATTTATTTTTCAATGGATATATGTTGTATTTATATTGGTCAAATCAAATTTACTTTGGGTCAGAGTAAAGATTTGTATGGTGCTGTGGAAAAAGCATGATGTTAACATATGACATGGTACAGGTTAAAGTGAAATCATGTAACACTTCTCCTGTAATAGGTAGGGCATGATGTTGAACAGAGACAAAAGAACATGCACCCAGCAGCACAGAGACACAGAAGCTTAAACTCCTGTATTGAAGCTCTATCTAGACCACGGGTCGCAACTCAGTACTGGGTCGTGGCACTCCCTGCTGCCACTGCCGAAAGACATTGCTCAAAGACGTAATTGTTGGGTCGTGGGCATAAATTATTTTTTCAACTGGGTCCCAAGGAAAAAAGTTTGAAAACCACTGACCTAGACTGCTCCTATGGAACTCTGGAGGGTCTGAATTTGAAGGTTCACCAGTTGCTTCTGAGGAGAGAGGGAGCAGGGTTACTAAGGGCATCAGCAAGCTAGACTGTGATCAGGAAGGGAAGCACTGCCAAGCTCTTTGGCTTTCCCTCTGCAAGTAAGCAGCAGAAGGGTTGTTGTTACATGTTATGTTTACTGAAGTTAAATAAAAGTTCAGTGTTTTTGTCAAGCTCAGATGTCAGAGGCAGTCAATCAGTGGAGTTTTGAAGAGATCTGTAGGTCTCCTGAAACAGAGTTATGAAAAGCACCAAAAATCACCAGATATTTAAAGGCAAGTGTCCAGAAAAGAAACTCAGCGGGGATAAATGGGTCCTACAGGTAACTCAAAGACCCCAGTGTTTAACAGGGTGTGAGTCAGATATTACAGATACAATAAAACATTTCTTAATGTTTAAGCATTAGGGCAAACTGAACAGTGCAGTTCAGGAGTGTGCGCCACAGTGCTCCCAAGTGCTTCCCTGATATATATTTATACAACACCCAGAAATGAGCATTGCAAAGGGAAAACCCAGACAGATACCGACACTGGCAGCAGGGATGGGACAAACAGAATTTTCCTATGGACAGCTATGCTGGCTTCAGGGGCAATTTGCTTATATTATGAGCACTGAAAGAGTTATGTTCTACACTACTGATTTTTTCCTCAAACTCAGATTCTTTAAATAGTTTAATAGGTAATTACACTTTTTACTTTGCAAATCTGGTCATTTTTCTAAAAATCAATTTTTTAAAGAGTTTCTTTCCTCCATCGCCTCCTCCCACTTCAAACAGACTACAGAACATGCTCAGAGGAGAAAGCCTAGGATATACACTAACGCACTTAAAACCACTATTACCAGACAAGAACGATCTAGCGCAGAAGTAGGTTGCATTATAGAATGGGCCATCCAAATACCCTGAGAGAACTTCCTTCAATTCAGAAATAAAACCCTCACACCTCTAGTTGTCACCTATCACCCCATGCTGGAATACAGACAGGTTATCAAATAACTACAACATGTACTCAATGGGACTCCCTCTCAAAAAAATAAAAAATAAAAAATAAAAAAATCTTTCCTATACCCACTCCTTGGGCCTTCAAACAACCCGCCCACCCCAACCTCTCCAGGCTCATCATGAGAAGTAAGCTCTCTATAGACCAGGATCTCCCTATAGATCAACTCCAAGTGGCACCAGACCCCGCCACAACAACAGATGCAAAACTTGAAAGCATATTTCCACTGCTACAATGATCAAATACACATTTCAAGATCCATGGATCCTTCATATGTGGTATACCTCATCCTGAGCACTAAATGCTCCAACAACAACGTGGGTGAAACCAGACAGTCACAATGCTCTCAAATCAACTCACACAGTAAAATGATAAAAGAAACACTATCAACCGTGATTGAACAGACACTGGATTTATGGCTTATTATAATAATCTGTAACTCACTAGCACACTTCTTTTTGTCCAAGGACTGAATGGTCCCTTACAACAGTGGTTTTCAAACCACAGGTCGGGACCCAGTACTGTGTCACAGACCCTCAGGTACTGCGTCATGACACACCCTCCTGTTGGCACCAGAAGACTGGAATGCATTACTCCAAGGTGTAATTGTTGGGCTGTGGGCATAAATGATTTTTTTCAACTGGGTCCTGAGGAAAAAAAGTCTGAAAACCAGTGCCTTACAACATGGATGTGCTAACACAGGCCTTGACAAAAATGCTACACACCTAGGGGCCAGCCCAAAAACTGGGGTGCCCCTAGTGTGTGGCAGTGAAAGGGCCCCTGCCACCACCACTTTCTCCAGCAGCGATGCAGAGTGCACATGGCCCCTCTGCCACTGAAAAACTGCCGTGGCTATTGATGCTTTCAGATGAAAAAAGCCATTGTCAGCAGCACTTTTGGCAGCAGTGGGAGAGAAGGGGGGGGGGGGGGGTTGTTTTTTTTTTTTTTTTTTTTTTTTTTTAAAAAGGCACCAAGCGGCCTTCACCTCACTGGCTGTCGTGGCACTGCTAAGCGCCAGGGCAAAATACCAGGTTCCATGACGACCTGGCGCACAGGATTTGTCAAGACCTGTGCTAACGACTTCTGCTAAACCAGGGGTCTCAAACTCAAATCACCACGAGGGCCACATGAGGACTAGGATATTGGCCCAAGAGCTGCATCACTGAAATCTTTTCATACAACAGGGCCAGTTTATTTAATGTAATTTAATTAAAATTAATTAATTGAATTCAAAGGGATTGTAAATAGAATTAATTAATTTGGTTTAATTAATTGAAATTTAATTTTTAGAAAGGTTTTTAATTAAAACTACATTTTTTAAAGGTTTTTTTTTAAAAAAAGGAGAGAAGGAAGGAAAGAAAGAAGAAAAAAAGAAAAAGAGAAGGAAGGGAAGAGATAAGGAAGGGAAGGAAGGGAAGAAAGCCTGGTGGGAGGTGAGCAGCCACAGCCCGTCTTCCAGCTGCACACCAGGACGGGGCAGGAAACAGCTGAGCAGAGGCCGCCCCTCCCCCACAGGACCCCCTAGAGCTCCCCCAACAGCACAAAGCCCCCATGAACCCTCCCCACACCTGCAGGCTGCCCTCCTTTGAGCCCCTGCACCTGAGCCTTGCCCTGGACCTGGGGCTCTCCAGAGAGTGGTGTGGCTCCCAGGTGGCAGTTGGCTCCTCCCCAGTAGTGGCTGATGATGCTCCGGGGGGTGGGGGTGCGAGGCAGCGCGGGCGTCCTGCCCCGGAAGCATTGCCGATGCCACGCTCAGCTCAGTTGGCGACAGGACCCTAGGTGGGAGGCAGGTGGCTGCAGTCCAGCTGCCAGCTCCCAGCCAGCCGGAGGGGCTTGGCACTTGAAAATCCCCGCGGGCCACTTCTAGCCCGTGGGCCAGGGGTTGGGAGTCTCTGGATTCCAGGTCTCATCGCGGGCCGCAGGAGGTAACTCCACAGGCTGCAGGCCGCGTGTTTGAATCCCCTATGCTAAACCAACTGTTCAACCTTACATTTTGTTGCAACGCTGGGAGGTCCTTTCCCAGACTTGAAGAAGAGTTCTGTGTGACTAGAAAGTTTGTCTATCTTGCCAACAGAACTTGGGCCAATAAAATGGTATTACTTCCCCATCTTGTCTCTCTAAGATATGCATAATCATGTCACCACCCAACTAGTTTAGCTGGGTATGCATGCAAAGCACAATCTAATTTCCTTTGAATGTTGGGTTAGAGTGCCAATTTCCCATGAAGTTTAAAGTGTAAAACCAAAGTTCCAGGCAGAGGTCTTTCAGGGCCACACTCTTTGCCTAAACTGCCCCAATAGCTTTGTCCGGGCACTGAAGCCACAGTTAAAACTCATGACATCACTAAGAGCAGAACTGGGCTATCCCTCCACAAAAGCAATTAATTTTCTTCAAAAGACAACAAGGGCATGAATGAATGTAAAGGTTATATAGAGAGTTTGAAGTTATTCTAATTCATAATAGAATGAAAAGATGACAAATGTTTGACAAGAGCTACAGTGGAGACTGACACTGCAAAAGGTCAAGGTAAGCAGCATTACATCTGTCAGTGTAGACCAGAGCCAAGTCAACCCCTGCCAAAACAGTCCATTTTACTGAAAATTCTAGAGTTTAAAAATGTAGAGAAAACAGTTGCCTTTTTCATCTTTCCTTAAAAAACATGGTCAGTCATTAGCAGTGACAAAAGTTAATTCTCCAGCTATGGGATTTTTTGAACTCTCAATAATATAATGCTGCCTACCCAGGTGTTTCATTTGGGGGATGGATAACAACAGTAGCATCATGGTCAAACACAAGCCACTAAAATGGGACACTGTGGGTGAAGGGATTACTACTGGATTTAACCAGAACATGCTTTGATGAGCACAGACCCAAAAGATCATTAGCTAGGTAAACCAAGAAGCAAACTTATTTACTCCTAACAGCCTACTACCATTTAAGAGATAATTGCGTTCAGCACTAGCGCAAACTTCATCATGCACACTCTGAAGTAGAGCACTCAGCAAAACAGAATTAACCTAGTCACACAATGCAATTGTTTGACTATCAACAAAGAAAAGTCTACTGTGAACCACCATTTAATTTGGTAACCTGTTCCTTTTAAAAGAGTTTTAACTATTAAAAACAAAGGTTTTTCTATAGGCTTCTCTATCACTACAAATTAGAAGTCTTTCCGGTTTGAGTCCTACTTTCTCACAAATGCTTTCAGATATTTACTATGCTAAGGTGAAGGCAAAGGAAGGCAGCCTTGCCCCCTGCAATGCAGTGGAAAAGCCACTCTCACTAAATGCACATTATCACAAATGCAGAGAAAGGGTTCCTTCTTTGTAGTTTTGGACACAGTAGAGAGTATCACCTTCTGCATTAGACTGAAATACTAGTAGAAAAGTAAAGATTTACAAAATGACACCTTGAGGTATTCTGTTAACTAACATCAGCAAGTGCTGTAAAATAACTGTTGTAAGAAAATTTTGCTTAAAGCAGCCTCGCTGCAGCATCAATTATGTTCTACTTATTTTTTTCCTCCTCAGTTCTCAAACAGAATGTGCATTCTGGACCATAAAAACACAAACAGCTGAAAAATTTGAGAGGTAAGTGCGTTTAAGAGAGATCCAGTAAACAGGGCACAGAAAAGTGAGTCAGCAGATTCTAGTTTTATTCCCTGCTCTACCATCAGCTCACTGTGATCCTGCAAAAACTGCTTCGTCTCCATGCCTTCTTTCCTATGGAGTATAATACTTTAAGTGTTTTATGGACTCTGGGAAAACGTATGTATGTTTGTATGTAACCTCTCTAGGCAGGAAATGTGATGTAAGGTTTGGATGATGAAACAGCTATACTGAACAATGTGCCAAAGAATAGACTTTTGGGACTGTACCTTTCCTGGGAAATACCTCAGGGGAGGTGAATGCAAATTCCCTTCCTCCATCATGCAAAATCCATCTTTAGAAGCTATGCCCTAAGAAGTAGGGCTCTGTCTGCTGATCACCTGTTCTACAAAGTCAAGATCCAAGGCCCAAGCTGTATAAAGGGAAGAGAACCATTTATGGTTGGTCTAATTATGAATCTTAAACAGTTAACTTGTTACTACAGGGAAAATCCAGTTGTAGGTCTTGAAGGATTGACATCAACCCAAGAACGAGGGTGAGGTGACTTCTGATAGGGTTTTAGGCAGACATGTCGGTTCTTTTATTGTTTTTTTCCCCTGGAATACTTTTATTTAAGAATAAAAATGCTTGCTCAGGAAGACCTGTGGGGTAACTTGTGATTACTGGAGATTACAGCTCTTCATAGCCTTCAGAGAGAACAAAAGTGCAGAGAAAGCCAAGTCTTGGACAGTTTAGGTAGTATGGCCTGCTGTGGCTATCCCAATGTAGGCAGGAAACTGCACAGTCTGAAAAAATGCTGGTCAGGAGGCAGAAACATGCAAGTCTCCACCCACAAAAGGTGACATTTGAGGAACTAGGTGCCTAGAATGGGTGCCTTGGTGGATCACGAACAGGGCCAATCCTAGGGGAGTGCAGAGCCCAGGGCCAATCAGCCTTTCTCCCCTCCCCCATGCAGGCCAGAATGGCAGTGGGCAGCAGCAGCCCCGTGCGGGCCCACCCCGCCCCCTGGGTCTGACTAACTGGCTGGCTGGGGACAGGGCAGGCACGGCAGTGCAGGGAGGACAGCCTCTGGCCCATGGGCCCCCCAGGGCTGAATGGACCGCAGGGGAGTGGCCTGGGGCCTGCCAAACCACGGGACCCGGAGCTGTGACCCCACTTGCCTCCCCCAGGGACGGCGCTGACCATGAAAGGGAAATAAAGATGCAGTTACCCTCAACTATGACAGTGGTGCTGGACAAAGCCTAAACTGACTGAAGGCTAACTACCAATAACTATAAGATTTAATTTTCACTCTAAGCCAACAAGGCCCCAGATTTCCATTTAACTTTCTTCAAGCAAATTCCTTTTGGGCTAAAATTTTATATACGCGAGTCTTGATCCAAAAGCATTTATTTTTTAAGTTAGCAAAACTAGCTTAGTCTTTTCTGAATTATATATGCTCTGATTGACAGTGTTGTGTAATTCAGAGAGCTGAAGACAAAATATTTAAAGCTTGGTTTGTCACATGGTCTTCAATCAAAATAGAAAAAAAATCGAAATGTGCTTTAGAATTTTGTTCCCCAATATGCTGCCTCCTCACTTACAGATCATCTTAGTGATCTAGCAACACAAAGGCATCTTGAAAGTCACTACAAAGCACTTTTCCCATTTCTTAAAAAAAAGAACAAGAAAAACTAAATACAAACAAGCACCAAAGTGAAATTAAGGTCAAAACTGAGAACTCAAAACTTCAGGAATTCCACAAGTTATTGTTTCCCCCCACATCAACAACTCAGCCATGTCAATAGATAGGAATAGATAATGCTGTTTTCCTTGCAGACAATAAATAGTTTATCATTCTGTTATTTTTTAATTTATATTCTAAAATAGATGAGACACTGTTGAATGCCCTATTAACACTCCAGTAACATTTTTATCTTTTGTATTTCAGTGCTCCTGCATTTTCAGCTTTAATGTTTCATCAATACAAATATCCTTGTTTCTTATTCAGAAACTTTCAGTGTTTAGAATTTGATGATTTTCTCAATGTACTGTATTAGAAAATTTAAATGAACATTGTCTTATATAAATTTGAGTGCCAAACAAATTTATTCTCTTTAAAAAAAAAAAATCAGGGCATTAAAGTGATACTGATTCTGACTACTTACCATCATTTAAATGTAAAAATCTCATCTTTTATTTGAATTGGTTTTTAAGATATTTGTTTATTCCATTAACTGGAAATAGCTAGTATCTTAGGTGAATGAAATCATTCCTGAAGATGCAAGGCAATACATGTATACATCTTAATTTAAGGATACAGGTGATTTTCCTAATTTCTATTAACCTTACTGGAGATTAGTACATCAGTGATAGAACATACCTAGGTATTTCATAAGCCTTCCTGGTGGATGAATTCTCTATTGCTATCAATTTTTAGTGCAAGATTAATACAATACATTGTCTCTGTGTTTTAATTCCAATATGTACATCTCTAGTCTTTTATCAGTACAATCAAGCCAACATGACCTTCTCTTTTGTTTTACCATTCTATCTGATTTCTTCAGCAACACTGCTTCTTCTTGCCTTAGGCTGGGCATGTCTACATTACAAAATTAAGTCGACAAACAGCCACAACAGTAATTAATTCGATTTTTGAAGTCCATACTATGTTCCTTATCAGTGGTGAGTGTCCTCACCAGGACAATTTAACTAAGAGCATGAAGCACTGACAGCAGGAGCCATATATCACCCTAACTCTGGAGAGTAGGCCAGGCCTTACGCGAGCTTCACTGATCTGAGCTACTTTTTGTTCATCAAGAAAGTACAATTTTAGCTGATTTTCATAATCCTTTAAATACATACATTTAGGTTTGGTCTACACATCCCAGGAAATTCAGAGGCAGTCGATAGGAGATACGCAAGCTACAGAGAGCAGCTTGCATATCTCCCATCGACTTCCTAAATTCTAAATAGTGCGGTGTCCCCCAAGCTGACAGGAAATGCCTTCCTGTTGATGCAGCCTTACTCTTTTTCCAGTGGTAAGTTTATTCAGTCAACTTCCAGATTGAGCAGGTATCCATGTGCACTCAGTTGATCCCAAATAATTGTATTGATAGAAGACATACCCTTAGTCTAGCTCGAGCCAGAGGACTCTTTCAGTCATCAACAGCTTATCCCAGTGCCCAAACATACATATGATTTTTTTAAAGGGTCATTTAGAGGGGGGAAGCAGCCTAGAGGGTTAGGTACTCTAAAATATTGCAACAAACAGATGCTTCTGTCAAAGACTAAAAAGGCAAACAGCTCATATGTCAGGAAAATGGAATTACATAAATGATTGGTAAGATTTGTATTAAGATGTTTTGCCCAACTTGTCAAAACAGAGTCTATTTCTCCTCAATAAGCATGTACAACTAGTTAAGAGAAGTTATACCAACTGTTGCAAGAAAACTTTTCTACTATTAAAATCTAACAATTATAAACAAAATTTATAACCTCATCTGATCTGCAAAAGTGATCCACAGATATAAAGCAGATATTCACAAATTTGTAGGGCTCTAACAATGAGATGCAACAAGTAACTAATACCCCAAAATAATTTTATTTTACAAGTCTGAATGCTTAATTTCGAGAGTTGGAATTGGAACTTTTATATTATATATATATATAAATAAAGTTCCAACTCTCGAAATTAAGCATACCACATATATACAAAATTAAGCGCGCGCGCGCGCACACACACACACACACACACACACACACACACACACACACACACACACACTAATAGTCCAACACAAAAGTATTCAGCTGTGGCTACACCTACTCTGCCTCCACCCACAATTTAAGTACAGAGACCTCCAATCACATTACAACTAATTTTTAGTTTAATTTTATAACACATTTCTTTGAGATTGATTCAAAAAAAATACCCATGCAAAATGCAGGGACTGGGCCCACTCCCGAAGATGTGTTGTGCAACGCAGTAACAGGGAGCTGACTGATACTATCCTAAGACAGACCTCGATAAATTCCAGGCACCAGGTTACCACGGCATCCAGATTTTGTAGCCTGGCTCTAGTTCTGCTGAGAAAATGCAGCAGAGGAGCACCCTCTGGCAACAACCTTTATTGGCAGTCGGGGGATTTGGCTGAATTTCAGCAGCAGGGGGCTCTGCTCTGCCACTGCGGTTTTTCAGCAGTGAGGGGCGTCCAAGGTAGGCGCCTTGCTGGGTCCCAATTTTGTCAAACCACTTCCTAAGAAAGGCCATGCTGGATGTTGAGTAACAAAACAGACGGAAATCAACTTGGAAAAAAAAGACTACAGTTCCAGGACTGATTTAGTGCTACCCCACAAGGAAATAAGAAGACCACCCTCCCAACAGAGCACACAACTGCTTCACCAAAACTACAAAGGTAGCAATGTGAGCATGGGTGAGAGGAGCCTTTGATTACCTAAATTTAGCAAAAATGGCAGTAGCAGAATTAAGAACTAAGACTGTATTTTGCTTCCAAAAGACCTCTTCAGAAGAAACTTAACACAATGCCTTAGAATAGACTGATTGTCAGTCAATTCTTTCATGAAACAAATCTAGCACATCTACTAAGAAGTGGAAGCAGGATGACAAATACTATGTAAAAGTTAGACCAATCTGAAATACGTAACATGAATTATAATGGAAATCCCTATGTTACTAAAGATGGTAGAACCATCCTTGAAATATATAGTGGCAAATATCACTAAGATATTTAGATTCATATCTATGGTTTGGGTACAGAATAAAGTTGCACCAATTTAATATAAATCTGTTTTAAAATGAGCACTAACTTCAGTATGGATACCTATTTTAGTTTAAACCATTTCCCTACTGATTTCAGCCAAGCCAAATTAAAGCTGGTTTAAATCAAGAGTGCCCATGCAGCCTTTTGCACTGGATTGACCAAGTTGATTTAACAGGCTTTTTTTTTTTTTTTTGGGGGGGGGGGGGGGGGGGCGGGAGTGTTAAGCTGGTACAACTTTCTTGTGAAAAGGTCTAAGCTATTCTTATGTCAAGATTATTAGTATGAGTTTAATATAGCATCTTTCATATGTTTAAGCACAAAAGCTTCAAAAACAACAGCATGCACAGCACATGAAGAGTATGGTTTTATGTGCTCTACACAGTATTAAAGAGGTGAACAGAAAAGGGGAAAGAAAGGAAGTAATTGGGGCATGTATTTCTTTCTTTCCCCTCCCTTCATGTTGTAATAAGGAGACAAAGTTTTCTCTCACCATAAAAGAAGCTTCTATATTTAGAACACAAGAACAGAAATTGAGATTTATGCCTAGCTTGCCTTTTCTGGCAGACTATGATTAATTAAAGAACCAGTAGGAATTCAACATTACATAGCAAACAAGTGAAGTCAGGAGTGGTCTAACTTATTTTTATTCAGTCTGTTTAAGACTTTTTAAAACACCTGTTTAATTCAACTCATAAGCAAATGGAAAAAAAAGACTTAAATCAAAGGATGTTCTATTGTCTAAAGAACTAAGTACGCTTTCCAAAAAATTGGGAGAATAAGATTTGGCATTTCTGGTATTTCTAAAGGACAGTAACCCAGTTTCTTCTATTCCACTTTAAATATGTACCACTCAGGCTCTTTGGAACTTTTTGTAAGACTTCAATTCTGAAGCAAACTGAAAACAAGAATACTTACACTAAATTGCTAGTTATGTTTAAACATCCCTAATTACTACGGTTTATAGCCTGAATTATTTTCCACTTATTTTGAACAAATGCTGTATTACAATTCTAAAATAAATATTACTTGAGGGTAGTAATATTGTATTAATCTTACAGAGCCTGCAAATGAAAGTGCAAAACTAAAAAGTCTTCTCTGAGCCGAGATGTTGCATTTCTGATTTTCACAGCACAAACCCCACTTACCATTTAAGATCTAAATTAAAATCTAAAATATTATGTCTTACCTCCAATTGGCCACCATATCAACAGTATTTTTATTACTTTGTTCTTAGCTAATAGACATTCAAAACTGAATTCAAGTGTCCTGCTAAAAGAACACCTGAAATCAACTTTAATGAAAGCATTTCATCTTTCCGTTTATCAGAAGTTTTCACATTGAACATTTTTCGTCCATTTGTCTATAGACGAAGCATAATTTCTGATTTTATTCTCTCTATGCAAAACATACAACAGCTTCAGAAATTTAGAAGTCAAAATGTAGTTGTATTAATCCTGCATTTGAGAAACAGCTTGTGATCAACAACTATACATATACACAAATAATTACTGCATATGGAGCCTCTCTCATTTCCTTCTTTCTGACTACTTAGCCATTCAATCTTTACGCTTCAGAGAACATTCAATGCCTCTGATTTATTTATTATTTTTAAAGATTGTTCAACTATGGATATTAGCCTATTTGGCTTGAAACATCAAAGAATGATTTATCCTATGTGTATTACAGGGCTCGACAAATCCTGGGTGCCAGGTTGCCAAGGATTTTGTCCCTGGTGCCTAGCAGCCAGGGAAGCAAATGCCCCCAGCAGCATGCCCCCACACCCCCCAAAGGGGGGGGGGGTCGTTTGCACACAGCACTCGCAGCCAAAGTAACCGCAGCGGTTTTTCAGCAGGAGGAGAGGGGCTTTCTCTGACAGACATCTACAGGCGTGGGCTGGCTCCTAGGTGTCTGGCAGATTTGTCAAGGCCTGGCATATTATGAGGGCTGCAGGAGAAAGCCCCTCTTCAGCTAGTCTTTTCAGAATTGTGCAGGACACTTTGCCCCTTTACTCACCTTTATCACTGTGCACAGTGCTAAGCTAGCTAGCTGTGCACGTGAAACCTGATCTTAACTGCACACTTTAAGAACAAGAAAAAGCACGCAAATACAGTACTAATGAACAATAATTTCTTAAGTCAAAGCAATTAACATTAGGACCACTCAAAGATTCTTCTCTGAAAGATGTTTCTATGCTAAGTTGCAGAAAGCAGTAACTGTTTACATTTGCTAATGAAATGCTCAACACTTTCATTGTGGCAGTCACTACTCCCTCCCTGTATGTCATAACACATATGAAAAGTTTACAAAGTCAAGGAATTCACAAGCAAAAATGTCCCAAACTGTATCCATGTGGTGTCAGAATTCTAATGTTTTCTACTTATAACTTTTTAATGCAAGATACTCTCCACAGAACTTTATCAAGAAGTCCATTAATAGAGAAATTCTGAACTTTTTTGTTTTTTCAGCTGTTCTCCCAACACAACAGAGAGATTTGAGGCTTTTGCTCCACATGATGGGGAACTCAGGGCTTCTGTTGGGGCTTGAGGCACCAAGATCAGGGCTTCAGCCCATGGGGAGCTGGGCCTCAGCACTTCAGTCACAGGGGGCAGCTTCTGCTACAGCACAGGGTGCCAGACTTTCAGGTCCCGGACACAGGTGCTCCAAGTGGCTCTGTTTGGCAGAGCCCCGGAAATGGCTTGTGGCCCCACACTGGGCCGCAGACTCCTAACTGAGAACTGATACATTAAAATACCAGCGCACTAAAGGAATTTGTTAAAATGTGGATTATGAAGTTGCTTTTAAACAGTAGGAACTGCTGCATATAGACAGCAATAGATAAAAGTAACCAGCAAAGGAAAAAGAGTACTGTACTTGTGCAGTTTTTGCTTCTTGTAGTGTATGAATTCTGAAGTTTCCCTCACCCTCCACCCTGCCTAATATAACTGAAAATGCTGTTGTCTACAATTGAAAACTAGCAGGTTTATGACATCGTTTCACTTCCTTGATTTGTCTTAAGTTTCTTTTATTCAGATCATTTACAACCTATGTAATTTGCCTAAAGCACCTGGGGAAAGTTTTAAAGATTAAAAATCTCCAAACCTTCAGTTAAAGAACAAGACCTTGTCTACATGAGATGCACTGATTTAACATTTTAATATCACATTCTTCTTATACAAGTGTAAATTAGTATGCAAAAAAAAAAAACTTCCCCATCGGTATTTTAAAGTCACACAAAAAGTCCCTCTATCTCTTTAAATGACAACACTTAACATTCTTGCTATTTCCAATGGGGGGGACCCACCAAAAAACAAACACAGTGCACTCACATACAGGTGTAAAGCAGCATGAGTGTAAAGCACGATTTCTGACCCATTTGCTGGTCACCTTTACAGCCACAACAAATTTAATTCCTCCCAAACACATCCAAACTAGACTACTCATATTTCAAGTTTTGTTTTTAAATAAAAGTGAAACAGAAAATGTCATAACTGAATTCGTCTTTTTTTTTACATTATAAACAGAAGCAGAATTAAGACATCAACCCTGCTGCAGTTCAGAATTATTTGGTAGACTGTAAATAGAGTATATAATACACAATACTGTAAATACTGACAAATAATGAAGTCTCAAGTATACCATTGCAACTTGAGAGCTTTTTATGGGTGCTATAATCATTCAAACCTGTATTTTCTATTGTGTCCTATTACATTTACCCATTAAGCTCTGTGGAAGAGGGCCACTTGTGTAGCACTGTCCATCTCACATGGCATCATGCACACAACTGGTACCATAGAAATTATAAGTAACCACAACACCCTTCCACAACCCAGCTCCTCCAAAGATAAGTTGATGTTCCCACAACAGACACCCCAAGAGTCAGGGATGGGGTTGTTGCACACTCTGGCCACTTCAGTTGTCTTGGCTGCATGACCCATACAAAGGGAGCCTCCGGGGGCTGGGAGTTTGGCTGGGCGGCCGGCTGCCCCCAGCTTTGTGCTGCTGCTGGCTCATACAATGCAAGCTGCCTCGGAGAGGCTGAGACTCTGCCTCTCACCGCCGCCATGTTAGCTTCAGCCTCCATGTGCACTACCCGTGAGGGAGGGAGCCCCAGAGGCAGAGCCTAACCTCCCCACACCCACCCAGCTCGCTGCCCAGGGGAGGGGGCCGTTACTCCATGGGGCGGATATAAGCCGAATTCGTCCCCCATCGAGAGCCGAGCTCGCGACGGCCCCGGCCGCGGTGAACAAAAGGCGGCGTGGGGCTGCGGTTCACCCGAGTCTCCCCACGAGCCGAGACACCGACCGCGGCTGGGAGACCGAGAAGGGAAACAACAGCCACCGGAGGGGGACGCGCATCTCCTCGCGCCGGGGCCGGGCCCGACGGACAAAGGCTGCGCGCTCCGGCCAGGCCCGGCAGGAAAGGGAGTCCCCGGCCGGCCGCTCTTCTAGAACCTTCCCGCCTGCGGGACTCGGGAGCCTCCACCGGGCCACGCCGGGAACGCCCCGGGCCAGCTCGCCGAAGGCAGGAGCAGGGGCCGGGGCCGCTCCCCGCACAGCGGGACACCGAACGTCCCCCAAGGAGGGAGTCAGGCCGCAGCCCCAGCCTGAGACAGAGCAACAGGCCACGGGGGGCGGGCAGCGAAGGCACCTGGAGACCCTCTCCAGCTGGAAGGAGCGGGCCGATGAGTCCGGGAGGGGGCGGCAGGGCAACGGGGAAATACGGTACCTTCTTCTTCTCCAAGTTGCGCAGCTTCTTGTCGATCACTCCCAGGATTTGTTTCATGGCCTCGGTCTGCACCGAGCTGGTGCTGCCGCCCGCAGCCGCTCCTGCCTGGGGGGGAGCCGCTGCCGCCGAGGCCTCGCTACCCGCCGGCACCGGCCCCACTTTGCCGTTGTTACTCGCCATTGTACTGTTGGTGGCCGAGGGCATCGCTGTGGGCGAGAAGAGAGGGCGCGTTATCGCCGGCGATGGCTGGCTGGACGGGCCGCCGGAGGGGACACGCGCGAGAGAACGCGCGCGCGCCCCACAGCTTCCCCCCCCGCAGGCCGCGCGCGCGAGCCGCACCTGCAGGCGCGCGCCCAGTGGTCTCGCAACCAAATCGAGCCGGCTGTCTGGGCACCCGGGAGAGTCACGTGACCGGCTGCCTCCTGGCGCCGCTGCTCGTCCCCTACCTCCGTTAAACAGTCACTCAAGGAAATCTTCCCCGCCCCCGGAGCGAACCGACACCGCCGCGGCCCCCCTCACCGTGTGTGTGAGTGTCCCAAGGGAAGGGGGCTCAGTGCGCTGCGCTCTCGGTATAGGGAAAGGCCGCCTCAGCCCACTCCGGCCCCGCCGCCTGCGCCGCTCCTGCTGCCTCTGCTGCACCGAGCTACTAAAGGAAGAGAGAGAGCGAGCGAAGCGACCGCGCCTGAGGCAGGCAGGGAGGGAGGCGTGTGCTAGCGAGCGGTGGGTCCTCGGCGGCGGGGGTGTCTCCCTAGAATGCCTGAGCCGCGGGCCGACCCGGCGCGCTTGAGCCACAGACCGCAGGCGGGCTGAGAGGCGTGGCGAGTCCCCCCAGTACCTCTAGCAGCATCCTTTCCTTATCCCAAGGTCGTCTCCGGCCGCGTCTTTCAGGCGTGCGCTGGGCACTTAAACCCGGTAAACAATAGGGACCGCGGCGGCGGGGCTTTTAGAAGGACCCCGCGGCGGGAACGGGAAAATTCTCGGAGTCTGTCTGCTGTGGCCCGCCGGCCCCGATCCAGCTGGGTGGGGAACGTTACAGCGCGAGGCTTCGGCAGCTCCAGCCCTTTCTCCAATGGCTGGTGGGGCCGGGCTGCACGGGCTCCCCACGGCCGGGCGCCGGGCATCTCAGGGATGGGGTCAGGGCTCTGAGCTTCCTCCGGGCAAAGTATTTCACTGCAGCCGCCGCCGCGCTCTGCACCGCTCCATGGGCGCTTCAGAATGTAAGGGGAAAGCAAAGTACTCCCCCCAACCTTTCCCTGCCTTCCTCCTCTTCCTCCCTGCTGGGAAAGCATCTTCCCTTGCTCTTTCTGCCTGCAGCTCGCTGAAGGGGCAATAGCCAGGGTGCGAGCCTCACAGCACTTTAGCTCTTGGGGAAAAAAAACAGTCAGTTTGTGGCTGCTACACAGCAAACTCATTAGAATCTGTGCTTAATCTGATGATGTTTCACCATCATCTGCCCTTCACCTTCACAATGATATATTGAAAAGGCAGGAGCAAGCAGTTTGTGACACTAACACAGAACAATAGCCCATAGGTCTCAGGGCTGGCATGAGTTGGAGGGCTGGCTGGCTGCAGGCCAGCCTGGGGGAAGGAGGGTTGGAGCTCCTAAGGTTGAGTCAGACCAGCCAGCTTGGGGCCAGGGTGGGTTGGGGCAGTGCAGTGCTAGGGCATGGGCCCCAGGGGCACTTGGGCAACCCCCCACTGGTGCTGGGGCACTCCAGCACTGTAGCCACCTGTCAGGTCTGGCATGCTGGCTGGTGCTCAGAGCAGGTCTGTGACAGGAGTGGGGGGGAAGGTACAGGACTTCGATTCACAAACCACCATGATGGCTGCCCTCCTGTACCCCAAATTAAGGGCTCGAACTCTGCTACTCTTCCCCACTTAATGTCAGTGGACTCAACCCTGAGAGGTGTGAGTTTGGGGACCTTGCCCCAAATCTTTTTCCTGTGTAGCAAAACCCCTGGCCCCAGAGCAGGAAGGAATGTGTGTGAGCATTGAGCTCAGGCTCAGGACAGATGGAGGTTGTCCAGCCACCCACCAGGTCTTTCTGCTGGGATATGGAACTTTTCCCCCAGCTCATCTCCTCTCACGTGATTGTCTGCACCCCATCTTCCTCCATGTGTCACTCCACGCTTCCGGGGGGAGGGGGAGCTGTTTCATATAACACTCCCCCTGCCACGCTTGGGTTTGTAGGTCTAGACACTGCCCCAGTCAGCCAGGGAAGGAGGAACATGCTGAATGATGAGTCATCCTATGGCAGCCCGCCCCCCCCCCCCTCCCCATGCTAACCCACTTCTTGTCTTTGGAGGTGCATATAGGCTGCAGCTGATGCTCACAGGAGAGTGGGGGGGGGGGGTAGATAGTGGCAAGGGAAGGACAGGGGAGGAAGAAGTCAACCAAAGACCCATGTAGCAGCTGTGGTGAGGAGCCTGGGGTGGGGTTTGGTGATGAGGTCGGGCCTAGGATGGAGCAGGAGCGGGGCCTGGGGCAGAAAAGGCAGACCAGGGAGCTTGCCTTCCCCAGGGGAAGCTTCACCAACAACCTATGCCAGCATCCCAGGGACCCCTCTTGCGGGCGGGAATGGGGATGCGTATCCTGCTGCTGCCAAATTTGGGAGCACTCCCTGGGGCTTGTAGCCACCAGTTCCCCGAGTGAGGCTGCCTGCTGCATGTATGTGACCAACTAGGTTTGGTGGTGAGATCAGGAGGAGGAAGCCACCAGCCCCATTGTCCCAAGACTAAGTAGAGAGGAGGGGGCAGAGAGTGGAGGACCATCCTGATGGGCTGGGGTGCATCTGGTGCAGAGTCTTAGTGAATCAAACCCCTGCAGACACATGGCACCTTGAAAACTTACTTCTTGCTGGTTAGTTAATGCTCGGTAGCTGCTCCTTACTAGGTACCACTGCTGGGGTGTTAGGCATCATGTAAGGCACATTCCTGGAACTAGGGGAGAGTGATCACCTCCCAATGGGAGTCACTAAGGCTATGTCTAGACTTAACAAAGTTAGTTCGAATTAACTTAATTCGAACTAGCAAATTTTAGTTCGAACTAAGCAAGTGCCCTGCATGGCACTTGCTTAGTTCGAATTAGTCAATTGCATTGAGCTCAGTGTGCCAGTTAGTTCGAACTAAGCACTTAGTTCGAACTAACATGGCCACATTGGGTTAATTCATACTAACTAGTTCGAATTAACCCTTACTTTGAAAAGTATAAGCGAATTTATTAGCCAAGGCTTAAGTTAGTTCGAATTAAGCTTCCTTAATTCGAACTAACTTGCCAGTTTAGACATAGCCTAAGACATCATATCTGGGGCTTGAGATTCAATTAATCCATTTTAGGCACTGGAAAATAATTACCTCCTTTTCCTTAGTTGCCAGATGTGGTAGTAAAGGTTCCTGTGTCTTTCTTGCAGATATTGATGCCTGCCTAATACTTTCATACATATTAAACTTCATATCCTTTTTTTTGCGTTCAAAATGAATGCTATGCTTTTTTAAGGAGGTACAACTGTGAAGTCTGGAGGGAACTGAAATCCCCCTGAATGTGGCAGCACACCTGGGCCTTTGGGCATACCATGCTGGAATAGCTTTGGCAGTTATTCAGCTGCTCTTTGTAATAACACAGAGGAAACTTTTCCCCTGGTATTTAGGGGAAGAAATACCCCTTACACTTCTTGTGAATTTGATAATTAGCTAATAGGTGTTAGTATGTAATATCTTTTATTCAAAGTGCTGTACAGGTTGATGGTACAAACTATAGGAAGCAGCTCATAAAAGGATAGCCACCTCCAAAAGGAAACATGGTAACTGTATTCGGTGATGTCACACAATAGTTTGGTCTGGAAGTGAATACCTTTTCTAACTGAAATTTCAAAGGAACATTTCTGATCGATCCCTCAGTGGGTGGTTGTTCATTTATACTGGAAGTTGTTTGTGATAAATCCCTGCTGTTTATATGCATGAGGTTATGGAGCTACTGAAGGGCAGAGGCGTCGTCGTCATGCTGGCAGGGCGCCGTCCCCGGGTAGAAAAGCCTGAGCCCCAAATCTATTTTCCCCAGCAGGCACATGCACACACAGCCTGTTTGCAGGGGTGGCGGAGCTAGGCTGGGAACGAGCCAGCTGCAGCATGTAGCTCAGGCACATAGCAGGGAGAGAAAAGGGAACTTTAAATCCTCTCTCCCCTGCTGCACTGGCTCAGCCACGCAGTACTGCAGCTGACTCCCCACCAGTGGTTAAAGTAAGCCGGGGCCCAGGAACCCAGAAAACCCAGAAAAAAGCAGGCTGGTGCTCAGCTGGGAGCAGTGGCCACCAGCCGGGCTGGGGAGTTTTCAAATCTCCCGCCCTGAGCATGCTCCGAAAGAGCATATTCAGGACGGGAGCAGCCTCCTGGCCAGCCCAATGCCGGATGCCCCTACAGCTCTCTGGCTAGGTAAGCTCGGGGGCCGGGTGCGTGAGTGCTGGGGAGCTGGGACCAGGAAGGCTGGGTGGTCTGGGGAGCTGATGGGGGACAGGCAAGCTGGGGAGCCGATGGGAAACTGGGGAACGGGGGCCGGGGAGCCAATGGGAAACTGGGGGGTCGGGGAACGGGGACCGGGTGGGCTGGGAAGCTAATGGGGAATTGGGGGATCGGGGAACAGGAGCTGGTGGTGACCGGGAGAGTCGAGGCGTTACAGCTGGCAGGGAGGCAGGGAGCTGCCGGGCAACGGAGATCGGGGGGCCTGGAGAGTGCCCGGGCCAGAGAGGACTCGGGTTCGGGGTTTCTAAAGCGGATTGGGGGGGGGGGGGGGGGGGGGCTGCGGGGGGGGGGCCCGGCCAGCCCACCTCCTGCCTGGTCCCAGCATGCAGATGGGAGCCAGGCTATGGCTGCTCGCCTCCCCTCAGAACTTGGGGATGCAAGCAGCCCTTTCTTTCTCTTCTTTCTTTCCTTTTCTTCTCCTTCCTTTTTTTCTTTCCTTTTTAAAAAAACCCAACCTTTAAAAATTAATTTAAATTAAAAACCTTTAAAAAAGGTTTTTAAAAACCTTTCTAAAATTAAATTTCAATAAAAATTAATTCAAATTAAATTAATTAAAATTAAACCTAATCAATTGTAATTACAATCATTTTAATTACATTAATTAATTTTTAACTTATTTTTAATTAAATAAACTGGTGGCCCTTCATGGTTTTAAAATCTGTATTTTGGTCCCTCAACCAAAAAGGTTGGGAGCTACTGATTCATAATGCAAAGTTTTAAGTGTGCTCATTTGCTTATTCTTTCTAATGATACTGCTATCATGGGGGGGGGGGGGGAAGAGGCCTG
>ML685785.1:17791628-17808707 GCA_007922175.1 Pelusios castaneus
TTTCACAAATGTTATGGAGGACACAACATGACGCAATCACGGCAGGGATCTGGTCCTCCGCCAAGTCCAGCCTCCCATACAAACAGCGCCAGCGCCCTTTTAAACGGCCGAAGGCACACTCTACAGTCATTCTGCAGCGGCTCAATCGGTAATTGAACCGCTCCTTGCTGCGATCAAGGTTCCCAGTGTAGGGTTTCATGAGCCATGGCATCAGTGGGTATGCTGGGTCTCCGAGGATGACTATGGGCATCTCCACCTCCCCCACTGTTATTTTTTGATCAGGGAAAAAGGTGCCCCCTTGCAGCTTCCGGTACAGACCAGTGTTCCTGAAAATGCGGGCATCATGCACCTTTCCTGACCACCCAGCATTGATGTCCGTGAAACGACCCTTGTGATCCACGAGTGCTTGCAGCACCATGGAGAAGTAGCCCTTCCTGTTTATGTACTCCGTCGCGAGATGGTCTGGAGCCAAAATAGGGATGTGTGTGCCGTCTATGGCTCCCCCGCAGTTAGGGAATCCCATGGCAGCAAAGCCGTCCACAATCTCTCGAACATTGCCCAATGTCACTGTCCTCCGTAGCAGGATGCGATTGATGGCTTGGCACACTTGTGAGAGGGCTAATCTGACGGTGGTCCTCCCGACTCCAAACTGGTTTGCAATGGACCGATAGCAGTCGGGAGTCGCCATCTTCCATACAGCAATCGCAACACGCTTCTCCACAGTTAGGGCTGACCTCATGTTGGTGTCTTTCCGTCGCAGGGCAGGGGCCAACTCTGAACACAGTTCCAGAAAGGTTGCTTTCCGCATTCGAAAGTTCTGTACCCACTGCTCGTCATCCCACAGCTGCATAACAATGCGATCCCACCACTCGGTGCTCGTCTCTCGCGACCAGAAACGGCGTTGCACCGTGTGCAGATGATCGGTGAAAGAGCTGAGCAACGCGGTGCTGTTGCTCTGCATGGCATCGATCAGCCCCTGCTCCTCGGTGTCCTCATCTGACTCGGAGCTCATTGTGTACTGAGCAACAAGCCGAGATGTATTCAGAATGTTGAAGGCGACAATGGAGATCATAGCAGGATCCATGCTGTCGCTGTTGCGATTGATTGCAAGTGGTGCGTTGCGTCACTGCAATGTTGAAAATAGGCGCGAGTTGCTATTGGCAACGAGGAAGACGCTAGGGGAACACAAAGCACCATGGGAAACTGACACTTTACCCATGGCGCTTTGCGTTCCTTTCCTTCATCCCATGATTCATAGCGCCAACTTAGGGGAAAATGGAACGATGGGATAGGTGCCCAGAAGTCATTGCGCTCAACCGCGATAATGCGTGTAATTTTGTTGCGTTGCAGGGAGCAACGTGTGTACGCGTTGTCCCGCAATAAAGGTCACGTGAGTTTTGTAGCGCGATTGCCTTGTTGCGCTTTAATCTGATCGTGTGTACATAGCCTTAGTGAGTCTACACTTAAAATTAAAGTCGACTTAAAGGGGAACTTACAAAGTCGACCTAAAGCGTCCACACTGGATGCATTAAAGACATAAGGAATACAACCATTGTGTCCTAATGGCTCATCAGGTAACTCCCTAGGACCATTGTCCTGGCACATTCCTAAACATTAAGGACACAATGGTTTTAACATAAGTTAAAGTATGGATATAATATCAAATTCTAACCTCTAATTGAAATAGAATTCCTAGACATAAACTATATAATCATTCCCAGCAAATTACTACCTTTCTGTTGATACCAAACATGACATAGTTCCTATGGATTATAGAGCATTTATGAGATATCCATTGAAAATAATATCATAAATGCTTCCCTAAATCCAGACAGCGTCACACCCTGCCCACATGCCCTGCCCTTTGGGGGGCATGCCAGGCTTCCTCTGTGCCCCCCTCAGCAGGGAGGGCATTGGTATAGCCCTAAGTCGACTTAGGGCTACCCCAGGGCTACACTGGCTTAATTCGACTTTAAAAAGTCGAATTAAGCCTTAGGTCGAGTAGAAAGGTGGTTTAATAAAGTCGACTTAATTTTCATTAAGTCGACTTTATTTTGCTTAAGTTGACTTAAGCAAAGTGTAGTGTAGACGCAGGGCACATTAAGTCGACTTAAGCCAAGCTTAAGTCGACTTAATTTACCAGTGTAGACGCAGCCATTGTTAGGTTCACATTACACTGCATTAGAGGACAGGAAGTGAAGAGTACCTTATCCAGCTGCAAGGTCAGAGGGAATTCAAGGAGGCAGAATGTAATTAATCAAATTGGAATTCAGCCAGAGCAGAGGCTTTAATGTGTCTACGCTTGGAAAAAGTGCCATAGGATCTTTAAACCCACAGATGACCAGGATGTCAGATTGTTTTGTTTCTCACCCAGGCACTTATGGCATTGAATCAGTGAGAAGAAGGCCACCACCATGACTTGTAGTATATGTCTCCCAACAAGTTCCAATCTTCTTTAGTTTATGAGATCTGACAGGTCAGTCATGCCAGGTGGCATGATTGCAGGTCACCTTGCATTTCTGCAGGTTCTACCACAGTATTTTTTGATAATGAAATGGCAATAATCTTCACCATTAACCTTTCAAATGCTGCAGCCATGGGGACAATCTGTTGGATTTCCAGGAGTGGAAGTTTAAAGGAAAGAGAAATGAACTGACTTGGGATTGTAAGGAATCTGAGAGCCTCTCTTGCTTAGCAGCTAAGTAGGGAGGGGGGCCACTGATTTACCTGTGCTTTGTATTTGCATGACACTCAGCATAATTTCACCCAGTGGCTGGGCATGATGGGAGTTGGTATGTGTGACTGGTTCAAATCCTCTAAATCTGGTGTTTTATCAGAAGGGGGAAAGGAAATATTGCTCTTTCATGATATGCCACCCTTTGATTGTATATCTGTTATTGACCAAGAAGCTGATGGAAAAGTCACCCTCAGCAACAGAGAACTTGGAAAAGTGAGCAACCCTAGTTTTCATAATTGTAAAGGCAGGTGGGGAGGGTGTGAGTATTAGCTCTGCTGGAGCTGTCTCTTAAGCAAACATCTATCTCCCTGCCCCTTGTTAAAGAATAGACCCACAGATTCCTTGTGGAGACTCTTTTGTTATTTTGATTGAGCTGAAATCACAGGGGAAACAGAAACTTCTCATGAGCTGAAATCACTAAGAACTGACTGAAGTCAAGCAGAAGATTGCTACCAGCAGCTGGTAGGTGTGACCAGCATGGCAGAGCCAGTGGATGGAGCCCTGCAGACAGCAGGTGGTGTGATGGAGCCAGCAGGTGGAGCCAGGGAACAGTAGGTGTGACCAGCGGGTGTGTGGTGGAGCCAGCGGATGGTGCAGTGGAGCCAGTGGATGGCAGGTGGAGCCACTGAACGGCAGATGCAACCAGCAAGCGGTGCAGCAGAGCCAGTGGATAGTGGGCGGAGTCAGCGGACAACAGGTGTGACCAGAGGCCAGCAGTGGTGCGGCAGAGCTGGCGGACAGCAGGCGGAGCCAGCGGACAGTGGGGGTGAGCCGACCTTGAGGTGGCAGAGGACAATTGGAGGGGAGGACTGAGGGCTGACTCCCCCTCCTCCCCTTAGTGGTGGAATGAGTTCTGTCTATTGGGTTTTGTGGGAATCTTTGCACTGTATCCCCACCAGTGCTGCGTTTTGATGTTGCCTTATATAGTCTTTATTAAACCTTTTATGTGCTACACGCAGACTCGTGCTTGCGAGAGGGGAAGTATTGCCCTTCTAGGGTGCCCAGGGGGTGATGTGTAATTTCCCAGGAGACTGGGTGGGGGCTCGAGCCAATTGGTGGCGTAACATTATTTGGGAACCCCTAGAAACAGAACCCGGTTCTTTGCTGCTGCCGTCACGGCCTGGCAAAGGGGTTACAGGATGAATACACCATGAATGCAAGTGTGAATTAAAGAATATATTTTTATGGAAGCCTGCTGGAAAAATCAAGCTTGGTAACTCTATTTTTCTCCACATTCACCTTTTTTATAAGCTTGATGTTTGCTATAGAATACTTGGCTTTGAATAGAATACTTGGCTTTTAAAAACTGTGACATTAACATAAAGTCATTCTTTAAATAGAAACAAACCTGGCAAATTCTGTTACATTTAAGGATTTCAAAAGGTGGACAAAATTTTCCTTGTCAATCCACAGGGCTCTTTTATCCTCACTGTGATCTCCAGTGCTTGTTCCACTTCCACAGCCAGTCTATTTCCAGAATTCCCACTGAATTCAATGAGTAATGGTCTGCACAGAAAGAGTTCCATACTGAGAACAAAATAGGAATTGATAGCCAGATGAGATCAGATCCATGATCCCACTAGGCCAGTATTGTCTCCAACAGCAGCCAGAGCCAGATGTTTCAAAGTAAGATGCAGCAATCTCCCTAGTGAACAATTATGAAATAATCTTCCCCCCAAAAAGTTTTTTTTCCTAGTTCACAGAAGTTGGTGATTGGTTGATGTTCTAAATCATTAGTTTCTATTTCTTTTAAAAACAGCTTTTTTTCCCATATCTGAGTGATGTATCAGTGGATGTTTTCATGATGTGTATAACGGTCTGATCACATTCAGAATCCTTGTAGGTGCTAGGCCTCTGTTATGTGCAACGGCAGTGCTGTCCACAGGTTAACTGTGCCTTGTGTAAAGTCATTTCCTTGTATTCAATTTAAATGTGTTTTTTCTTTCAACATCATAGAATGTTTCCTTGTTCCAGTGATATGAAAGGTGCTCCCTTTTACTAGGCTTTCTTTCTACCTTTCATTATGTACATCTCTGTTTGGTTTGGGAGAGACAAATTTAGCACTAAATTTATTTATGATTTTGGATTTTAAATTTCCACCACGTATTGTTATTATAAACATGGTTCATCATTCAAATGGATGTCCTTGAATATTTTCACTACCGTAAAACCTGCATGGTTTCCTTTCACTCTACACCAACTAATTTTTGCTCCCATTTTACTCTGTACTTCATCTTGTTTTGTATGCTTCTTCACACTCAACAGCTCCCTCTGACTGCTCCCACTGTTGGTTCCACTTCCACGCTTTCTTTCACACTGTCTCTATGCTCAGCATACTGACACTTTTAATGTGCTAAGAATCCCTCAATAGCCACTCCTTTGTAACCACACCTTCCTGGACTTGTTTGGCTGAGCTTGGTTCCAGATCTGCCAAGTCCCAACTGCTGATCCCCTTCAGTTCCTGTTGAAATCTTTGGGAACTGAGAGCGTTCAGCAACTTGCAGGATCAAGTCTTCTAGTTAGCTCTTGTGGGCAGGAAGCTTACTAGCCCAACTTTCTTGAAGTCAATATGTCTACACTTACTAAAATTAGTTCGAATTAGTTAGTTCAAACTAACTAATTTGAACTAATTTTAGTTAGTTCTAATTAGCTTAATTCAAACTAAAAAATATTAGTTCGAACTAAGCAAGTGCCATTCATGGCACTTGCTTAGTTCGAATTAGCGATCCCCATTGATTTCAATGGGCTGGTTAGTTCGAACTAAGAAATTAGTTCAAATTAACATGGCCACATTGGTTAATTCAAACTAATTAGTTCAAATTAAGCCTTACTTCTAATGCCCTATTCAAAGTTATTAGTTCGAATTAAGGAAGCCCTTAATTCGAACTAATTAAAGCATAGTGTAGCCATGGCTTTAGTTAGTTCGAATTAAGCTTCCTTAATTCGAACTAACTTGCCAGTGTGGACATAGCCAATGGAGTTACACAAGGGATTTCCCGTAGTGTTTCTTTCTGGTTTTGTAAAGGGCATTGCACATTTACCACTTTCTGTAAATAAGAAACATCTTTGGCTATGTCTACGCTTACAAAAGCTAGTTCGAATTAGTTCATTCGAACTAACTAATTCAAACTAATTTTAGTTAGTTTAAATTATCTTAATTTGAACTAGCATGGCCCCACTAGAATGCTAGTTTGAACTAGCCATGGCCATGCAGGGCACTTGCTTAGTTTGAATTAGTCAGTTGCAGGAAGGTGAATCTGCAGATTAGTTCAAATTTAGCAGCTAGTTCGAACTAATATGGCCACATGGACTTAATTCGAACTAACTATTTTGAATTAAGGGTTAGTTTGAACTAAGCGATCAAATTTATTAGTTTGAATTAAGGAAGTCCTTCATTCGAACTAATGAAAGCCTAGTGTGGCCAAGGCTTAAATTAGTTTGAATTAAGCTTCCTTAATTCGAACTAACTTGCAAATGCAGACAGAGCCTTTAAGACTAAAACCCAAAAAACCCAACAAAAACTAGGCATGTAGCACATGTTCAGGAACCCTTCCATGCCCAATTTACTCACCACCGACCCTGCCACCCGCATGAGTTTCTCAGCACTTAGTTTATTGTGTACACTTCCTTTTTAGCCATAGCGTGACACTTACTGAGTCATTCTCCACTGTACAAAGGGTATGGGAGGGGGCGTTTCCTGCAGCTAAAAGGCAAAAGTGTTCCTTAGAGGGATTTGCCTAACTTGAGTGTTTCAAGGTACTGCTTTATTCATTATACAGGACTGTGGGCTTCAAAAAGACCATTCTAAAGGCATCAGGCAAAAAAAGAGAACAAAGGTCAAGTAAATTTTCCTTTGAAATTCCCGTTGGTAAGTAGGTGGTTCAGTTGCTATCACTCTCACTACCATTTTGCGTGCCCCTCTAGAATGGAGTTTATGTCTGTGTGAGGGATGATAAGACCTGATGGGTGGTGGTCTTACCCCACCCACTCTGACCACATAACCTTTCCCCCTTCTTCCTTTGTTTTTTTCTTATCCTCTTCTCTGGATGACAGGACATATGGGAGGAGGGATAATTGCTGCCTCATTATCAGCACGCTGCAGAGAAAACACACAGCAACACATCCTTTTACAGTATAACCATCTTTCATACAGCTTCTTCCTAACTTCATTAGCTGAGTTATATGCTTCACACTGCCAGGTCCACTGGTAATCATTTGTATCACACTGCACTTCAACACAGCATATTCATTCAAAGCATTTATATCAGCAATGCACATGCAGGCTTCCAAACTATGCTCTATCTTCATGCAAAACTTCATTGGGAATTTAGTTTGAGTGAGGGACAGGCCTGAAGTGTTGTGTGTTTCTCGCGGTTGCTGCTACTGAATCCTCCGTAGAACAGGTTAGCTTTCAGCACTTTCCTTCATCGTTCCAGGATGTGCCGGTAAATGTTGTGTCTTGTTGTCTTTACACCTGGCCTTATCAAAAGGATTTACCCTCCAGGGACTTGCATGCTCAGAATTCATTTCCTCTCAGCTTCCCATAACTAGAATTTATGTAAAGGAGTTTATCCTGGCAGGTATCCATGGCCTTGTAAAGATCCCACTGTTGTGCATTCACCTGCAGGTTAGCTCTGGTTACCACTAGCTCCCCAGTGACATATCTATCTATCTATCTATCTATCTATCTATCTATCTATCTATCTATCTATCTATCTCAGTCCATTTCTCATGACTTATAACAACACCTTTTACTTTTTCTTTTCCAGTGGTGGGTTTTACTCTGACAGTAGGCCCTCAGATGTATTACTTTCCCTTCTTCCTGACTGCTTTTCCCCTATTGCCAGCCCCAGGGGCCAGCTCCTCCCCCTGCTGCCAACTGAGACAAACATGGCTTTTGGGGTAAGCGAAGCAGACGGCGGGGCTCCTTACTGCTTGGGGCCCTAGATGTGCGCCTGCTTTGCCTACCCCAAAAGCCACCTCTGCCAATATGCTGTTAGCTTTCTTGGCAATAAGGGCACACCATTGATTCATATCCAGCTTCTTATCCACTGTTACCACTGGGTCCTTTTCTGCAGAACTGCTACTTAGCCACTCAGCCCCCAGTCTGTTAGCAGTGCATGGGATTCTTTCATCCTAAGTGCAGGACTCTTCACTTGTCCTTGACGAACTTCACCAGATTTCTTTTGACCCAATTCTCCAATTTGTATAAGTCACTTTGCATCCTATCCCTACCCTCCTCTGTAAGTACCACTCCTCCCTGCAAACTTGCTAAGAAAGCAATACACCCCATCATCCAGATCATTAATGAAGATGTTGAACAAAACCAGCCCCAGGATCATCCCCTGGGGCATTCCACTTGATACTGGCTGCCACCTAGACATCAAGCCTGATGATCTATCCAGCTTTCTATCCGTCATATAGTCCATTCATCCAACCCATACCACTTTAACTTGCTGGCAAGAATACTGTCGGAGACCATATCAAAAGCCCTGCTACAGTCAAGGTATATCACATCCACTCTTTTCCCCACATCCACAGAGGCAGTCATCTCATCACTGAAGGCAATCATGTTGGTCAGGCATGACTTGCACTCTAGGGCTGAGACTGTGTCTCATTGTGTGTTCATATGGCACCTAGCACAATAGGGCCCTGATCTCAACTCTGGCTGCTAGATACTTTTGTAATAAAATAATACATAGTAGTAAACTTGAGACAGCCAGCAGGGCATGAAGAATAGTCCAGATTATGTCAGTGTTTCATGGTGTATGTCTTGCCTCTGTGCTTAACACAGACTCCCTTGTAGCTTCAGGAGAGCTGTCTTAAACCAACTTTTCATTGACAGTGCTCTTTGGCTACAGACTGTCCGACTTCAGTTTATTGTACTTCTTGCAAGAGAAGGGGGTATAATTTATCATAGACCTAAACATATTAACCTCCATTAAAACCCCTTTTATTTTATTCCTAGTTATGTCATTGATGAGCATGAGTTTTCTCTTCCCATTCAGGTAGTTGCACACTATGGGTGCGCCCACATGTACAAATTAAGTCGATTTAAGCTTGCTTAAGTCAACTTAATTTAATCTGCATCCACACTACATTTTCCTTAAATTGACTTAAGCAGCAGCTTAAACCGACTTAAAGAAAAATAAAGTCGACTTTATAAAACCTCGTTTTAAGTCGACTTTGCTGGCTAAGTTGGCTTTATTAAGTCGACTTAGCCAGTGTGGACGCAGAGTAGCACTAAGTCATCTTTAAGTCGACTTAAAGGGCTCCAGGACTCCCCCACTGCCCTTCCTGCCAGGGTGGCTGGCACAGCCAGAGCCTGGCGTGTCCCCCCACAGGGCAGGACAGAGCCCTGCCCACCCCATTCCTATGCCCTGCCAGTGTCCCTGTCAGGCTCAGCCTCCATTGTACCCAGGTACAATGGGGCAAATGCTGAACCCCCTGGCACGTGGCAAGGGGTGCCCCCCCCTGCCGCCGTGGATCTGTCCCAGATCCACCTAGCCCCTACAAGTCAACTTAGGCGTCCAGTGTGGATGCTCTAAGTTGATTTGGCAGGGTCCCCTTTAAGTCGACTTAATTTTTGAGTGGGGACATGCTAAGTCGACTTAAATTAACAAGTGTAGACATAGCCCGTGAAAGATGCTTAATAGGCAGGCACAGACAGAGCTGGTGCTAGCCCATTGGAGGTCCTAAGCAGGAATATTTTGGGGTCCCCCCATACAATACTAAAAAAGTGAATGGGGACCTCCATGAGCCACTCAGGGCTCTAAACAATTGCTTAATCTTCTTGTGCCTAGTACCAGGAAGGTCCATTATAAAGTATTATTTAGATAGATTAGGGTTTGTTATGGGGGGAAGGGTCTAATGCATTTTTTCTGTCTTCTTTGGACCTGAGTCTGTATTCCTTCTTCAAACCAAAATCCCAGTGAACTGAGCAGGAGTCTGACTTAATAAGTAATAATAACAATAACGCCTTGTCCTTATGTAGTATTTATTATCAGTAGATCTCAAAGAACATTACAAAGGAGGCTGTTATGATTATTTTATGGGTGGGAAACTGAGGCACAGAACAGTCACATGACTTTCTCAAGGTTGCCCAGCAGGCCAGTGGCAGGGCCACAAAATAGTGCACAATATGGCCTCTCTATTCCTTTCCAATTCAAGCAGGATAGATTTTAATTTTAGAGTCTTCTGTCCTAGTCAGAACTCCCGTAGCTATTTACCCTGTGTCAGTTTACCCCGACTCATCCTGGACATGTAACCTAATCCTTACAAAACATATTCAACCATTTTTGTTTCTTATATTGTCCTTTTTGTTTTTATTTATCAAGCCTCTGGTCTTCCTGAATTTAATGCCATTATCTTGGAAGAGGATTTTCCTCACTCAGTTTCCAAAACAAACAAGGGATCCATTTGCAATCAGCCTTGGGTTATTGTAGATGTTAAACTCATTTGGATCCCTGTTGCTTATGACTTGCTTTGAGCAAGGATATGTTCATCAAGATGAGGCTGGCAAATCTGAAGGGAAACTAAGCCTTGATCCAAATTTTTCTGGTGAAACTAATCAAGGAGGATTGCGGATGTTCGCTGAAGTGAGCATTTTTTTTCTGGCCAAGAAGATGGTGCAGCTGTGAAAGAAGGAAAACCAGTGACATAGACAGACTGGGATCACAATATTTTTACTCTGTTCCATTGAAATGTGTCTGCCTATTAGAAATATGCTACTGAATTTGCTACTGTTGCTATCATTAATTACTGTTTCCACTCACAGAGAGCTGGATCAGAGAATTTAAGGTGTTTTGTTGTTCGCTTTGGTAGTCCCCATTAGTATGGAAACATCAGAATATGTGGCAGCAGAGAAAATGAGGATTGCCTGGTCCAGCTACGGCTGTGGTGTAACAGGTCCTGAAGAAGCTGGATATTCTGGATGGAGATAACCTTGCTGATTACCACTCCACCAAAAAGACAGGCCAAGGGTACAGGACAGACAGTCACCCTTTGAGCAGAAAGGAGATGTCACAAGCTGCACCCCTCCCTTATCTTAGACAAGGCTGAGGGAGACATTCTGTGCTTCCTGGCATTGTGCCAGTAGTGGACTAAAAGGGGATTTGCTGAGCCAGACCATGGTTGTGGGGTTTTGAGACAGTTCAAGGTGGTACTTCTAGTTGGAACTGAATTAGAAGCAGCTCTGCCTAGTTAGATTCCAACTATGAAACTGGAACTTCCTTTTATTTATTTTTGTCACCAGTCATTGCTGCCCACATTTCAGGCATATTGGGTGCATCTACACTTGTAAATTAAGTCGATTTAAGCTTGCTTAAGTAGACTTAATTTACCCTGCGTCTACACTACAGTTTCCTTAAGTCGACTTAAGCAAGTTGCTTAAATCGACTTAAGGAAAATAAAGTCGACTTAATGAAAATTAAGTCGACTTTATAAAACCTCAATTTAATTTGACTTAGGGCTTAAGTCGACTCCCTAGAGTCAATTTAAGCCAGTGTAGACGTGGGGTAGCCCTAAGTTGACTTAGGGCTACCCCACGACTGCACCAATACACTCCTTGCCGGGGGGGGGCACAGGGGGACCCTGGCATGCCCCCCCACAGGGTAGGGCAGAGCCCTGCCCACCCTGCCCCTATGCCCTGCCAGGGTCCCTGTCCCCCTTTGCCCCATTGTACCTATGTACAAAGGCTGCCCCCTCTACCCCCATAGACCTGCCCTAGGTCCCCCTAGCCCCTAGAAGTCGACCTAGGCGTCCAGTGTGGATGCTCTAGATCGACTTTGTAAGTTCCCCCCAAAGTCAACTTAAAATTTAGGTGTAGACTCACTAAGTCGACTTTGCTAAAGTCGACCTAAATTTACAAGTGTAGACATAGCCATTGAGCTGGAACCACTTTCTTGAATCTTGAGGTTTAGATTCATATCTGACTTTTGTTGTTAGTCTTATACCATGTACTTAGGGAAGGTGTTGCTTCACAAGATCCTTGATGTTATTCCTGACCAGGATTCCATTAAGTATACAGCATCTTTATTGTTCCATAATCCCCTCTGGACTCATTATATGGCAGGGGTGCTTTCATGAGTGCCAAACTACATTCATCACTATATTATCAATGTTTCTCATCTAGGACCTATATAACAAAAAATACACGGGGATAAATTCCTCTTTGTGTAACTGTACTGACTTCAATAGAATTACACCAGATATTAATTTGGCCCATTATTTTTGCCTCCTTGCAATGAAAAGATAATGTTTGCGATGCAACCATGAGCTGTAGTAACTCTGCTTTTCATCATGCCTATTGATGCAGAAACCAGGATGGGTTAACTAAGATTTCTCAGGTGAGTTTCGGTGATCAAAAAAGGTCCATTTTATGTCCAAATACTTCCTACCTAGGGAAGTGGTTTTACTCTCTGCCTGACTGAACCATACTGGAGTTTCTAGGTTTAGCAGAAAGCCTAAGTATTGGAACGAGGGGCTCAAGGGGTGCTGCTGCACCCCTTGGCTTGAAGTAATAATAACCCAAATACATGCTTTTCGTCTTCAGCACTCTCACCATAAAAGTTGGTCCAGCAGCACAGCAGAAAGTCCCAGAATCAGACGTATAATTTGGCTTTACATCCCCATTTTGAAACCACCATACATTCCTAGTACCCTGCTAAAGTCTGTATTCTGTAATCAAACCTGCAAGTGGTGGCCTTGATATACCTTGTCAAGGGGCATCTGAAAATGGTCACACTGAAGGTATCCAGTTTTAGGGTAGTGTTCTTGTTCTCATAAGTGAAGACCGCCATTGCTGAATACAAGGAAGTATTAGTGTATGCTAAGTGGGTTACTGGGCATCTTGAATGCCTTTTACTTGTATGTGCAAACATCCAATTGCATATGCAAAAACAAGCATTTGCACATGCAGATGAACATGCCTGCAAATCCCTTTGGGTGTGGTTGTCAGAGGCTATTTGAAAATGACCTGTGGATTATTTGAACTTCCTTTTTGGATTTGAAAGCTTCAAAGTCAACAGTGAATTACTTTAGACATGACTCCTTCACTTCCTTTAGCTATGACTCCTTCCTGTTCAGTGCCTCCCTCCACCATATCGCTGCACTGTTTATTATGCTGATCAGAAACTTCTCATTGTTACCTGGTGCTATCATTGTCTTTTTTGTTTTCTCCACCTCTTCTCTCTTGTCTTATATTTAAATAGTAAGCTAAAGATGGATAGGGACCATCTTTTCATTATAGGAGTATATTGCGCTTAACACAGTGGGGCTCCAATTCCCAATTGGGACCTCTAAGCACTACTGCAGAAAAAATCATTAATAATAACAGCAACAGACTCAAAGTACAGCAATGGTGATTTCCATCTTGGCCATAGTATAATGACTCATTTAAGAATCTTTTTGCTATGTAGTGAGATAAAGGTTGATAAGAAAGAGAATCTCACAGTTCCCACCACCTCCAGGTTTCTGTGTAAGCAGGAGGAGTGACTGATTGCGATAATCAAAAAAAAGAATGAGGGAAATGAAAGAAAACTACAAGGTGTGTTTTCTTGTCAATCTTACGCTCTTCCTTCCTATCGCATAAAAGATGAACAAATGGTTCATTTGTTGCTGAGATGGTGCACATCTGTGTCTGTGTCTAATCAGAGTTAATTATACAGAGCAGAGCCTCTATAATATTCCCGGTCCCAAAGCTCTGGAGGGCCCATCGCTTTATTCTGTCGTTTTCATTGCCAACTTTTGTAGCTGCCTCTATTATCAAGCATCAAAAAGGTAGAGATTTTACAGGATCCCTGGCAAGTAACACAAAGAATCCCAGCTTAATACTACAGCAGTGACTAATCAGTGTGTCCCAGGAGGAAACTTTGCAATAACTCTTGCAAGGGTAATGAGGACAAGTTTTCGTGACTTTGACATTTTCAGCTAAACAAAATGTAAGCAATCAGATTTGTTCTTTCCCGGTTAGAGGTGGTATGGCACAGCAGATAAACTACTCTCTAAAACTAAAAGGATTCTCCATAGGAAATGCATGGTATTAAGAAGGACCATATGACTGGAAGTAATGTTTGTGTTGTTTTATCATAGCAGACCTAATAGCTAAATTCTATTAATTGCTGAATGCTGTTTTGTTTGGCAAATACAGGAAGCAGTTTACATGGCTACGTGGTGCTCTGGTTCCCTGTGCCTCTGAAATAGTATTATTGTAAGGGGCTAATACTGATTAGGGACAGTTCCCTGAGGAAGGAGGGCCTTTTGATGATTGAGTCATTTCCTTTCTCTGCTCTACTTCAGTAAGATAGTGCTTCTCTCACCAGAGACACACACCCTTTGTATCCATAAAGTCCCCCAGCAGGGAGTTCAAAGGTGCACACCCTGGCCCGAGAGGGAGGTGCCTGAGTTTACGGCTCCTAAAAAATGCAATAACGCAATTGATCAGCAGAAATATGTCACAAGTCCAGGTGCCCCTCTGCCCCCTGCCATATAAAATTAACGCTACTTTGTACTTACCTTTGACAGAAGGATCTCAAAGAACTTGTCTTAATCCATTGAGTCTCACAATACCCCTGTGAGGTATTTAAATGATATATTGCTATCACAGGTGTGCCGTCAGGCCTGAGCAGGTGTGCCATGGAATGTTTTGAAAAACTACTCTAAGAGTTCTGGATTGGCTCATTGGCTCATGAATATTCATGAGTTCATTTGGAAACTATATGGTGGTGTGCCTCAAAATAATTAAAGGTATCAATGTGCTCCATGGCAGAGAAAAGGTTGGGAACCACTACTATAGGGTAAAAGGTAGGCCAACATTTCACTGCCAGTCAGTGGCAGCTCTGGCAACAGAATCCAGAGATTAAATCCTAACTCCACTGAAGTCAATGGAAGGTTTTCCACTGACTTTCGTGGAGCAAGGTTTTCATTCCAGGAATCCAGAGTCCCAGGCATTGTGCTAACAACTGGATAACACTACTTTTAAATTTTGTGTCTATCACCCTGTTCAAAAAGAAATCCTCTTTCCTACAAAGATGTTTAAATGCTACATTGAACACTTTTTGTTTAGAAAACTCAAAAAATCAGATTTCCTAAAACAGAAATCCTGGGCTAGTTAGTAGGACTTTGCTGCTTCTTATTACATATTAAAGTAAAGAGGAAAATGAAGGAGTCTGTGCAGAACGTTACATAGTGTGCAGTAGTTATATGAAATGGAATTACTAGCTAGAGTACAGATTCCCCATCAAATACTGCTGTTAGTACCAAGTTTCAATTACCATTGGGAATAACAAAGAGAGTCCTGTGGCACTTTTAAAGACTAACAGATTTATTTATCGCATGAGCTTTTGCGGGAGAAGATCCCACTGCTATGTTAGTGTATATCTGCAGTAACTCCATTGCAGTCAATGGAATAACACCAACTGGAGTAAGTGGGAGGAGAACCAGGCCCAGGGTTGTTCTTCAGTCATTGAATTCCAGAGTTCTCCTACCCACCAGTGCATTAACTCATGAATATAGAGTATTTGCTAGCCTCCCCTGCACTGCTTCATGTCTCCAACTGAACCCAGAACACCAGTCTTCACAATCTAGAGAGTTCAGGAAGATTTTGTGCAGCTCAGGAGCAGTCAATCTTGGTTTCTTTTTTAACATTTTCTCAAGTGCTGATGATAGGTGCCAGCCCTAGAGTGTGAGATTCCCACCTCTTGCACAAGATACATACAGGTTAGGCCAGGCAGTGCAAATTCAGCCCAATCTCTTCCCTCCCACCTTGCTGTAACTTAGCCCTGACCTGCCCAGACCACATCCGCAGGTGAGAGCATGGCTCATTCCTCAAGCCATTACATTTTTGTTTTTGTTTTTAAAATTATGAGCAAGGAATAGTGAATACCAGCTGTAATGGTGGGTTCTGTGACATGGACACCTTCCATCAAAGGGAGATCACCAGCTTCTTTCACATAGACCACTGAACACCCATGAGATTATGGCAACCACTGGTTGTTACCACTTGGGGCAAATACAGACTAGGCACCTAGAAGTGAAAGATTACATATTCTACAACTGGAGATGGGCCCAAACCAAAATCCAGCTCCCCTTCCTCCCCCCCCTTCCCCCTGAAAAAACTGGGAAAATTCAGCTCCAGATTGAGATGCTGCTCTTAGGCCCATCTCTACCCAGTCCCCAGAGCTAAGCCCTCCAGTCTCCTTAATATTGGTCATGTGGCCATAGGGGATGTTTTAATTAAACTTAAAGCCTAACCATTGATAGGCAAGAAAATGCTTCTATTATCACTTCCGAGCTAAAACAGGATTCTCCAAAATGTTTTCCCTTTCGAGGTGCAGTAATTGTTTTATGATTAGACAGGAAGCTGTACCAGCATTATTGCTCTAAAGGAGCCAGTGTTATCAAAAAACAACACATCAGGGCCTGTCCTCACAGGAAGGGAATTGTGAGTAATCAACTGCGCTATAATCCAATTGGCTGCTGGTCCCTTTGTGCGGACAGTACAGTAGGCAGGAAAAAGCATTTTAGGGACTCTTGTTTGTAGCAAAAGTATTTGAAGAGTTCAAATTCCCTTCTGCCTCTCTCTGGGGCTTTTCCAAGCATTTCCAGTATTTCCTTAATCAGAGGACACACAAAACCACCAAGGTAGTAGCAATGGAATTAAATGATAATGTTTTACATCTATACAAGGACTTTCATCATGAAGTGTGTTCTACAAACTCTGGCCCTGATTCTCCCCTGGCCACCCCATAAGTGTAAAGCTGCCATACAGCTGGCTTAGTCAGCCACAGAAGGGAAGAGATTCATGTACAGAGGAGTAATTCAGATAGTCACTGATGCAGAGGTTGTGCTCAAAATACAAGAGGGATGATCACTCAGGGTTCACGTACAGGGTTGGGCTGATTCTCAGCTACCATAATGCCTTCTTGGAGCTGCTCACAGCTGGCTAAATTAAAGCTATTCACAGGCTAGTGTCCTCCAGGCTAGAGCTCAGGCAATGTTTCTCAATGAGCATGGAAAGGCACTGGTCCCCGAGATCTGTGACACAGTATAGGAAGCTGGTCCCTGGTATCAAAAAGGTTGAGAAACACTGCTCTAGTAGTCGCATGAGCTTTCGTGGGAGAAAATCCCACTTCGTCAGACGCTTTGAAGATAGGAAAGTTACAGAGTGGGAGGAAATTAAATGCAGGGGAGTGTATGACATAGCATCTGGTCAGGCTGTAACAGCAAATCAAAATAGGTGTTAGGATTCAAAACACTGGGGAACAGCACATAGAGAAGGGGAAGGTCAAATCACTTGTTGTAATGCGAGAAAAATCCATAGTCCCTGTTTAACCCCAAGACAA
>ML685785.1:17810755-17869166 GCA_007922175.1 Pelusios castaneus
GTTGTAATGCGAGAAAAATCCATAGTCCCTGTTTAACCCCAAGACAAGTGATTTGACCTCCCCCTCCTCTATGTGCTGTTCCCCAGTGTTTTGAATCCTAACACCTATTTGCTGTTACAGCAAACATACACTCCCCTGCATTTAATTTCCTCCCACTCTGTAACTTTCCTATCTTCAAAGCGTCTGACGAAGTGGGATTTTCTCCCACGAAAGCTCATGCGATAAATAAATCTGTTAGTCTTTAAAAGTGCCACAGGACTATGTTGTCTTTCTACAATAGACTAACACGGCTACCCCTTTGGAATTTGCTCTAGTAGTGTATGCCTAGAAACCAGCTCTTTCCAGGCTGAGGGAAGACAAAGATTGTATATAGCAGTGGTTCCCAACTTTTTTGGCTCGAGGGCCACAGATATCATTTTTACAACCTGGAAAGGCCACCAGTCTCCGCCAGCAGCCCACAGTGCAGCCCAATGGAAGGAATTAATCAAGGAGGCTGCCTCCTCTTGAATCTTCCGTCTCCCTGGCTGCAGCAGGGAAACCGCGCACATCCTGTAGCCCTGTGTGCTCCACCTGCATCCCTAGGAAGTGGCTCCCTTCTGCAGCCAGGTGGACAGATCAAAGCTCCCCTCCCTCTGACTCCAGCAGGGACCCCAGTATCTAGGGCAGTGGTTTTCAAACATAGGGTCAAGACCTTGTACTGGGTTGCAGACCCTCAGGCTATGTCTACACTGGCAATTTAAGTCAACTTAAGGAGGCTTAAGTCGATTTAAATTAAGCCACGTCCACACTAGGCTTTCATTAAGTCAACTTCAGAAATTCCTTAAGTCGACTTAATGAAAGCTTAAATTGACTTTGTTACTACCACTCATTAAGTAGACTTAATCCTTAAGTCGACTCCTTAAGTCGACCTAAGGACAGTATGGACGTGGAGTAACCCTTAGGTCGACTTTATTAAGTCGACTTAAGGGTGGTTAAGTCGACTTAACAAAGTGGACTAAGTCGACTTAAAGCTAAGTCAATTTAGTCCACTTTGTTAAGTCGACGTAACTTTTCTAGTGTAGACATAGCCTCAGGCACTGGGTCGCGGCACTCCCTGCTGCCCCTGCTAAAAGACTGGAATGCATTGCTCAAAAATGTAATTGTTGGGTCATGGGCATAAATTATTTTTTTCAACTGGGTTCCAGTTCCAGTTCCCTCTAGGGAAGGCAGCTCCACAGCCCCTCCCCCCTTCACCAGCCCTGGGCCCAATCTAGCTCCTGCAGCCAGGGCTGGGGCTGGCTCTTGCCACTGGGGATCCATCTCCTGCCACCAGTGGATCCAGGACCCTGGCTGGGGCCAGGACTGGATCTTGCCACTGCCGCAGCCTCGGGTCCTGGCTCCAGCGGTAGCAGGGAGTGGGGAGGCCAGGGTGGCGTTGTCTCTCCGTGCCTTTGATAATCTCCACCCTGGCCTATATATGTGCTGAAGCAGTGATAGGAAACCATGACTGGGATTTGGTGGCTGGGATGCACAGACCAGATTGCACAGCAGTGAGGGAGCAGAAAGGACTAAGAAAGTCTCCAGCTCTGACCAGAAGATGATATGATTTATAGGCCATCATCTTGAAGGGGCTCTATCAGCCTCCTTTTCCTTGCTGGTGCATTATAGGCTTTGTGATTAGTTGCAAACATGAAGTCAATCATTTAGAGGGCCAACTTCCAACTTACAGCAGCAAATCAGGTATTTTTGTCTAAATAGCAAAAGTCTGTGCCTGGGAAAACAGAAGCCAGCACTGAAACCCTTGCTCTGTGTGGTTTTCTAAGAGATCACCACTCAGAAGTAACACTGAATTTTCAGCTACTCATTCTGATGGATCTCAAAACTTATGCCCTATCCGGCCATTGAAACGAATGGGGATCGCTAATTTGAACTAAGCAAGTGCCATGAATGGCACTTGCTTAGTTCGAACTAACTTTTTCTAGTTCAAATTAAGCTAATTCGAACTAACTAAAATTAGTTTGAATTAGTTAGTTTGAACTAACTAGTTCGAACTAATTTTAGCAAGTGTAGACATAGCTGAAGGGATATAGTTCAGCAGGTATTCTCAGGAGTTTAACTGAAGTAGCCATGAGTCTGAATATATGATGATTGGGACATGGGCAGTCTGACCTAGTGGTCAGAGCAGGGTTTGGGAGTCAAGTCAGGTCAGACTCCAGCAGGGCTGTATTAAGTGACCCAGGGGCTCCGGGCTGACCCCCACCGTGGGGCCCCCAGCCTGGGATATGCCCTTGCTAGCAGTCCCTAGATTTGAACCCTAAGGAGTCAAAATCAGAGCTTCCTCTGGTAGGTATCACAGCTTCCCAGTTGGTCTGATAAAGCGAGAGATCATTGTCCTCCAAGGCTCATTGCAAACCTATTTACTCAGGCTTTTACCTTCAGGGGCATTTTGAGAGGCTGAATGGTTTCCTGTCTCAGTTGCTCTCCCTGAGTTGACTTTTTGTCAGCTTGGTTGTTTGTTTCATTAGTGATTTCTTTAAATTGATGCCTCTGCCCAGCGGAGATGTAAGCCAAGAGGCTTTTAAGAACCAAAAGATAAATAAAAACACAATTTTGAATAAACAATGGGCTTTTGTCCTAATTCCTTCCATCCTTTGATGGATCCTGATAAACAGTCTGAATTTCCAAGTGCATTAATGCCACACTGTCGGTCACATCCAGTACTACTGATGTGTCCAAATCAATAGTTTTCAGTCTATCAGTTATTTCCTTGAAAACGTTTCTTTGGCTATCTTAGCTAAGTCAAGCCGCTACTTTCTTATCGGAGATAGTCTGTCTCCATCTAGAGGGCTTGGAGCATTGTGGTATCTCAGTGGCCTAAATTCAGCCAAGACAGCAGTCGAATCACTCAGAGTGATTTGGCCCAATATATTTTAAAGAAACATTTCTTTTGTTTCATCAAATAAATGTTCACATTTCACATTCCATTACAAATTTAATGTTATGAACCCTGCAGCCAAATAATTCCACTTACCTGGTTGGAACAAATCCTTTCCCAAAACATAAATCCTTAACCAGCAGAGACGGAAACAACGCCTTACATTTCTGCATGTCTTTCTCTATTGTGCACCTGCAAAATAAAGCTGCACCCTTTATAAGATTTAGGAACATATATATTACAGGAGCAGAATTGGAGTTAGACTGCAGGAAGAACTTAACATTGGGAAATGGATTTACACTATGTTAAGCATAGGCCATCTCACTAGCATATGACATTGAATACTTAGGGTCTAAATTTGAGAGGTGTTAAGTACCCTTGCTCCCATTGACTAAAATGGGAACTAGCTTGCTCATTGCTACCTGCATCTCAGTCAATAATAGCCAAGTTAATCATGGCCTCATTATAATAACGATGTAGATGCTTTGAACTTTACTGGCACCATCTCTCCATGCTCAGCAGAAACTTCACCTCTGGGAGGTGATTTAAGATTTTATGTGACTCACTGAATGCTGAAAGACCTAATGCATACATCAGTCCCATTATCTAGTCCTTGGGTATCTGCAATGATGTCACTTGGACCACTTCCCTAGGGTGTCTATTCCACTGTACCATTGTTCATAGTGTCAAGAACTTTTCCTTATTGTCTCTAAACATTCAGTGTTTAGGACATTGCACCGTGTCCAACGGCCCTCATAGATTATGGCTAGTTCCTCCCTTTGCTCACATTGTCACCTCCAAAACTGAGAAGTGAGGAAAGCATAATAAGAATTTATTATGCAGTCCAGGGAGGTATTTCTAGGCTCTGATCATGTCCCTCTTTCCTACATCATGGCCTCTACTCTGGCTGTCCTCAAAAACCAAATCCACAAGGGAGTGAAAATGGCACAGGGAGACTTTACCTTGCCTTGTGCACCTGTGCTGATGTAGGCAAAACCGTGGTGCATGTGATCTTTGAGTACAGGATATCTGGAGTACGGTGTGTGGTCCTAAGCCCCAGCAGACAACACTCAGTAAGCACTGGGGTACATATGCACATACTGAACCTCCAAAAAGGAGTGTATGGGCCATTCCTCAATGGATTATCCCCCAGTACTTCCTAGAAGCCGTCTGTCTGCTTTAGATGAAGGACTGCCGTGCTATCTGCTTGTGACAGTATATAAACCCCACAGGAGCATGGAAGTGATTAAGGAGTGGCTTTTGGCTAAATGAAAGTAAATGGAAATTGCACCCAAGTATCAGAGGCCTATAAACTGAATTCTGTGATGACCAACCTCAACTACATTGACACTTCATGGAGTATTTTCAAATGACTTTGTTTTCTTTCTTCCCTAACTCCCCCACTCCCCACCACCAAGCAATGAAAATTTCTCCAATGATTAGAGCCAAGGCCCAGGATTTCTGCTTCCAGCAAATTTGATGTATGAGCATGTTTTTCCTAAATGTTCTCCATGAACTAAATCAAGGGCAAGTCAAAACAGACTGCACACCCACCAGAGGCTTTTGTTTTTATAACTCCCTCTGGGTAGGTCACACCCAATCCATTTTTCTTTTTTGAAAGTCTCAAAAAACAAACAGGACATACCTAATAATTAAAATACACTCAACACTGGGCAAGACAGAAATAGGAAGATCCTATTTACAAAAAATACAACCCTGTGCAAGTCTGGACACATACAATATCCAGAATGTGTGTGTATATATAGATATATAGATATATATATATGTGTGTGCATCTAGCTCAATGTTTATTGCTTGATAATGGATTTCATAATATAAATGTTATTTCTTCTCTGTGTTCCTCATTCATTATTGCTTATTACAGAGCCTGTGTGGCACCATCACCAGAGTATGTTGTCCTGCAGTAGCTTTTACAGTTTGATTTAATTGTACTTCTGAAACAACCAAAGAAAACACTACAACAGAACAGTGTGGAGGAGTTATGTTTTATTTGCTGTATTTTAATGTATGTGCATGAATTCAGGGCCCCCGAGTAAAAAAAACAGGATTTCCATTGTCCTAGTGCTGAAGCAGGATGGCACGACCCATTTCTGCACTGATTTCTGCAAAATCAACATGATATCAAAATTCATAACCTACTTGTTACTAAGGGTGGATGAACTATTAGAGCAATTGGGAGCAGCCAGACATATATCCACCTTAGACATCTCAAAAGGTTGCAGGCAAACACCCTTGATGCCTGAATCCTAGGAAAGGATGCCCTTCTGCATGCCCTTCAGCTTGTATCTATTCCAGACCATGCCTTTGGTCTCCATGGAGCAGTTGCAACTTTCCAGAGGCTAATATACTGGACAGTACAACCACATGGGCAGTATGCAGATGCCTCCCTGGATGAGCTTGACTATAGACAATGATATTGGGACAGCTATATAAAGCACCTCATAGTAGCACTCCAGGTCCTTGCAGGCAGGAGCCTAATGGCTAATCTGGCAAAATGTAAAATAAGGAATCACAAGTCACCTATTTGGGCTACCCCATGACAGTAGGCTGCCCGTAACCCCCAGTCAAAAATCCAAGGATGAACAGACTGTCCACAGTGAAAAATAAGTCTGGCATTTCCAAGGTCTGGCAGGATTTTATCAGCGCTTCATGACTGGATTTGCCACCATTGCAGCCCCCCCTCACAGATTTTGTGAAGAATGGATGGTCCGGTAATTGCAGGCCTGCGATAAAGCCTTCACAACACTGCAGGAGTGTCCTTGCTGAATGCCAGCCTTTTTAATCTGGACTTCTCAAAAGGCTTTATTGCCTCAGAAGTGGGACTGGCGCAGTCCTTTTGCAGGAGATTGAGGGAGAACAACACCTGGTAGTTTATATAAGCTAGTTCCCTGAGAAAAGGTATTCTCTGTCACAGAGAAGGCAGCACTGGTGGTAAAATGAGCCATGGACTCATCCCAGTAGGAAACCCCTGTTTTTTGATCATGGACCATTGGCTGCATACTGTGAAAGACACTAGCTTGTGGCTAATGTACTGGTATCTGTCATTACAAACTTAGAATTTCCAGGTGCTTCACTGGCTAGCAAGAAACGCCAGAATGCCAATTTCTTTGCACTAAGCGGTGGTGGGGTGCCCAACGTTGATGATACACCCCAGTGTGGTCCTGAGGGGGTGGCTTTGTGAGGGGATATATAAACCCCACCCTACCATGGAAGGGGTTAAGGAGCTGCTTTGGGCTTGAGAGGCCCTGTCCTGCTGAACCTACAAATCATGCCAGCACTGGAGGAGTTAAAAAGAGAAAACGCCACACAGAGGGGGGGCAGCGCTGGAAAGGGAGCAGACTGTTGAGCTTCTCCAGCCTTGGAGAGAAGTATGACAGCCTGCAGACCCCTGCCTTCACAGACGGAGGGTGCAGAACCTCTGAGTTGAAGGGGAAAGGAAGTGAGGCTTGTGAGTAAGTAAGAGAGGCCTATCTCCTGGAGGTAGCAGCTTGCAGGCTTTTCTTTACCTGTCTTTTGCTTATCCCCTGTTGTGGACTGTGGGCTGTCTGGCATCAAGGGGAACACAAAGCAGGGACTAGACAGTTGAGATGCCAGGCTGCGAGGTGAGCACCATCCCTCTAGAACAGAGGTTCTCAAACCTACCCAGCTGTGCGCGACACACTTCCCCGCACTGATGAAAGAAAAAGCTGCCAGTTCAAGTTTTGAACCTGACTGAAGCCCCTCTTCACCAACGATTCTCAGCACTGGATGGGGATTCAGCAGCAGCACTCAGAGCACTCAGCTCCCAGATGCCTCCCCACCACCAAGGATTTGGCAGCGGCATGCAGCCCCCAGCCACAGCGCTACACAGGGATTTGGCAGTGTGAAGCCTCAGCTGCGCAGGATCCCAGTTGAGGCGATCCATTGCTGGAACAAAACTGCCGCTGCCGGAAGGAATGTCTCAGCAGTGGGAGAATTCTTTTGGCAGCAGGTCACCTCAAGGCGCCACATTCAGCTGCCGTGCAGCAACATACCAATGTGTCGCAACACAGCGGTTGAGAACCGCTGCTCTAGAAACACGCCCGTTAGTGCTCACTACACTGTGAGTGGAGTAGTTGGACCAGCATGGGTGAGCTCCCTACCTCACCTAAAGGAGGTGCCCTACCATATACAGATTTGTCAGACCCTTCTGCATGTCCTTCTATGGCTACCAAAACTATAATGTAGCCCTATGTGGGCAACTCCTATTGAAGTGCAGGGATTTTGAAGTCAATGGAAATTGCACCCATGCATTATGGACCTATAAATTGCTGGCAAATAAATCTGTGGTGACCACCCTCAACCACATTGACATTTCATAGAGTATTTTCAAATGACTCTGTTTTCTTTCTGCCCTCCCCCCGCCCCACTACGCAATGAAAATTTCCCCAGTGATAAGAGCCAAGGACCAGAATTTCTGCTTCCAGAAAATTTGATCTATGAGCATGTTTTTCCCAATTGTTCTCGGCACTCTAAACCAAGGGCAAGTCAAAACAGACTGCACACCCACCAGAGGCTTTTGTTTTTATAACTCTCTCTGGGTAGGTCACACCCAATCCATTTTTCTTTTTGAAAGTCTCAAAACAAAAAACAGTGCGTACCTAATAATTAACACACACATGTGTACAACACTGGACAAGGTAGAAATAGGCAGCAGGCAGATCCTGTTTACAAAAAATATAACTATGTGCAAGTTTGGACACAGACAGCATCCAGAATGTGTGTGTATATACAGGTGCGTGTGCATGTGTGTATGTGTGTGTGTATCTAGATTAATGTTTGTTGCTTGATAATGGGTTACATAATATAAATGTTATTTCTTCTCTGTGTTTATTTATTCATTATTCCTTATTACATACCCTGCATAGTACCATCAGCAAAGCATATTGTCCTGCAGTAGCTTTCACAGTATGTTTTGACTGTACTTCAGAAAGAAAGAAAGAAAATATTAAAATAGAATAATGGCAGGAATCATACATAAAAATATAGCAAATAAAGTGTGTCTATGAATGCATGTCCCATGAGTGAAAACTGAGAATTCCAAAATGTATGTCAAGTATATTGTTATGTCATGTCATAAGAGAAGCATATTAATATCATAGTAAAAAGCAACAATGATTATCTGGCCTCTTAATTGTTTCTGAATCATTATTTTGTTCCTAGGAAAGGGAGTCAACCATTAGAAATAACTAGGATATCTAAATGAGCATTTGCATGACTGAGCATCAAAGGGTGTGGGTAAGGTGATTAAGAAGTGTATGTGCAAGTTTGTTAAATCTATAGATTATTATTATAGATGCATGAGGGAATTTTGGTTTCTTTAATGTAAAAACAGTTTGAGGAAGCCATCTTCAAATCTGACTCTGAATCAGGATCAGGGTTAGGGTTAATCTACAATTTGGATTTGAGGTTGAATTAAGGTTTGGGTTCATATTACACAGCCAAAATCATGTGAGATTAATGTCCCAAGAACACTCTCAGTATTTATTGCTTTCAGATTTCTACCATCTTAACTGTAATTAGCTGAGAGCAGCACAGCAGTTTTCCCCTGCACCGATGAACCAGGTCCAGAAAATACTGTAGATCTAATCGTTTCCAGTTTGGAATCCTACCCAGAATCAAAAGAATAGGAGTGAGTGTGACTCTACCCCGCTCCTCTTCCCCCAACAACAGTATACAGAAAATTGCAGCATTCCCTCACCTCCCAGTCATGTCCCTGGGAACTGAAGGCGCATTGCAGCATCAGGCCACTGACAGGTCAGCCTGACTTTGTTACGATCAATTCTCCCAGTCATAATTATTTGGAGGAAATATTGTTCAGTGGCTGTATAAACAATTTTAATTGGCTCAGGCGCCCAAAATGTGCTTTTTTTGTTTGGCTGCCAAGGTTGCTTTTTCACTAACTAATTACACTGCACTTTACCTTTCAGCAAAAACAGGAAATAAAGCATCCATTACTCAAATGACAACTTTCAACAAGCCAACATTTCAACATCCGTTGTGTAATTTCCTGCCTAGAATCAGTTAGGAGCTAAGAACCTTTAGAAACTTATAGTCCCACTTATAAGGGCCTTCTGAGCACTCTGGGCTATCAGTAAGAGGCCTCAATGCTTGTAATTCTGAAATATGAGCTGACAAGGTTTTCAGGAGGCCCCCCCCAAGAAGTTCCCCCAAACAGCATGCTTCACCATGCTACACATTTTAGTGCTAATTTCTCCCAGTCTGAACACTCTACCTAGCCCTTACAGTAAGTCCTCCACTTACAGGTGTGAACCTTCAGTCTCTGAACTGGGCAGTCAGAAAATGCTCCTTATAGTATGGGAAACCTGAATGCTAGCTATTGTTCCTCAAGGATTTCCCTTCACAACACTTACCCAATGAGGCCTGTTGGGAGGTATCAGCTGCCTGAAGCGTACATCTCATGCACCCAGCAGAATGCCCTAATTTTGTTCAGGAATCAACAAATAAATTGTCACTCATTCTAGAGTGATATACAATAGAACCTCAGAGTTACGAACACCTCAGGGATGGAGGTTGGTCATAACTCTAAAATATTTGTAACTCTGAACAAAACATTATGGCTATTCTTTCAAAAGTTTACAACTGAACAGTGACTTAATACAGCCTTGAAACTTTACTATGAAGAAGAAAAATGCAGCTTTCCCTATTTTTAGTAGTTTATGTTTAGCATTGTACTGTAGTATATCTTTTGTGTGTGTGTGTGTGTGTGTGTCTTGGCTGCTGCCTGATTGCATATTTATGGTTCCAAGTGAGGTGCATGGTCAACTGGTCACTTCATAACTCTGATGTTTGTAACTCTGAGGTTCTACTGTAGTGACCATCTGATCATTTTAGGCCTATTCTCATGAGGCAAGAGGTGGAGGGAGTAGGAGTCAGGGAACTGGCTTATGGTTGTCTTATGATAGGAAGATGTGACCTATAAACAAAGTTAGACCTGGGGTCTTTGTACAGAAAATATCCTTTTTCTTGAATGCAAAATAGCAGATAATTACTCCCAGCAAAAAATTGGCATGGAAAACTAACAGATTAGTTGTGTAGCTGATGCAACCCCTTTTTGTGTTGGCTGAGGGTGCACCAATTTTACATCTCCAGAACCTTTATTTTCTGTAGGTAGCCTTAGTCTTGCAACTACAGTGCATTGTGAGTAACAGACCTAAGGCATGTGGAATAACGTCATCATGATAAGCGGTCTAAATGCCGAAACCCAAGATTCCACAAACTTTGTAGTACACTGGTTCACAGGCTACCTTTGTCACTGTCTCTTGTATCCTGGCTCTCAGCGCACACTTTTTGATAGCCATAAGTTCTTCAACATTAATTTGATATTCATTTTAATGGAGTTTCCTTCCTCTTCCTTCAGACACTGTATTAGGTCATATCAAGTCTCCAGTTAAAATAGCTGTGTTTACAAACTCAAGCAATGAGCTATGGAACATTCCCCAGTTAAATATTCATCTGCTGTTAGTGTAGACAGTCTGGAGATGGGATGAGGGGTAGGAAATGTGAATTATCATTGTGATCAGCTTCATATTACAATATCAAATATATTCTAACTAACTCATTTACCTCACCACTTATATTCAAGCTAGTTCATTTTATTATCACAGGAAGCTCAGGAGTATGTGTACTGCTCAGAAAACAGACCTTCACATATTATAATAGGCATGTGATTTCTGATATAAAACAGCTACTGTCAAAATTAAGAATACGGTCTACCTCCAAGGACCAAAGGATACAGTAGCAATAGCACTGCCCCCCTTCCAGTTTACCCATGTCCTACAGCATCATCTGAATTTATTCTTTCTTTCTTTCTTTCTTTCTTTCTTTCTTTCTTTCTTTCTTTCTTTCTTTCTTTCTTTCCATAACACTGACATTGATTTTAACCTTCTAACTAGGGGTTTTTCAACAATCTCTGTGTGCCTGGATGTCTTGTCTGAGATGACTAGAAAAAGGCAAATATAGTGCCCATCTTCAAAAAAGGGAAGGAGGAGGATCTGGAGAACTACAGACCAATCAGCCTTACCTTGGTCCCCAGAAAAGCCATGGAGCAGGTTCTCCAGGAATCCATTTTGAGTCACTTGAAGGAGAGAAGATGATCAGGATCAGTCAGCATGGATTCACCAAGGGCAAGTCATGTCTGAGCAACCTAATTCCTTTCTATAATGAGGTGACTGTCTCTGTGGATGTGAGGAAAGCAGTGCATGTTATATACCTTGACTTTAGGAAAGCTTTTGTTGCTGTCTCCCACAGTATTCTTATCAGCAGAAATATTAAAGAAGTATGGGTTGGGTGAATGGACTCTAACAGTGGTTCTCAACCACTGTGTTGGGACACATTGCTGTGTTGCCACACAATGGTAAGTGTGTCACGAAAAGCCAGGGAGATGGCTGGATTAGGCCTAGGGTGGGTGGGCTAGTGTGGCCTCTAGGGTCATGATATGCTGCCAAGTGTCTCACGACCTGCAAAAGGTTGAGAGCCACTGGACTATAAAATGGATCAATGTGGCTGGCTAGATCAATGTGTAGTGATCAATGGTTCAATGTCTAGTTGGTAACAAGTGGAGTGCTGTAGGGGTTGGTGCTGGGGCTGGTTTTGTTCAACTTCTTCATCAACCATCTGGAGGATGGGGTGGATTGTACCCTCAGCAAATTTGCAGATGACACTAAAAACTTGGGGGAATAGTAGATACAACGGTGATTGGAATAGGAGACAGAGTGACCTAGACAAATTAGAGGATTGAACAAAAAGAAATCTAATGAGGTTCAACATTGACAAGTGCAAAGTCCTGCACTTAGGATGGAAGAATCCTATGTACTGCTAACAGACTGGGTGCTGACTGGCTAAGCAGAAGTTCTGCAGAAAAGGACCTGGGGATTACAGTGAACAAGAAGCTGGACATGAGTCAACAGTGTGCCCTTATTGCCAAGAAGGCTAAAGGCATATTGGGCTGCATGAGTGGGACCAGTGCCAGCAGATTGAAGGAAATGATTATTCCCCTCTATTCGGCACTGGTGAGGCCTCATTTGGAGTATTGCGTCCAGTTTTGGGCCCCCACTAAAGAAAGGAGGTGGACAAATTGGAAAGAGTCCAACAGAGAGCAACAAAAATGAGTAGGGGGCTGGAGCACATGAGTTATGAGGAGAGGCTAAGGGAACTAGGCTTGTTTAGGCTGCAGAAGAGAAGAATGAGGGGGGATTTGATAGCAACCTTTAAGTACCTGAAAGGAGGTTCCGGGGAGGATGAAGATAGGCTGTTTGCAGTGGCAGTAGATGACAGAACTAGGAGCAATGGTCTCAAGTTGTAGTTGGGAAGATCTAGGTTGGATATTAGGAAACTTTTTTCACTAGGACAGTGGTGAAGCACTGGAATGAGTTACCTAGGGAGACGGGGGAATCTCCATCCTTGGAAGTTTTTAAGGTGCGGCTTCACAATGCTCTGGCTGAACTGATGTAGTTGGGGTTGGTTCTGCTTTGAACAAGGGGTTGGACTAGATGACCTCCTGAGGTCCCTTCCTACCCTAATCTTCTATGACTCTTCTATGTTCTGGCTATTGTAGCCTCACAAGGCACTAAGGATATGTCTACACAGTAATTAAATGCCACAGATGGCTCGTTTCAGCTGATTTGTTCACCTGAGGCTCCATCTGTGGGACCGTAAAATTGCAGTGTAGAGATTTGGGCTCGGGCTGGAAAGACCCTCCCCTTTACAGGGGCCGTGGGCTGCAATCTGAGCCAAAACATCTGCCCAACAATTTTACAGCCCCACAACCTGAGCCCTATGAGCTCAAGTCAGCTGAGAGTGTTTAATAACCATGTAGACCTACTAACATTAAGATCCAGAAAAGCTGCTTTGTACCATTTACCAGAAAGAATGTCTAAAGCAGTTTCACATTCTCCTCAGCCGCTCTGCTAAGCTGCAGGGGGCCAAGCAAGCAAGAAGTATATCCTACATCATAGAGGTGCCCTTTAAATTACCTGTAAAACACTTTGATTCAAACTGCTGAGGTTGACATGGACAGTTTGCAAAGCTTATTGATCATCTTCTGTTTAAATTAAAATTTGATGTCCTGGAACAGGCTATTCAGCACAGATAGCTAATGGGAAGGGATGAGATACAGGGAGCAAGAATGAAATGTACACACAGGGGAAATGGATGACTTTCAAATAAAAAAAAATGTAGAGGGTTATATATGCTGAATACGTTCTGTGGGTTAGTAGTGAAATAAAAAGAGTCCAGCATGGATAGCGATGGGGGCTTTTGCTTTATGATTAAAGGCAAAACAGGCAGCTTATTAATCATCTAAAATATCAGAGCAAGAAGATGAAAAAGGGGGTAGTGAGAATGACTGTGAACATGAGCCTATAAGCTAAGAAATTTTTGCTAGAATTTCAAGGCAGTTTTGGGGAGCTGGCTGATAGGTCAGTCTGCTTATTTATTAGTACACACAGGAAAAGAAAAGATGGACTGAGGTTAAATGGAGGCTGAAAGATGCCCATATTTTGAGCCTTCAGGATAGACCCTCTGTCCTAGCCCCTATCTATCCTTCAGACTCATCAGCACAGTATCTTGGTCATCATGTAGAAGAAGGGAAAGAACTATTAAAAAGGAAAAAGTTATTGGGTTAGGGAGAAGAAAGCAGGGGTTATCTGAAAGAAAGATAAGAGTCCAGGCAGAGAAGGAATATGCAGCAGAATGCAACAGGGGCAGGAGCAGCTTTAGTCACCTTGTAAAATTTTTTAAAAAGGGGAAATGACCAGGAGAGTGAACACAGACTTAATTTACAAACTGACTGCCATTTTTGATTAAACAAAATTGTTGAGTAGATAATCCAGGCAAGCACAGTAGAACTCACACATATTCAAAAATGTTCTGATAGATTTGGGATTATGGGCTCTGGAAACAAACAGAAAATATCATATAGAAAATATAATAGGCTGCATCTACACTTGTAAATTAAGTCGACTTAAGCTTGCTTAAGTCGACTTAATTTACTCTGCATCTACACTACACTTTCCTTAAGTCAACTTAAGCAGCTGCTTAAGTCGGCTTAAGGAAAATTTAAGTTGACTTTACTAAACCTCATTTTAAGTCGACTTTCTGCTTAAGTCGACTTTCTAAGGTCGACTTAAGCCAGTGTAGACATGGAGTACCCCTAAATTAAGTTGACTTAGGGGACTCCAGGGCTTCCCCACTGCCCTCCCTGCCAGTGGGGATGGCACAGGGGGAGCCTGGCGTGCCCCCCCACAGGGCAGGGCAGGGTAGGGCAGGGCAGGGCAGGGCAGAGCCTTGCCCACCCTGCTCCTATGCCCTGCCAGGGTCCCTGTCCTCCTTTGCCCCATTGTACCCAGGTACAATGGGGCAAAGACTGAGCCCCCTGGCACTTGGCAAGGGGTGCCCCCCTGCCACCATGGACCTGTCCCAGGTCCACCTAGCCCCTAGAAGTTGACCTAGGCGTCCAGTGTGGATGCTCTAGGTCAACTTTGTAGGGTCCCCCCTAAATTGACTTAAATTTAGATGTGGACATGCTAAGTCGACTTAACAAAGTCAACTTAGCTAAGTTGACCTAAATTAACAAGTGTAGACATAGCTATAGAGCAGGGGTAGGCAACCCCCAGCACGCATGCCAACAGTGGCACACGAGCCCATTCAGAGCGGCACTCGGCATCCTCTGTGGCGCACAGAAATTGCCACTCCTGCCACCAAAAGACACTCCAAGTGGCTTCTTTCAGGGGCAGCTGCAGTGTGGAGGTCCCTACCGTGTCCATGCCCCAGGTATACTGTGTAAAGAAGCCACTCAGAGTGGCTCCTCGCTGTGGCTATGTCTACACTTGTAATTTTAAGTCAACTTTAACTAAGTCGACTTAGTGCGTCTACACTTAAAATTAAAGTTGATTTAAAGGGGAACTTACAAAGTCGACCTAGAGCGTCCACGCTGGACGCCTAGGTCAACTTCCATGGGCTAGGGGGACCTTGGGCAGGTCCACGGTGGCAGGGGGGATGCACCCCTTGTGTGCAATGGGGCAAAGGGGGACAGGGACCCTGGCAGGGCATGTGAGCAGGGTGGGATGCTGTCTGGATTTAGGGAAGCATTTATGATATTATTTTCTATTCATGTATCATAAATGCTATAATCCATAGGAACTATATCATGTTTGGTATCAATAGAAAGGTAGTAATTTGCTGGGAATGATTATATAGTTTATGTCTAGGAATTGTCTTTTGATTAGAAGTTAGGAATTTGGTGTTATATCTATACTTTAACTTGTGTGATTTTGTTGAAAGGCCCCAGGCAGGCGGCTGTCTAAAACCATTGTGTCCTTAATGTTAAGGAATCTGCCAGGTACAATGGGCCCAGGGAGTAACCTGATGAGCCATTAAGGACATAAGGAATACAACCATCTAATCACTAAGTCCTGGCTAAGGGAAACCACTTTTTTAAGTCGACTTAATAAGGTCGACTTTCGACTTAAAGTCGACCTTATTAAGTCAATTTAACAGTTGACCTAACTTTTTATACTGTAGACATAGCCTTTGCATCCTGAAACCTCTGAGTGCCAGAAGCTGGGACTGGACAACAGGGGACGGATTACTTAATAACTACCTTGTTCTGTTGTTCCCTCTGAAGTATCTGGCAGTGGCCACAGTTACAAGACAGAATCCTGGGCTAGATGGACCATTGGTCTCATGCAGAATGACCATTTATATGTTCTTATCTTCAGAGCTCAGGTGGGATGAAGACTCTGCCTCTCTGTTAAAAACCACAGAAAGCAGCAGCAAACATGGGCTTGTCTCTCCTTTTGATTTTAAATGAGGAAGAATCCAGCTGCTTTTCTAACCTGGAACAGGAGCCAGTCCCAGAATCTGCAGCACTGTCGCTGGGAGCTCAACGGTGAATGACTTTAGTCTATAAAGATGATTTACTGTATCTGCAGAGCACTCAGAAACCAGTTGCTTTGCAGCCTACATACAGAAATAAAAACATATATTTTACTCAGAAATATATTTAGCATGCCCCAAATGGGTCTAAACAGGGGCAGAATGGTACAAAGTGCTTCACTTAATAGTATCTATTTGAAGGGATAACATTGAGTTTTCCAGCTTTAGGGCCTGATCCTGCTCTTCTGGACGAAGGGGTAAAACTCTCAATGACTTGAATGGGTGCAGGACTGAGCCATTCCTGTTTTCAGCATAGGTATTGACCATCTTTTCTGAAATTGCTCCTTTTAGTAACCAAATCTGGGACCAAATCCTGCTATGATTTACGTTCTGTGCAGCCTACGCATGTGTAGGCTGTGATTGTGATCCTGGGGCCAGGAAAGAAAGTTCAATCCTTTCCCACTCCTCCTGAGTGTCACCACCTCATTATGCTGGTCAGCTCCCAAAGTAGAAACACTTGATGGCCTGCCCTAGATATATCCACATTTCAGTCTGGAAATCAGCATCTTTACAGGAAGATTAGTAACATAAGAGATACATTTTCCTGCAGATGCAAGTGAAAGACTAATAGCTCTGATAGAATGAATCCAGGCACTGGATGACTTGCTGTAACTGCATCTCAGCTAGCTCTTACCTCGCCTAAATCAGCCCTTTACCTTTCCTGAACAAGCAAAGCACATGCTGAGTATTATGAAGTGATGTACCAGGTACTATGTTTAGAACTCCCATTCATGTCACGTGGCGTGATCAATGAAGCTGCAGCACTGGCGTGAGTGTATGGCGGCCTGACTAGCAGATCTGAATACATTTCCTGGACAAGACACAAAACAGAAGATGCACTCCAGAAGGAAGGACAAAAGTTATTTTATGCCACATTTGCATTCCCTGGATTCAAGGCTGTTGCAGAGACCAATATGGTCTCAAGAATAAGTTAGAGCACTCCCAGAGAAGCATTCAGTGCTACACAGACATCTGTCCCACTCTCAGTGAAGGGGGAGTGTATAGGGCTGCTTATGTTGTCTCATACGCTGAGGGAATTTTTCCTTGGATGCTTGTGACTCCTATGATGCACTGGCATATAAGGACTGCTCTATGCTGTGTATTAGCCAATTTACAAAGTAGCAGAAATGCACAGGGAGGGTAATCTGTGAAGAATCGGAAGATTAGAGACAACATGAAAATGGCTTCTCATAACCATGTTGCTAACCCTCCCATAATATAGTAATTCTAAGTGGAGATTTGTTATTGAACCACGAAAAGAATCCACAAAGCAACAAAGAAGAAGATAGAGAATCAGATTACAGGTCATAAATCATAGATCTTTTTTTGCATCTCACTCTACGATCTTGAGCGAGTCACTTAACCTCTTTGGGTCTCTATTTACTTTCCTTGTAAAGTTGTTGGAATGCTATTTTCCTACCTCACATGGATGTTATGAGTCTTATGAATAATTCTCTAATTAGATCTAACAGAATGTTCCAAGCATGAATAGCTGCACCAGGGTCACCGCAACTTAAGGAGAAATAAGCAGGTGTTTTACAAATATAAAATGTTCATTGCTGATGTATATTTGTCTGTATCCAGCAGGCTGTGGTGACCAGGAAAAACTATCACAGGAAGCCATCTGTACAAAGCTAGCCTATCAAAGTGCTGTTTGCAGTTGGGGGTCTACAGGAAGTCAGCCATACAGGAAATCAAGTAAGGCCAGCTGCATTTTCAAACATGTTTTTGTCCCTGACAGACATTGTCCATAAATGACACTGGGGAGGAAGTAAGTTGTCAATTGAAAATCATCACCTATTATTAGCTGTGGAATGCAAAGTACTTTAATACAGAGACAGATGCATAACAGATTTTGGTTTATTTCCTCCTCTAGGACGCTGTTGACAGGAAGTCCACTTGAAGTAGAAATAGTTAGAAAAATATAAGATGCTCTTTTCCTGGGAAGAAATTTTTTCCACCCAGAAATGTATGCTTTAGTCACTAAAGTTTAGTGTTTTGCTTAATTCACAAGAACAACCAGGAAAAAAATAGGATCAATTTTCTGGAGCAAAAGAGTCAAGAAGGCTTTATGGATGGGGGTTGGTGAAGTCCACCAAGGACCCTCAATCCCTCCACTCATGGGAAAGTAAGAGTGCAGAAGACATCCATCAGTTCCCAGTGGATAGTCCTTGTTCAGTGTCTCTGAAGAAAGTGAGCCAATCCCAGGACTACTGCTTCAGAATTAACAATGTATTTTCCATGGCTAAATAATGACTATTCTCTTGCTGCTCTTAATTGTTGCTATTATGATGGGCAGGAAAATGCTAGGCAATTATGTTGTTGAGAATGAAAACAGTTAAATTGTTCATAACTATGGTGAGGATGGCAAAATATCCCAACTTGTTAATATTCTTCCCCTGTCCAGACTATCTGCTGTTTAATTATTGTGTTTTTTGTCTTGTAAAAATGTTCAGAAAATTCTTAGAACAAGCACTAATAGAAAGACGTATCCATTCAGAATCAAATGTCCTGCTTACATTTATCTAATACTGATAATAAATCAAGAGGATTCTGTACTCGTTTTATCAAAACAGTATAGAAGGAACATGGCATTAGCATTCTTAGCATTTTTCTTCATATCATCCTGAAGTGATTAAGAGAAATCCACTCTTTTTACAGAACATGAATTTATAAGATGAAAGGGTGTCATTTCTGCAATACTTATCTTAGGGTGCACCTACACTTACAAATTAAGTTGATTTAAGCTTGCTTAAATCAATTTAATTTAATCTGCGTCTACACTACATTTTCCTTAAGTCAATTTAAGCAGCAGCTTAAATTGACTTAAGGAAAATAAAAGTCGACTTTATAAAACCTAGTATAAAGTCGACTTTACTGGCTAAGTAGACTTTATTAAGTCGACTTAGCTAGTGTAGACACAGATTAGCCCTAAATCAACTTTAAGTCGATTTAAAGGGCTCCAGGGCTCCCCCACTGCCCTCTCTAGCAGGATGGCTGGCACAGGCAGAGCCTGGCATGCCCCCCACAGAGCAGAACAGAGCCCTGCCCACCCTGCTTCTATGCCCTGCCAGTGTCCCTGTCCTGCTCAGCCCCCATTGTACCCAGGGTCCCCTTTAAGTCGACTTAATTTTTGAGTGTAGACATGCTAAGTTGATTTTGTTAAGTCAACTTAGCAAAGTTGACTTATTTGGCCAAGTGTAGACATAGCCTTAGAAAGGAAACAAAAATGTATTTTCCCAAAAAACTCCTTTTTGCTCTATCTACTACTGCTGTCTGGTGGGTGCATATTTATTACATCCTATTTGAGGATACAGGCTCTGGTGCAAAGTCTAAGTTCTCTATGTAGTGAGCAAGAGGTAAGGGGACAAGGAAGCCAGAAAATATGGCGGCATTAAAGACATCTCTGGCTCTAAAATGACAGCTCTAAACATAGTGATTCCCTAATAAATAGCAACATTAACTATCTTTCAGACAAGGTGGGTCACACTAAGGCAGCGTTAATGCCTTAACTGGCTTCCTGGCTGCAGAACAACATAGTCACACAAGTGGAAGAAATTGTGAAATAAACTCAATCGGGGCAGAAATGAGGAAGGAAACAACGTGTTAAATCATTTTATTTTCTAAGCTCACTCTGTTCCTTATAGATAGAGACTTAGAATCGGAGCTGATTACAGTGCCATGATTTGATTAAAAAGAGAGCAGAAGAGAGAGATCTAACACAAGGATTTCTATTGGTTTCAAAGGGAACCCTGATCTTGTATTTCATTTTGCATAGTGGAGTCAGGAACTCTAAAGGCATTTATCTTTAAATCTGTATTGATTAGATGCTGATCTCCATGATACAAGGTTTTTTTGCCTCTCTGCAGCAAGAGGCATGGGTCACTTGCTGGTGGATTCTCTGTACCCTATCTTTAAACCATTATTTGAGGACTTCAGTAACTCAGTCATAGGTTAGAGGTCGGGTATAGGAGTGGATGAGTGAGGTTCTGTGGTCTGCATTGTACAGGAAGTTCAGACTAGATGATCATATTGGTCCCTTCTGACCTTAAAGTTTATGAATCTAACTCCACTGACTTCACACTGGAGTAGCAGTGGAGTTACTCCTCATTGAGTGCAGTATGTGACACTAAACAAACTAACAGAAGCTATTTTGAACCTAGTTTGTACTTTCCTAGTTTCACTTCTTGGGAGTTGGACAGCATTTGTTGATAATTTAAACTGCATTTCAACCCTTCATAGTCCATCTGTCAGATTTACGGTTTAATGCAATCCATGCTTCAAAAGTTAATGAGCTAAACTCTAGTCTTAGTGGAACTCCTAGAACGCCAGTGCAATCTAGGCATGGAGTCAATCACTCCTTTTGCAGCTCCCAACAAATCTGGGCACCTCTGTACTGCTGCAGAAGGTGAAAGCCACATTTCTTTTGTATTACCCAGTAATCTTTATGCTTGGTGGTAAAGTTAATGCACAGGGCTGTCATTCAACAACTCATTTCAGAGAGGCTGCTGAGCAGCTTTCAGAGTACAATGGCTTTCAGTTAACCACCAGCATAGAGCAGATGTGAATCAGCGATCAGAGGTGAAAGAATTATGCACCCATTTGTTTCTCAGTTGCAAAGCACTTCCAGTGTAAAAAAACCAATCACTGTAGTTTTTAAATGAATCATTATAGAGAACCTGGGAGTCCTGGTGACCAGGACTAGAAAGCACCTCCACTCTGGTAAACCCTGTAATTGGCAAGGTCTGAAATTCTCTTGATAAAAGCAAACCAGGGAGAATGTGTGTTAGACAGCTCTTTGTGTGTGTGTGTGTGTGTGTGTGTGTGTGTGTGTGTGTGTGTGTGTGTGTGCTTGTTCTTTTTCATACAGAATGAGGACAGGATTCTTAAGGAGAGCTTAGTTCCTCCATACACAGAGCTGGATTAATGCAGGGGTTCTAGGAGCAGCAGCCCCAGGCTAAAGGGCCCCCCACTCCGGTCCCACAAAAACCTGGCCCTGAGTGCTGCAAGCACCACCCCATCCCTCCGTGGTTAATCATTGCCCCATCCCCATGCCAGACAGGACAGCCTGGCCCAACAGCACTCCCAGGGAGGGAGACCCCAGCCGGCCACTCCTGGAGTGCTGCACTGCTGGATGGCTCCCACCCACAGGAGCACCACGCAGTGCAAGCTGCAGATCTGGCTCGACTCTCAAACAGGCACTCCACGGACCATGCCCCAGCACTGGGCACTAGCCTACACCACCCTGCGCCCGTGGCTGGCCAGTCTGGGGTCCCTGGCCCCCTCAGTGCCATCCAAAGCCCAGCGCTGAGTGTTGGGCTGCTGAGGGTCTGCCAGGCAGCCCCAGGGCCAGTGTGCCCAAACACTGCCCTGCCCTGCCCGCAGGCTGGCTGCGGTGGGGGTGAGGGCTTTGGGGGGGCATGGAAGTGGGCAGCCCAGAGCCCTTGAGCCCCTTAATCCAGCCCTGTCCATGCACACATTCACTGGGAAGAGGAATTGGATTCTTGCGAGCCCACACCACTGGATAATACAAAGAAAAGGCTCCTTTAATCTTCTCCAGCAGTACAGCAGTATCCAGCCTTGTCACGAGCTGCAGGAGGAGTGATGGCTTTGTTGCTGACAGCCTTCTAATTGGATGGTGGAGGGGGCCGGGAGAGAACAGCTATGAAAGATGTGCATGTGCCAACAAGCGAGCCTGATATCAAGAAAGATCTATGGAGAAGTGGACAGAGGAAGTACAGAAGGACTGAAATGCTGGGCGCACATGTGTTGCATGGCCAGGAGAGTGTTTGTTAATGCCAATGGTATAAGCAGCTAATGGCCAGCCCTGAGAGAGAACAAGAGGCTTGACTGGAATCAGTAAGAACAAGCAGAACCAGCACCAACTGGCAGACTGATTAGTCAGTGATAAAAGGCCTCCGGGAAATGGGGGCTAGACCGTCAGCCAGATTAGCAAATGGGAACCCCAGGAGCAAGCAGGCATGGGTGGAGATGTGAACCCAATGACTTCGCTGAACTGTTCTCAGACTTTTTTATTCTGTCAGAGAAAGATCTTGTCATGCAGCTATCTTACTTCCTAACAGGCCAAACCTACACTGCATGGGTCATCAAATGTTTCAGTTTGCAAAGCACCGGGAAGGTTAGCCTGGGCCACTACAGGGTCACACACTCAGCTCCAATGGCAGAGCTCCTAGGGGCTTCTCAGGTGGAACAGCAAAAAATCTTTAAAAACCTCTGTGAAAGAGTAACGGGATGCTGGATGAATGTTACTGCAGCCTGAGATGTTATACATTCTACTGAGTTACTAGGATTGGTTGAGGTGCCTAACTGCTGGACCTTGTCCACACGCTTTATGGTCTAACTGGTCATCATATTTGGGGTCAGAAAGACATTTTTCCCCTGGCTCAGATTGGCAGAGACCCCAGGGGTTTTTTTTTCCTTCTTCAGTAGCATGGGGCACAGATCACGTGCAGGTTTAAACTAGTGGATTCTCTGTAACTTGATTTGAAATCTTTAAATCATGACTGGAGGACTTCAGTAGCTCAGCCAGGGTTGGGGTCTATTGCAGAAGTGCGTGGGCAAGGATCTGTAGCAGTAGGTCAGACTACAGGGTCATGATAATCCCATCTACCTTAAAGTCTATGGCTATTTGGGCCAGATTTGGTGCTTTCTTTTTTACCATGGGATTGCATGGGTGTAATGAAGAGCAGAATTGAGCCTTGGGTGTTCGGACCCTAATACATTGCAGAATGAGCTATCTGGTTGAAACATAGGCAAGAACTGAAATACTTGCTGAAATATCTGTGGACACCTCTGGATATAGCTGCATTAAACACATTAGCCCAGGCAGTCCCTCCCTGATAACTGCCCCACACAGGCTTTCCAATGCTACACTAGCCATTCAGAAGACAACATATTTCAAGGGACCACTTCTGTGAATAATGGCCACGGGGCAAATACAAACATTGGCTGGTGACCAAGAATGGGTAGGAAAGCACCTAACAATCCTGCCAGAGAGCCTCCTAACTCCTGCCCTTCTACATTCATTTTAAGGATCCGTATTTGCTCGCAAAGCTAAAGTGGCAGCAAAAGAGCTGTCAAGGCCCTTTTGAGATGAAACAGATGGCGTGTAGCAGCAATTAGTGCAGAAAGCAAGGAGGTAAAATAACAGAGAACTGCCAGGAGCTGAATTCTTCTGATTACTCTGCGTGACCCTGTGAAGTCAATGTGATTGCACCAATGTAACCAAAAGGAGAATTCAGCCCCTCATTTTCAAGACTACCAGGGTTATATTATCTATCAAGCTGTCAGAAGCGATGGGTTCTCTGACAAACGCCGAAGTTTGAAGGGACCATGGTAAATAAGCAGCGGATGTGGCAACGGCATGAAAGAGCAAAGATGATGGTGCAGACAGCCTTCGGACTTCATAGCAGCGATGCCTATATGCACTCTTGTGTGTACGGAGAGGAAACACAGACAATTCATGGCCACAGCATTTAACGGGGCTAATGATCTGGTCAATGGAGAAGTGCATTGTTGTGGCCGACGTCTACGGTTAACTGAAAATGTACCCATCCAATTTGCTCCTCTGCACCAGCCACAAAGGGAGACGACTCCAATTATTTTTCTGACAGAACTGAGACTGGTGTTTACCATTATCTCCCTGGCAACCCCCTTCCCGTGACAACATTATGCAATGTAATTGCAAAGCTGCCTCAGCTCACTGGGGTCATTATTAAATGCAGTCAGATTTATATTTTCCCAAGGTGAAGGGTAATAATTAGGTGATTGGAATGCTGCATCACAACCTCGTTAGGTACAAAAAATAACTCAAAAGATGCATCAGACATTCCCAAGTGAAGAGATTTCTGTCCTGTTATAAAGTGTTAAAAGATCAGTTGAACATAGGCTTGAGGAATAGTACAGTGCAGTGCCTGGAAGATAAAGCTTTAACTGGCGGTGCAGCATAACAAGAGGCTAGATGGGGAGTGGGTGAATACATTTCGGGACTACAGAGGGAGACCGATGGGGCTTGAGAGATTAAGGAACGGAGCAAATGATGAACTCCAGGATCTGAACCTTGTTTCCTGGTGCTGCTGTTTTTGTTACAGCTTGCCTGATGGGCTAGGCATTGCAGAGGCAGGACACTCACCTAGGCTAGTCTCCAGAGCCTCCTCAATAATAATAGCTAGTTCTGATCCAGCACTTTTTATCAGAAGATCACAAAGAGCTTCACAAAGAAGGTCAGCCTCATTACTGCTGTTGTACAGATGGAGAAACCAAGACATAGAGAAGGGAAGTGATTTCCCAGTTACCCAGCAGGCCAGAGAGAATCCAGGAAGAGAGCCCAGGTTTTCAACCCTTATGTTCTATCCACTAAGCCACACAGCTTTCTTGTGATGTAAAGATGACCATGTAGATCTGGTGATGATGATATTAGTGTTGCTGTGTATCACTCTATCTGCATGGCTGGTCTATGGAACCTGTCGCCACCGTGTTTAAGTGCTCATGAGTAATCAAAAATAGGAATGGAAACAGTGTGGGAAGTGATAGCACGGTTAGTGAAAGTTCTACATGACTTTAGAATTTTGGTGTGTACTATCAGGTGATGCCAGGGTTAATGCATCTACCTGGGGACTCCATCTACTAATGGATGCACTGGGCACTATATGTACCAACCAATGCCAGAGATAATGTTAATAATTTGTCTTTTACTAAACAGCCTGGCAAATAGCTATATGAAATCATTTAGGCTGCTTGTACGCAAATTATGCTATTGTTTGTAATGCAACTGGAAGACGAAAACTGCCATTGTTATTATAATAGACAGTCTTCTCAAGACATTGAACTATGGAATCTCTCATTGCCCAGTAATTGCCTTGGGCATTCAACCTAGGATGGACCGGTTCTTTTATATTCACACTCTAGTCATTTGTTAAGAATAATAATTATTTTAGGGCTTGATTCCAAGCCCACTTAGTCCATAGGTCTCTTTCGCTTGACTTCAATGGGCTTAGGATCAGGCCCTTAATGCTAAAATAAGAGGGTTGTGCCCTTTAGCTAGAAACTGCTCCTCTCCGTCCACACCCTAACAGGGGTAATTTTATGCAAAAGTCTGTATGTACGGAGAGTCCTGGGGTAGATCAAAGCTAGCTCATCTATGTCTCCAATGCTGCAATCCTACTTCTGATTGCAGTGTAGCCATACCCTGTGACTCATGTGCTTGGGCCGTTGCACACAGAGAGTGAAAGCACTTAACACAGGAGAAGTGCAAATTACTTGAAAGGATGACACTGAAGAGCAAAAGCCTTGTGAAGGGAGGGCCTTATGGTAATTGGAGAATGCTTCTGCGCAAGGCACCAAAGTCTTCATAGGTGGGAGAGAAATCCATAAAAAAGAGAGAGAAAGAGAGAGAGAGAGAGGGAGGGTGTGTGTTTGGGGGTGGGGGGAGATGGACGGACGGACCTTTATACCTTTCTCCAGTGAAATATCCTTTCCCTCTTTCCCATCTTCAAAGCATCTGACGAAGTGGGATTTTCTCCCACGAAGGCTCATGCGATAAATAAATCTGTTAGTCTTTAAAAGTGCCACAGGACTCTGTTGTCTTTCTACAATAGACTAACACGGCTACCCCTTTGGAATTTTACTTCTCATCATTAGTGGTGTGACCTAGTGAAAGCTTTCTCTCAGCTGCATAAGCAGGCTGATTTCATCTTTGCTGTCTATTAAAAGAAATAAGGCAAACATTTCGTCACTGGGAGCCACATCTACATTGATGGGGGCAGGATTGCTGCCATCAGATTGATCTTTCTGGGTTGATGTAGTGATCTGTTAAAACACACTAAGTCAATCCAGAAATCGACTTAGTAAAACCACCCCCTCAAGTGGCGTAGTTCCCGTCAGTAGAGCGCAGTGAAGACTTGGCACTGAAATGGAGTTAGGAAGTCAATGGGAGTTATGCAAACTATTCTCCGTAACTTGCATAACTCCCATCAAATTTTCCTGGCAGTGTAGGCTGGGCCTAGATCTTCATTACGCGCTTTATCTTCTTATTGGCCTGGTCTACACTGCCAAGAAAATTCAGCAGCAGTTGACGAGAATTACGCGAGCTACGCAAAACAGCTTGCATAACTCCCGTTGACTTCCTAGCTCCCCTTCAGCGCCAAGTCTTCAATGCGCTGCACCTCGTGAGGGGATGGTTTGATTAAGTCAATTTCCGGACCGACTTAGTGTGTTTTAACTGAGGGTGGAGAGCAGGGGTGTCAAACTCACTTGCAATGGCAGGCCTGATTTGACTTAAATGTACTTCAAGGGGGCCATACATACCATAAATCAAAATACTACGGCACTCGGACACCATCGCAGAGTGCTGTGTATGTGAAACTGTGCTCTGCGATACCACTCTCTCTCTCTCTCTCTCTCTCTCTCTCTCTCTCTCTCTCTGTTAGGGAGAGAATGTGGTCCCACTGAGCGCAGTCACAGGCCAGATGGAAGAGGTTCATGGGCCGTATTCAGCCTCTGCGCCACATGTTTGACATCCGTGGTGTAGAGACTGCACGGCAAGCCAGGGTGTAAATCTACAGCGCACAAGGTTCTGAATAAGCGAAGCCATTTTCCGGAACTTTCACCAAGCTGCAGCAATGCCCATCCAGCGAATTACAGTGTTGTAAGCTGGTGTGCTGTAGATTTAGATTTTGGCTTGTCACTCAGTAACTTGCCCTGTACACAATCCCTGATTCCTCCATTTTGCAGATGGGGAAACTGAAGCACAAAAGTGAGGCGATTTGCCAAAGATCACATTGTGAATCAGTGGCAGAATCAAGAATAGAAGCCCTGAGTCCTGATGCCCCAACCCCTTCTCTAATTCTGCACATCGAAATGGGGTAACTGCGTGTGAGTATGCATAGAACTTTTGCAATCTTGCTCTAATCACTAAATGTGGTTTTGAATCTAAACTTTTCTGGCCTAATGGCAGGAGGGCCAGCAACTAGCTAGCCCATCACACAATTAATGAGATTTGATTCTCACATCAGTGGTTCATTAACTGCACTTCAGGCAAAAGAGCAAAATTATTTTCATCCATCATGTTGAAAGAAACTAAGGCTATATACACACTACAAACTTGTCCCGCAATAAAAGCTATTGCGGGACAAGAAAAGCGCTATATTTATAGTGCTTTGGTGTGTACACACCTGCTACTTAAATCACAAAGGAGCATTCACCGTGTGGACGCTCCTTTGCGATACAAGAGCAGTGCATGGTGGGCACCTCTCCCATCATGCACTGCCCACAGCCAGCCCCCTAGCTCAGCCCCAGGGCTGACCCAAACGTCGAGAGCAGCCGGTTCGGGCCACCCCCCTAGCTCAGCCCCGGGGCTGGGCTAGGGGGGTGGCGCAAGCCAGCTGCCCTCACCGGTCCAGCTGGCCAATCCCCCAGCTAGAGCAGTGAAATTGACATATTTGATAGCTCCAATGTCCCAGAGTGGCCCGGTTTGGCACTCTGGGACATTTCCGGAGGCTCTCAACAATGCAACAAGCATCCACTCAGGCTGTACCATGGACCAACTGTTCCGTGGTAAGCCTTACCACCCTCGTTTGGGGTGGTTTACATGTTGCGAGGCAAGAGGCTGTTGCCGCGCAACAAGAAACTTTCATGTGTGGACGCTTTGATTGTTATCGCGCGGTAAGGCTCCTTACCGCGCGATAACTCTGTAGTGTGTACAAGGCCTAAGTTATTGACACAAAGGCAAAGAACTAAACAGGTGTGATATGAAATGGTTCCATGTTATCAATGCAATCCGATACAGTCAGCATTAAAATAATGCTAAGGTCTGGTTGGATTGAGCTCTGTTAGTACAAGAAGGAGTGCTTGCACCTCACATAAGGAGAGATAAAAAGCAACGATAATAAAGCTCCCCGAATTCCAACAGAGGGTACAGTTCTTTGAAAATACACAAATTTAGCTCTTCACTTGGGTGCCACTGTTCCATGGAACCTGTGAAACTTTACATAAAAGGCTCTCATTGAGAAATATGCTGACACAGTCAGTCAATTTATTCACAGCCATGTAGTGCACACGTTCTGCATGATAAATACAATCGGTAACATTGGAGCAAGCGTTCAGGATCATCCATTTTAATGAAAGTTAATTGAAACCAACTTGCATCATTCAAGATGTCCAAGCACTCACTGATTATGAAAAGCTATGTTAAACAACACTGGAAAACATGGCATCCTGGAGCAAGGTACGATGTCAAGAAAAGATGACCCTAAAAATAATACTTACCTTTTACTTCCCAAGCAGGAAACATAGAAACATGCACTGTCTAGAAATTAATAACACTCTATATTTGTACAACATTATTGAAAGGAGATAAAAATGAATTAATTAACCTTGAACTGCATTGATGTAAATAAGCATTTTACAGATGGGGAAACTGAGGCACAATTAGTTAAATGATTTCCCAGACTGTGAGGGGAAAAAGCCAATCCTGATTCCCCAGTCTCTTGCTCTGCCCACTAGAATGCTTTCCCTCTCATCTGAAGATTTCCAGTTCCACTGTTCGGAATCAGTATCTACAAATCTGGTAAGATAAAGGGAAAAAATTGAGCTCTCTCACAAAATCCATTATTTTGCTATGTGCATTTCCCCCCCTCAAAAAGAGCTGCTAGAAAACCAGTCCTTAATTAGGATGGTGAGAACTTCCTCACTTAGCTTTCAGTCTGTTAGTCCTTTGGGACTTGGTGTTGAAAACAGTCACAGAAAGTTTAGGGAAAGATGTCTATTTTAGACACTTTTGGAAATTCTACTTGGACAAATACTGCACTCAGGTGCTTGTCCTTCAGTGCAGGACACTTCCTTCTCTTTACGGTTTGTCCTCAGTCAATGTGCTGCCTGCAAAATGACCTTCTTTTGAAACCCCACCTGTCATATGGAGCCTAATGTTACCGTGTGTCTTTGTAACTGCCTATTTAAAGTACCATGACAACTTTAATCCTCCCGTAGTGTTTCCTGATTACTGTTTTTTAACCAAATTGAGTTGAAGCGCTCAGTCTCTCTCACCAAGCACAGCAAAACTAACATTTGTTATCTTACTAGTGAACTAACTGCACTGCTTTTTCCTCTGTCCCCATTCTCTCCATCCTTCCTCCTGCTGCTATCTTACCTCCATAGAAAAGAGGGAGAATGAGCACGCTTCTTCTTCTGGGGGTCACCATTGCTTTTCTTTAGACTTGCCCACCCGCAGTATCTAGAATCATGCAACTACATCAGCGCTTTCAAAGGCTGTCTACTTAAACAGCTGAGCATTTCACCCTCTTTAAGCATTTTGCCCAGGCTTTGAAAGCCTGGTCAAACCCGGTATCTGAAATGCATATACAGCTGCTTCAGCTTCTTAGCCTGTTAACCACATGCTTGGAACCTGGTTCAGGCATTTCTAGATGAGAGAGGGTCCTACTGATTAAGGGTCTAATCCTGCAGGATGCTGATTACTCTTGCCTAATCCAGCAAAACCCTGGCTAAAACATATGCTTAACTTGAAGCAGGGTGTGTGTCTTATTGACTTCATTGAGCCTTCTCTGTTTAGCAGCCGAGTCCAGGCTGGGCCTGAGGTGATCTGATCTGTGGCTCACAGCAGTGCTCCATTCCTAGCGTGATTAAGGTGTTGGTCTCTTGCTCTTTAAACTTTGATTTTTTTTTAAAAAGTGTTTGAAGTTTTAACATTTATCCTTGATTCCCCCTTAAAATTCAGTTACTAATCCTTTAAACCATCTTAATAAAGTCCTCAGCAATTTAATTATTCTGTCTCTTGGTGGTTTAATTATTCTCCCTTCCTGGAAGGTTTGCTTTCTGCTCCTGATGGTAGAGTAAATATATTTGACATTAAATATTTATCACACCATTCTGTCCTGCCAATGAAGACTAGGAACTTTTCCCTTTAGTAAGAAATGCTGGGTTGTGAACGTGACTATCATACTGTAATAGTTTAAAGTACATTGGACCCAACAGAGCTAAACAAAAAGCGTGGGTGTTTTCTATGGAACAGTGATGGCTTCAAAGATTTGTTAGGACCTGCTCCAAAGCCCCTAGGCTATGTCTACACTAGAAAAGTTCAGTTGACTTTATTAAATCAACTTAATAAGGTCAACTTTAAATCAACTTAAAGTTGACCTTATTAGGTAGACTTAACAAAAGTCAAATTAACTTTTCTAGTGTAGACAAAGCCCCTTTTCAAATTTATTAAGTCAATTTAACACTTCAAGTTGACTTAATAAGGTTGATTTAGGTGTTAATCCCCATCCACACTGGCTTAAGTCGACTTAATAAGGTTGATTTAAAAGTTAAATTGACCTAAATCAAGGTGTTAACTTAACTTAACTTTTCCTTAAGTCGACTTAAGGAAAGCCCAGTGTGGACACGGAGTAGTTTAGGTCAACTTAAGCCTCCTTAAATGGACCTAACTTTTAAGTGTGGACACACCCCTAGAAGTCAAGAGGAGTCTTTCAGCTGACTTCATTGGACTTTTGGATCAGACCCTTACCGTGTCTCTAGAGTTATTCCTTCAATGATCAGAGAAGTGGATCAAGGGGTTAATAAAAGGAGAATTGGTAATAAAAATAGACTAAATATATTTCTGAAATGGGAGTCAATATATGTGAACTATTTCTTTCATTCTTCCCCCATACCTTATTTCTGCTGTTTTACATCACAGTTACTGGAGCACCCAGTCCATCTAATCCAGTGCTCTGTGGTCAGTACCTAATGCTTCAGAGGAACCAAAATACTGTTATTGCAATTCTACTGGTGTAAATCACTCTGCTCCAGGATTCACTGTAGAGAGCCATCCTGTCTTGAGGGAGAGAAAGGGATGAAGACTGACAAGTGGCGGGGGAGATAGATGAGATGTTCACTCAAGTCTTCCCCATCTCTAGCGCTTATGTGATTAATTTCAGATCGATACCTCCCACTCCAGGGCTTTTACAGCTAATTAGCAGCAAACAGTAACAAGGTATACATTTGTTATATTACTCATCATGAATTAGGTGAGGATCAGTTTTGCAGATTGATACCGATGACTATTCCTATATAATGTTTTCTGTTCCTGGATCTCAAAGCACTGCACACGCACACACACACACGCACACGCACACACACACACACACACACATATCTCTTTGCTCTCTCACGACCAAACTGTAAAGTGGACTGAAACGACACTGGGTTGTAAAAACGCCAAGTCAGCTCCCAGCACCGAGCCTCTGGAGAGCGCGCTACTGGCCCTTTAAGAAGCCAACTCAGTCGTGATGCTGCTGTTTGTATTGCTAAATCCCCAGGAGTCCAGTTAAGAAACGGGCAGCTGTCTCTTTAAGGGTGATTTCCTTCTATTGTATTTGAATCGTGATCAGGAAAAAGGAAATGAAACCAGAGACTCGGGGCTGAGCGAAATAATAATGATGCTGCTGATCTCTGCATCTGCAGCACATGCACCTAGCTCAGAGCTGTCCAGGCAGAAAGCATAAGCCAAGGAAGGGGGACTCCAGGGTAAGCAGCGGTGACAGCTGAGCCATCAGTGATCGGAACAGCAGCGGCCGCTGGGGCTGCCCGAGCACGCAGCAAACAGGAGGAGCATTGCCAGGATGGGAGGTTAGATCCTAAGGGTCAGCCTCGCGAAGACGTAGCCCAGCGGCGGCAGCAGCCCATATTTCTTTCTCTCTTTGGTGTTGCAGGAGGAAATCCTGTGAATGTCATTGGGGGGCGGAGGGGAAATTCAGCTGGTGAGACGGCCTCAGGAGCAGACAGCCTTTGTAGGGGCAGAAGGGGCAGATCCTACCACAAACACACTACAAAGGAACAAGCCCCGCCAATGTCATCAGCCATCGAGAGGAAGAGCCTCGATCCTTCCGAGTAAGTGGCCTTTTTTATTTCCTAGCCCCTCTCTGCCCTCTGATGGATACCGAGCTTCTCCGGCAAATGGGCTTTATGAGCTTCCAGAGTCCCTAATTATGGTGGTTGTTGTTTTGTGCAAGCCCCAGTTCTGGGGAGATGCTTTGGAGATCTCTCTCTCTCTCTGGAGGAAGGTGGCTCAGAAATCTATTAGGGCTGCTTTTACTTTTAAAACAATAGCCTGGCATGCCACAAAGTCCTGAGCAGCCTCCACTGTGCCCTACACACCCAGGATGCCATTGGAACATGCCAACCGAGGTGGATTTGGAAGTATGTCACTTTGGTGTGTGTCATGGGGGGGCTGGTAGATTTAATTGAGCCAGTGCTGAACTAGGCAAGCTCTGTGGATTTTCCTGTGCTGCTCATGTGGATGGCAGCGCCAGCCCAGAGACATCCAGTTCCCCATTTTGAGCTGAAACCAGATTACAGAGTCATCAGATTTCTCAGGTTTCGTGAAATACCTGCCAGTATAAACTTCTCGTTTGAAAACAATCAAACACTTCGGATCAGTGCTTCGCCACCCACCCCCTTTTCTTCAGATGGAGTGATATGGGGTGCATAAAACTTTCTAAAGCTTAACTTATTTTCTGTCTTTGCTTCATGTTTAATCTGTCCAACTAGCTGTAGCTGACTAGAAGGTCAGAGCTCTTATCTGATGGTTTTCAACTTCCACATTTTCGTACTACAAGTCGGTTTGAAACTTTCAAGAGATTGTGATGGTGGTGTGGGTGTGGGAGACGGATGTATGTGTGTGTTTCTTCTGTAAATGGGCCATGAATATATAAAGAGGGCATGGGAGGAGAAATTTGTTTTCATTTTCCACATTTGGGGAAGAGGTTGCATAAATTCAGTAACTGATTGTAGCATAATGATCTGGTTCTTTCAGTAGATTTCCTATAGCCATCCGTTCTTACCCCAAGCACATGCAGGCATATTGTTGTGCTGAGTTAACACTCCTTTTGCAACTACGTGGTGTCATTCCACTTAATTCCAGGGCTCCACATCTCAAGAACAGCATTCAGTGCATTACACTGTGTCTCAGTGGCACCGTGATATTAGAGTGGGGAAAAACACTTGTAAAATCTTCATATTCAACATAAAGTTTAAAAGATTATTTTCCCCTCTAAATTTAATTAATTGGGAATTTGTTTCCTGTAAATCATTCAGAATGTCATCTTTTGAAGCCCTAATCTAATCTATGTAAAACATAATGCACACGTGGTCTAAGGCAGTTAATATGTCATATCAGACATTTGTTGCCATTTTTCTCCTTTGCCGTTGATTTTAAGAAATTATAAGTTAACCTTCTAGGTACTTTTTTTTTAAGGTTTCAACTACAAAGTAGTAGCAATATTTATTTATTTACCTGTTTTGTGTTCTAGTGAATAACTGCTGGGTATGAAATCCAAGCACATAAAAAGCTAATAAATGAAGTAGAAATTCTTTTTAAAATAAACATAAAATCATAGGTTCCATCAGGGCTGGAAGGCACCTCAAGAGATCATCTGCAAGGCTACATCATAGTATAAGATTATAGTGCCTGCTTTAGGCTTTGGTTCCTGATCAGTCAGAAAAATGGACAACATAACATATTGGTGTCTTTATGTGTGTATATGTACAGCTGAACTCCAAAAGAGGGATTCATTTATTGTGGAAAAGCTGCTTCCTTATCTCTTCTTATACCTAAAATATTCTTATGGAGCTGTAGCATTTACTGCAGACAAACACAGTGCTTTGTTCTATGGGTATAATGCCCTGTTTAAATGATCTGGCTTATTTGTGTTGCTTAACTCATGGATATTTTCAAACCAGCCTCACAAAAACAATATCCATTCCTTTATAGTTATATATATATCTATATATATGATTGTATGGCACTGTGATTAACACTGCATGAAAAGCACAGGGTACAGAGACAGATGCCTTGAAAATCTGGGGTGTGATCCTCTGCATGTAGAAACTCCCATTGACTTTGCTGACAATAATGTAGTGCAGAAGCCTGGCAGGTGTGGACTGCAAGTCATAAAATAGTCAGATACAGCAATATAAACCGTGAAGAGTGAAAATGGAAGTGCACAGGAGCCGATCCTATCTTAAGACTAAATTCTAAAGTCAGAGGGAGTTTTGCCTGAGTAAGAACTGAAGGATCATGTCTTTAGTGTGAAAGTTCTGAAGCACTGTATGTTTTTCAGACACTGAAGTCATTTCTGACTAGGAAAATATGTTTTCCAGTAAATGAATGTGGTAGAAAAATGCTAGTTTCTCTGGCTTGTTTAAATCCTAACAGCTGGATTTTTTTTTATATCATCGTAGTTACATTCTGCCCTCACCAGTCCAGTTGGGGTATGGAACAAAACAAAATTGTTCACAGATTGTTTTGATATCAGTACCTGAATAAAGTACCTAAGAATATTGAGCTAGATTCTGCCAGGTGTTGAGTGCCCTGGCTCTGATTCAAGAAAGCAATTAAGCCCATGCATATGAGTAGTTAAATTCAACGTGACTAGTCACATGTTTAAAGGTAAGTATATGCTTAAGGGTCTAATCCGGTGCAAGTCTTTCCCCTAACTTTAATGAGCCTTGGATAAGGCCCTACATGCTTTGCTGGGTCAAGTTGAGGGTACACAGCATCTTGCAGGATTAAGACCATAGGTCATTCTTTTAATTTTTTGCTGGTAGTGTTTCTGGCAGAACTTGCAAAATGGTAGAAACAGGCAACAGTGAAACTTTCTTAAAGTGTATTTGCAGAACATTATGGCTTTATTCCTTGAATTAGTGGATCCATTCCTTCTATTTCTTGTTTTAAAACAATGAGGTTTCCTGCCGATATAGGAGCAAAATACTGTGGATGAATATTTGGCATAAAAAAGACATCATAAAGCAGTACCACAATAAAGATTTAAGGACTGAGTTTCCTCGTGTATAAATCAGGATAATTCCTTGAAATCAGGGCAGATATATTTGTGTAAAGCCAGTGAAATCAGAATCAGGATCTTGGTTGCCTTCTCTGGGGGTGGGTGGGTGGGAGCACTGTAGTAAGGTTGAATGTAATTCTGGACCCACTGAAGTCAAAAGCAAAACTTCCATTGACTTCCATGGAATCAGAGTCTCACCTGTTGTGTTTATTCTTTTTTAATGCTATTCAAACAAACGGCATTTTCATGCTTAGCCTGCAAATTTACATTCCTCAAAGGAAGTTTAATTCCATGCAACATCTTTGGATGACTCTTAGTAAACATCCTCCAATCCTGCATCCCCTTTTAAGGCAGAATTCCCATAGATTGCTCTGCAAAATGAGGACTGCAGGAAGCCCACAGACTGAGGGGTGGGTCCTTTTTTGAAAGTGCAATTGTTTTACAATTTTGTTTGAAGTCCTCAACAGCCTATAGATAAAACTTGGGGTTTAAACAGTTTGATAGGTTTCCCTTTTAAATGCTGACTGATAAACATACACATCTTATTAAAAATACCATGTAAGCTATCCTGTCACAGTAAGGAATGCATTGCTACATTTTGCCAAGATTTTAAAAAATCCCAGGACATAATGGTGCCATGAGTCTGCCATCAGCATATACAGAAGCACAATCAGAATCCAGACCTTCTTGCACCAGAATCATAGGGTGCGTCTACACTGGCAAGTTAGGTCAACTTAACCCTCCTTAAGTCGACCTAAACAAAGCCTCATCCACACTGGGCTTTTATTAAGTCGACTTAATAACACCACCTCTGAGGTTGACTTAAGCCTTAAGTCGACTTCTTAAGTCGACTTCAAGCCAGTGTGGATGGGGATTAGTGCTAAATTGACTTTATTAAGTCGACTTCAAGCCATTAAGTCAACTTAACAAGGTTGACTTTAGGTCGCTTTAAGTCGATTTAAGGTTGACCTTGTTAAGCCGACTTAACAAAGTCGACTTAACTTTGCAAGTGTAGACACAGCCATAGTCCCTTTCAACCTGAGTTAAAGAACAATCTCATTTGTTTTGTAGCTGTTTTACACCCTACACCCGTGTAGGGACTATGACTCATTGGAAATTTTGATTCTTTCCAGCAGAGGGCAGTGGTACACATACACACTGGTTCAATGTGCTTACAGCAATGAACAGCTAGAGTTGTTGTATACAGGTTATGTTTGCATGTTAGTCTTTGCACAGGAAGAACCAAAGAATTAGCAATGTTTTTGCTGCCTTTGGTGATTTCTTAAATATTAAGCTGTTCTGTCTTTCAAACAAAAGAAAAGCCTACTCCCGCTCCCATTGATCTCAATGGGCTGAGGGGGGACACCACCACTGACTTCAATGGGAGAATAATGTGGCCATATTTCCTGTTCTAATTAGGCTGTTGGGTTTGATTTTTTGTTTTGTTTTTTTGTTTTCTTCTGTGGTTGATTTTTTAAAGGGCTTTCCCCTTCTCCAACGATCATTTTATTCCCTTAGGGAGCCTGTGGACGAAGTGCTCCAGATCCCCCCTTCACTGCTGACATGTGGAGGTTGCCAGCAGAACATCGGAGACCGTTATTTCCTGAAAGCCATCGATCAGTACTGGCACGAGGACTGCCTGAGCTGTGACCTTTGTTCATGCAGGCTTGGAGAGGTGGGGAGACGATTGTACTATAAACTGGGCAGGAAGCTCTGCAGGAGGGACTATCTCAGGTATAGAGTCTCCCTACCTCACACTAGCTTATCCTCCCTTGCCTTCTTTCTGTCATTTCCCATTTATTTATGCAGTTAGAATGAAGCTAGGATCCCCAGTGTTTTGCAGCCCCAGAATCCATGAAGAATTGATACTGAATGATTTCTTCCTAAAATGTAAATGCCGAGGGTAGTCTTTGTCATTGCACCACCTTTAGCTAAGTGGTGCTTCCTAATCTTGGAAGTACAGCAGAGCTGAGGTGTGTTAGTACCTGCATGGGGACACCTCAAATAGGTACTGAAGGGAGTGGTGCTGGATTGTCCTGTTCCCTGGAGTCAGTCATGAACTATGTCCCAGCATGGCTGGAAGGGAATTGTACTTCTAGAGGTGTTGCTTTTCTGATGCAATGTCTACAGTAACTGAGGCCTAGAGGACAAGTGCTTAAGAAAGATCATTTGGCACTTTTGTAAAAATAAGGTATCCTGTTATCTAGCCAAATTCCATCTTCCATAGCGCAATACCATTGGGAAAAGAGATGCTTTGCTTTGTTACTCTCTGTGTGTGGAGGGGTGGGAGAGGTACTGGGCGATAGCTGTAGTTTGAGTATCAGTTCTCAGTTCTAGGAGGGTGACCAGCAAGTGAGCAAAATAGGAGTGGGGTAGGAGGTTGATTGGCATCTATATAAGAAAAAGCCCTGGATAGTGGGACTATCCCTGTAAAATCAAGACATCTGATCACCCTATTTAGGATCCTTCAGGCTGAAGGACACTCTGTTGTTTAGATTTAGCTTAAGTTCTGAAGGGGTAGCCGTGTTAGTCTATTGCAGAAAAACAACAGGACTCTGTTAGATTTAGCTTAATAATTATAGCCCAGTTCAAGAGAGTGTCTGATTCCTGCTAACTTGAAATCAGAGGAATTCAAGCATGTGCATAAAAGTAAGCATGTGCCTAAGCATTGTCCTGAATACGATAGATTAAGCATTTGCTTTCGTGTCTTCCTGAATCTGTTCCTATAAGACCACCTGTTACAGCTCTTGCATAAGCAGATCCTTGCCCATGTTTCTAACTACAAGTATTGACCAATCAGAAGAGTTAATGTTTAATATATTACTTCCCAATAACTAAATAACAAAGAACCCGCGTGTTCTTGATTACAATTAACCTGTATTGATGTTTGCTGTTCTCATTGTAGATCATTTGTTATAATGTATTCTTTGTGCTTTAGAATCCGGTGGAATGGAATAAGTAGGAACTTCATGTGTTTTTTCCAGCTTTTTGGGGTCCAGCCTTATATTGAACCTGGTATTCCTCACACAAAACTCCCTTTAAGATTGAAAGTAGTTGGGGTGGGTGAGGGGAGAGTTCCTAGTTATTTCATCCCAGAGTTTTTCCAATGGGAGTTTTGCTAGAGTAGATACTGGAGGATTGGGTCCCAATAGTGACTTTAACTGTACATCTCCATTATATGAAACACTCTAACAACGATCCAGTCCTGTGTGCACTTGCCAAATAGTTATTAACTTTTTAATGGAAGAGCAACAGGCTATGGGAATAAAATTAATGTATTTTCTGTACAATGAGACTGTGTTTTCAGAAAGGAACAATTTCAGCACCTTTTTGTAAATATTAACATAACTTTCATTGGGCAGAAGTGAAGAGTGACATCTCCTGGTGGACATGAGAAATGAGCTTATTTTTCCTTCAGAGATACAATTTAGTCTAGGTTTTTTGTCTTTCAAACCCAGCAGGTTACTTAAAGCAGACACAGCTTATGACAAACACAGCAAAAATGTGGGAAATGGACTTGCTAGTTCTAAAACTAATGTAGCAAATCAGAGAACTTAATTATACAAGTACATATTTCAGACAAAGAGTATTTCTGAATTGCCCCTTTTTTATTTAAAATAATACATTCCTGTCTATGTATTAATTTTAGGGTTTATAAATTCTGCAAGCTGTGGCCTACAGTAGAGGATGATATTACATTATGACACACATCTGAATAGGCCATAGCGTTCCAAATGAAAGAAGTAGTTGCATGTTGTGGAAGGGATACACATGTAGGGTTTTTATTAGAGGGCCCTTGCAATAGATAATCCAGTAATGATTGTCTCAGCAAGGTTTCTTTATGTGGCTAAAAGAGCAATCCGGATCATAAAATCTTATGGGCTAAAATGGATTTGTAAAAGGTCGTAGAGTCCAGTGCCTGAAATTCCACTGAAGTTGCTCATTACCTTTCAGAATTAGGCCCTTAATTTGACCACAAAGAACAAATATATTATTTTAAAAAATAGATGATACCTTTGTACCTTTGTGCCCTTAGCTGGTCACCATGAAAGATTTGATGCTCGAAAGTTTTGCGTGTTCCTGCTCATTAGATATCATCCAGCAAATGTTTAATACTTTATGTATCTTTACAATGCAATTTCAGTTGTAGCAAAAGAAAAAGATGATGTGCCCTTTATGTTTTGATTCTCTCTCTTTTCTTCGGTCCCCTTTCTTCCCGGGGAACTTTATCTAATTTGTTGCTGTTGTTGTTTTAGACTCTTTGGTCAAGATGGCCTCTGTGCTTCCTGTGACAAGCGAATTCGGGCCTATGAGATGACTATGCGGGTGAAGGACAAAGTGTACCACCTGGAATGCTTCAAATGTGCTGCTTGCCAGAAACATTTTTGTGTCGGTGACAGATACCTTCTCATCAACTCAGACATAGTATGTGAGCAGGACATCTTTGAGTGGACTAAGATAAATGGGATGATATAGCCAGTACATGCCTCATAGTCTTCAAGAGGCATCTCATTGGTGGCACAAAGGCATAGCTGCAGTGAGGCGATAGTCACTGAAATGATGTGCTTTGTCTAAACTGGGGGGAAAGACCACAGAATAGGCCCTTTTCAGGCAGCGCTATATAGAACCTAAACTACAAGCAATATCAAAAAGACTGACTTCTATTAGCAAAGGCGTATTGTCAGTAACTGACATAATCAGCCATGTAGGCAAGAGTTGGGGAACAAATACAATGTGATAATGAATTCTCATAACTGGAAATACAGTAGTGACGTGTTTTCTAAAGAGACATTATAACTTTGACACTTGGAGACTAGAATTGTGCAACTGAATTTTCTTTTACTCTTTTCTAGTTACTCTGGTTAGACAATAGTTCCCAATATAAACATAAGGAAGGACACTGGAGAGGAAGAGAAGAGTCAGTCAGACTCTCCAAAGCCTTAAGCTTTGTGTGGGAGAGAAAATGTGTTTTTTTGCATGGAAATCTCCTCCCCTATTTGTCCCCCTGAGAATGAAAAGTGCAACGCTCTAGCCCCAGATAATTCCTTCAATAAATTCTGATGAATAACTGTTTTCAAGCACCATTGTTTGAAGGTGAGATGCTCCGTAGATCATTTCTATACAAATATAAAGCTAAAGAGTTGTTCAACTATTTTATTAATTTAGATTATATCAATAAAATATTTGTTGTGTGTAGTAAGAACCTGAATGCTTTAATAAAAATGACAGAAGATTTCAGGGGTATTTCTTTCAATACAGCACAGTGGTATTGAAGATTTGCTTTGCATCATTATTATTTATTTCATGTATTTGCACCAGGACTTGTACATTTGGGGTACGGCTGGTTCTTGTTGCCCTATTCAAAGGAACATTCCAAAGGGATATACACCAGTCTAAGGCAGTGATATAAGAACCCTGCTCTGAGTGAGTTTTGTGTAGCCTAAAGCAGGGGTGACATTACCCAGGATACATGCTGGACCAATGGACAATTGTCCCTTCAGTTTTCCAAGTGGGGGAGCCTCATTGTGAGCGTTACCACTCCTGTGCTGCTTACACACCATCTTCAGTATGTAAGTTGTTTCCAGTTATATTGTATGAATGCTATCCCCAGCCACATATGAATTACTCTGCAGAGCAACACCAGTAAACTCCCAGTCCCACACTTTCCCCCAGAAATGTCCATCTTAAACTACCTAGCCCTCTTCTGGTCAATACATACTCATACAAAGTTTGTCATTCTATTAATAGAAAACAATATGCACAAATCTTGTTATACCAAATGGAGCTTCCCAAACATTTCAGTCCAAACAACCGGGCTTAGATAAAACAAGTTTATTAACTACAGGAGACAGACTTTAAGGCTATGTCTATACTGGCAATTTAAGTCGACTTAAGGAGGCTTAAGTCAACTTAAATTAAGCCACGTCCACACTAGGCTTTCATTAAGTCGACTTAAGAAATTCCTTAAGTCGACTTAATGAAAGCTTAAGTCGACTTTGTTACTACCACTCATTAAGTCGACTAAACCCTTAAGTCGACTCCTAAAGTCGACTTAAGAATGGTGTGGACAGGGAGTAACCCTTAGCTCGACTTTATTAAGTCGACTTAAGGGTGGTTAAGTCGACTTAACAAAGTGGACTAAGTCAACTTAAAGCCAAGTCGACTTAGTCCACTTTGTTAAGTTGACTTTAATAAGGTTGACTTTGTCGACTTAAAGTCAACCTTATTAAAGTTGACTTAACAAAGTCAACTTAACTTTTCTAGTGTAGTCATAGCCTAAGTGATTACAAGTAATGAGGAATGAAAGTCAGAATTGGTTTCAAGAAGAGAAACATAAAACACAACTAATGCCTAACTTAACAAGCTAAGGAAATTCAAAGCAAAGTCTCTGATCACATGTTTCAACATTTTACTGACTGAATCTCTTTCATCCAAGATCCCTCCCCCTGTCCAAAGTCATTTCCCTTGTTCTTCAGATACTGTAGGTGCAGGCAGGGCCATCCCTTGGGAGGAGCAGGGCACTGGGCCAATTGGCTTAGGTGGGGCCCCGCCCCCCCATGCTGCAGGGGAGTGGGGCGGGCCCACCGGCCTGCTCCGCCCCCCAGGGAGCCGGTCCCAGAGGCTGAGGCCACCGGTGGGGGGAGCCAGCTCCAGCCCTGGCCCTGGCCTGGGAGGCCAAGGCTGCTGGTGGGGAGCCAGCCGCATGTGGCTGTGTGGGGCAGGCCAGCCCAGAGGCCAGGCCCCATACATGTGCTCCACTCCTGAGTCTTCTTGCTCCGCCCTGGCAGGGAGGGCCAGTATAGCACTCCTGGGCCGCCCCGCCCTGCTGCCTTCGACTTGCTGCCAAAGGCAGCGGGAGCAGGAGGAAGTGCAGCCAAGGGGGGGGGGGTAGGCTGTGGCACGGGATAGCCCTGGATGCAGGAGTAGAGAGAAAGAGAGGATACATCCTCTCTTGTAGTTCTTTCTCTTCTTCAAGAATCATCTTCAGCTGAGGTTCAGGAGACAGAAAGTCTGGGTAAATGAGACCCCCCCCCCCGCTGTTTCTTTATGGAGATGTGAATTTTTCACTCGCATCCTCTTTCCTGCCAAAGAATTGCCACTTAACCAAGTAGCAGTCAATTTGATTTGTTGACACCTGGCTGAGGTGTTGGCTAGCCTTTTCTCTCTGGAAAACTGGTTTGTGGCTGCTCCCTACAGACCTGAACCATATCTACCATACAGAGGAACCATATAGCTTCACATGCTGTGTGCCCACACATATTCTACCAGGGCAATAATGATCAGCAAATGATGAGTTTTCAAATAAGATATACTTTGTACAAAATTTGTCATAATCCTGTGAAAGGATGAATATAGGGGTATGGGCTAACATAGAGGGAGAAAGAAAGCAGTGAAGTGGGACAGTGGATGCTCTGGAGCTGGATGTCAAGCAAAGAAAATCATGGTGGACTGCTTCATAACAAAGAATTCATGAGGGATGGGTCTCTTAAAAAAGTGGTTGGATCTGATTTTCTCATCTGTGCATATATTATTCCTGAACTTAATACAACAGATGTGCAGCAATCCAGGATTCACTTTGTTCAGAGAGAATTAAATTCAATACCTTCATGCAAAACCATAGTCTCTCGACATAAAGGTGAAACTCCCTTTCCTGTACAGCAGGGGTAGGCAGCCCCAGGTACACGTGCCAACAGTGGCATGATGGGAAATGATATCTGTGTCTGATTCAAATCCTCTGAACCTTGTGTTTTAGCAGAAGGGGGAAATGAAATATTGTCTTTTCATGAAATGCCACCCTTTGATTTGCATATCTGTTATACTGAGAAGCTGATGGAAAAGTCACCATTAGCAACAGAGAACTTGGAAAAGTGAGCAACCCCAGTTTTCTGTGTTGTAAAGTTAGGTGAGGTGGGGCGGGGGAGAGGGTGAATACTAGCTCTGTTAGAGTTGTGTCTTTGGGCAATGCCCATTGTTCAAGGCTACGCCTAAAGATTCCTTCTGGAGTCTCTTTTGTTATATTGATTGAGCTGAAATCCCTGGAGAAATAACAACTTCTCTGAGGGTTGAAATTACTGAAAAGCTGACTGAGGTCTAGCAGAAGAGCATCTTGCCAACAGACAGCAGACGGAGCCCGTAGATGGTGCATGGTGACTAGCGGGTGGAGCCACTGGACAGCAGGTGGTGCCCGGAAATGGTGCATGGTGACCAGCAGATGGTGGGTGTGATCAGCAGGCAGAGCCAACAGGCAGCAGGCAGTGCCAGCGGACAGTGTGAATGGTCAGCAGGTGGTGGGAGCAGACCCAGAGGTGGCAGAAGATAACTGGAGGAGAGGACTGAGGGGGGCCCCCCCTTTTAGAGGTGGACAATAAAGCTATAATGGTCAGTATGTGGGGTCATGAAAGAGTGAAGAATATACTCTATGTACACTGGGGTGGAATGAGTTCTGTCTATTGGGTTTTGTGGGAATCTTGCTTTGCACTGTATTCCAATCAGTGCTGCTTTTTCTATTGCCTCTTTATAACCTTTATTAAAAGTCTTATGTGCTACACTCAGACTTGTGCTTACGAGAGGGGAAGTATTGCCCTTCTAGGGCGCCCAGGGAGTAGTGTGTAAGTTCCCAGGAGACTGGGCGGGGGCTCGAGCAGAGTGGTGCTGTGGCATTCTTGAGGAACCCCTGGACATAGAACCCGGCCTTTGCTGCCACCGTCTTGGCCTGGCAGGAGGGTGACATTTACGCCATACATCCTACTGAGAAAGCTTCCTAACAGGTTGGGGAGAGAAGTGTTTGACACCCCCGATACAGCTCTCCCACAACTAAGATGGTCATCTTTTTTAGTCCACAGCAAGATGGGTCTAAGGATGCTAGCTACAAATGGTAAGGCCGGCCCCTGTTGTATTTGCTGCTCAGTGACCTATAGCAAAGAAGACTACATGAGCAAGAGAATCTTCTACATGATAGTACAGAGTAATAAGCAGTAGGCATTCTGGACCTTTGACGTATGGAAGTGGTTGGTTGCCATGTGTTTCCATGAAGCTGTAGATTGCTGCTGTTTAAGAACCTTGGTTGACAGTTATGACTATCCTAGTAGAAACAGGTAACAACATTTAGATTCACTTTGACAGAAGTAAGCCCTGTGTTTTTGGCTTCTCTGTATTACTACAAAAGAGGTATGGAACAGGATTCAGATCTCATTTAGTGGGATGTAAATCCAGGATGAATTATTCCATTGAAGTCAGTGGCATTACATCCGTATAAAACCCGTATGATGAAAGCAGCATCAAGATAATTAATTTTCTCCAAATAAGCGAAAGCTTTGATCATTATTTCCTAGTCATTTAATGATGTATAATTTGTGACTCTGACTCATAAATTGGACAACCTTTAAAAAGGATTAGTTTCAGTGATCCTATCTCATATAAGATGTTTGTCTGAAATAGGAGTATAAATTATTGCATTACTACCTAGATTGATATTGAATAGAATGATATTGAATAATGATTTCAGTAGTCCATGGAAATGATATGGTTTTAGCGTTTACAACAGAGGACTGGAAGTCAGGAGATCTGTATTCTGTTCCCAGCTCTGAGAATGATTTCCTGTATGACTTTTGGCAAATCATTTAAATATTCTGCAGAATATTTACATAATCTTAAACATCTCATTTGTAATACTGGATTAATAACGCTTATTGACTTTTGTAAAGTGCCTTGTTTACAGAGGAAAGCTTTTTCAATATAACCTAAAATGTGAATTTAGTCAGCTTTCGCTACACTGATATAACATAACCCCAGATATAACACAACTCTCCTGTGTGGATATTTATTCCCATATATAGTCCTTTTTTCAGTTTAGCTGGTCACTTGGGAAAGGGTTTAAGGTAAACTGTAAAAAGATCCTCTTAAACTTGACTAAGGGGGTTATATTGGTTTAACAGTAGGTATCTAGCCATACCAGTGTAACTGGTCAAACTTTCCTATGTTAATCTGTTCTTACATACCATGGAGCAGGGAGCATACATGTGTGTGTGTTTGGGAGCGGGGAGGTGAGAAAGAAGGAGGTAACTGGAAAAGCAACTATCAAGTGTAAAGCCTGGTCTACACTGAGAGATAAGGTCAACGCAACGCCATTTACATCGACCCTCTAGTGCACGTGTATACACTCATGCATCCGTAAAGTCGAAGTTAACAACTCATTAAGTCAGCATCATAACTCCACTCCCGCAAGAGGCATAGTGTTTTGGCTGATTTTAGTCATTCGATTTAATGGCAGTGTAGATAGAATGCAAACTTATTGGCCTCCAGGATGTATCCCACAATTCCCTGTTCTTGCAGTTTTGCATTCCGCCGCTGCCTCTACCTGTCCATGTCATCAACCAATAGCTCCTCCCCTACCTGCAGTCCCAGAAGGTTTGAATTCCATTTCTTTCTCAGGCAATGTGGAGAACTTTCCACCAGAGCAGGTAATGGCATCTGAGCGCAACAAACATGCCCCAGCTTGGAGCTGTCCTGAGATCTTAGATCTCATCAGCCTGTGGGGCAAGGAGTCAGTGCTCACTCACCTCCAAAGCAGCAAGAGGAACTGGGCCATTTATGAGAGAATCTCACATGGCATGATCGAAAGGGGCCATAACAGGGACATGCAGCAGTGCTGCATTAAAATCAAGGAGCTTTGCCAGGCTTATCAGCGGACTAGGGAGGCGAACAGTCATTCAGGGTCCACGCTGAAGATGTGCAGATATTATGAGGAGCTGGATGTGATTCTTGGTCATGACCCAAACAGCATGCAACCACAGAACATCAATATCTGTGAGGACTCCCGGATGAGTGAGGAGGACTCTGTGGATAAGGAGGAGTTGGAAGACAAAGAAAATGGTGTTTGGAAGAGGGGATTGTCAGTTCTTTCAGACAGCCAGGAACTTTTTGTCACCCCAGAGCAGTCTGTCCAACCTCAGGATGGCATCACTGACCACAATGCAGGGGAAAGCACTTCAGGTAAGTGTTTGATCTGTGCTATGCTCATTTCAAGTTGCGTTCCAGTAATAGCCAACCGAGACAGCCTGGGGGAGGAACCGGGCCATCAGCACAGAGAAAGCGGGAGGAAGGTATAGCCATGGGGTGTTTGGGAACACAGCCGGCCAGAGCGTATGGGGGATAGAGAGGAGAAGGGAGTCCGCCGGAGGGGGGAAACTGTGAGGTGTTGCGGCAGCGCTGTGAGGAGGGTGGGGGAGATAGGCCACCTTCACAGATATAACTTGTGGCACGAATCACTCCCCTGTCCCAGCGGGACTACTCAAACAGAGTTTCGATGTGCAAGCGGATGCTTTGGTTATCGTCTGGGGAAATGATCAAAAGCTCTCAAACATGTATTCACGAATCCTTGCAAGAAGGGTTCCGGGGATGTCAGACTTCTTTGCCCCAGCATGGAACGCAACCTTGCCCCACCACTCAGTTATCAAAGCCACAGGCATGAGAGTGGCACACAGCAGGGCAGCATATCTAGACATGCCACCCGCAGATTGCAGCAGCTGTTCCCTCTTGGACAGCGTAAGCCTCAGGAGGCTGATGTCGCACATGGTCACCTAGGGAAGATGGTGCACAGTCACCTGACAAGGAGTCACCCTTCTATCACTTCACCTCCCCTCCCCCTCTGAAATGGGCTCTGCATGTGCATTGGGTTTCCCCATCGTGCTACCTCTCCCATTCCAATTGTTTGGGGGGGTGGCTCCCGGGGATAAGTGGTTTCCCCAAGCTTACCATTGCATGGAAGGCACTCGGAGCTGTGTTACTGGTCAGTGTGTTCTGTTCAAAGTGGAATGGCTTTTAAAAAGTACAGTTTGCAGCAATCGGGGGAGTTCAGGGAGGACCATATGATTCCTTGCATTTCTTTGCCTCACCTAACAATGGGACCTGTGTCTTACACTCCTTACAGTGGATTCGCTGAGCTTGGGACACTCAATTCCCGCAGAGTGCCTTACTCAGGTAAGGAAGAGGAAGTGTAAATCTCAGGATGACATGTTCGCCGAGATTATGTGCTCCCCTGCAGAGGCAGAATCGGAGATCTGGGCATGGCGGCTATCCCTGTCCGAGGACAGAAAAGTGGCATGGGACCAGAATTGTGAAATGCAGCAAGAGATGCTGCAGATCATGCGTGAGCAGTCTGACACCTGCAGCACCTGGTTGAACTCCAGGAAGAGCCGCGGTTGCAGAGGATCTCCATCCAGCCCAGGAGAATGCACCACAAGTTTAGTAGCCAGTCCCTCCCACCACCGATCAAGGAGGAACAGGGTCTGGGTGCAATATGTGGTTGCCTCACCACCGTTGCATTCTGGTCGAGCTATGCAATGACCCCTTTGAGAAAGGCATCCCACACATCCCTCCACCAAAGCACCCCCCATCCCATCAGTGTTAACACAATAAAGTAATTTACGTTTTCAAGATCTCTGTTTATTTTTGGTGACACACTACAATTCGTTGTGGGTTACAGAATGGGAAAGGGGCGGTAAGGAGGGCGTGGGGGAGGGAGCAAGAGCACAGAGACAAACTTCACTGCTGCTCATTGCTAAACCGTGCATTCAACACTTACCTGAGTTGGATAGCTCCACGGTGAGCTCACACTGTTAACGCTTGCATCTGGCTGTTCAAAATTTGCAACCAGCCTTTTGACCTCGGCAACCCAGCCTTGAGGGAACTTTCCCCTGCGTGTCTCTCACATATTATGAAGCACACAGCAAGCACATATAACTGCGGGTATATTTTTCTCAGACAGCTCAAGACTAATCAGGATGCTATGACACCTGCCTTTTAAATGCCCAAATGCACATTCTACCACCATTCAGCACTTGCGGAGCATATGGTTGAAACACTCCTTATCAGCATCCAGGTGTCTGGTGTACGGCTTCATTAGCCAGGGGAACAACAGGTATGCTGGATCACCCAGGATCACTATTGGCATTTCAACATCCCTAATGCTGATTTTTTGGTCGGGGAAGAAAATGCCTATCTGCATCTTTTGGAAAAGACTAGAGTTCCTAAGGATGCGCATGTCATGAACCTTCTGTCTGTGAAGCGTCCCCTGTGATCCACAAGTGCCTGCAGGACCATAGAGAAATACCCCTTGTGGTCTATGTACTCACTGGCAAGGTGATCTGGAGCCAAAATGGGGAAATATGTCCCATCTATGGCACCACCACAGTTTGGTGGAAGAGGCAATATATGTCCCACTCTTTTAACACAAGGACCAGTACGGTGGGGGGTTAACTTGACAAGCATCCCTTCCAGAAGCATATTCCTTAAAACAGGGCATCTTTCCAGTAATTACAGGAAAAGAAAATGTTCCACCACCGCCACCACCACGAAAAATAAAAACAAATGATTTTAAAGTAGAAGACGGGGATGCATAAAAATGTGGACATTTTTACTTCATCAGCTGATGTTCAGATGCATTGTCATTTAGATATGTTTAATATCAGATCACTCAACATTTTTTTTCAGTGTCCAGTTATTCAGTGCCATGGTAGGAAGATGAGAACATTACCAGCAAGATCACTTTTTAATTTTGTGTCCTTGAATAAGGGCAATAAGAGCTCAGCATAATAGAGTTTTCAGTGGAGAGAGTAATTGGGAAGCAGTTGTTAATGCAATATCTTTCATGAATACAGGGTAGAGTAGCTGTCTCTCCCAGCCCTTTTCTCAAGGTAATACTATACTTCCGATTGTCATTATATCCAGGAATCAAATTATTTGAATTCTGGACACATCAGCACAAAACTGAAGACTCCCTCATTTCATAGCCTGCTTGGAAAAGCACATCGCAGACTATCACTCATTTATACAGCTGCCAGTCAGTTGCTGTAAATTCAGAAAAGAAGATGGCCTGAGGTGCCGCACTTTAACATGTCTTTCCGCTCCTGTAACACCCCCTTGTCACCCCCATCAAATATAAGGTAACATTTCACCTCAGAAGAGCCAAGGCTTTCAAACACCTGCCAGGATGCACACAGACTGTGCATGGCCTGAATTTGAATTGAAAATGAAAACATTACTCCTATTAGTTGATTACAGTGACTTGTAACACTGAGGGAGATTCATGACTCTTGAAAAAAAATAATCTACAAAGATTTCTGTTGCTCTGTCAATGCAATGTATCCTCAACTGATTTCATTTGCAGCAGGTTCATCTCCTTCATAGAGGACACTGCACAGCAGGCAATGGAAATTTTAATGGACACAATTCATCCATCCCTTTGTTCCGTGAGGAAGGAACTACAAAAAGATATAGAAAAGAGAGATAGAGATATTTACATTTAAAAGATGAACATTTGAAATAAGGTCATTAAATTAAGATTCAAAGGTGATGTTAACTAGAGGGTAAGCTAATATAAATTTAAATCTAAATATAAGCAACCTGTGTCATCCTGCTAGAAACTATCCTTTTCCAGCCTTAGTAGAAGGTATCTCTTTGAAAGGTACCAGATAAACAAAAAATGCTCTGAGGGAGGCTTTTATTAAAAATACCTTTCATATCCATGACACTGTTGATCCAAAGACTTCCTAACATTTTTAATATAGGCTTTAATGAATTAAATATAAAAATTATTAATAATACATACTCAGATACCAGGGTGACATGCAACCTGATAAAAACCATTGTCTTCAGTGGGACTAATTATATGGAAAGTTAAACACATGCATAAGTGTTAGCATGACCAGAGCTTAAATCTCTGAGACAACAAAATGGACTTCTCAGGAAGTCTTCTATACCTCTTCTAGTATGACAGCTTGTTGCCTTTAGAGTGATATGGATGAAAGAACTGCCAAAGTTTAAGGGTTCACGCACCATACCCTGAAATAGAGAACCACCTTCTGCTAGAAAAAACAGACCTGATTACACATGCAACTTGATTCTGCCCCATGTAATGTAGTCATGTATTCCTAGTCTGTTGTAATGCTTAGGCAGTACCCTTACAAAGCCTTAATCTGTGTTCCTAGCCAGGAGCTAGAAAGAGCTGAAACAAACACTGCTGCTAAAGACTTTACTCAGTATGCAGACTGGTCAAATATTTCCCATCTAAACCGTTTTTCAATGAAAAAATGAAACAAAATTTTCTGCCACCAGCACTTCATGTTAAAAAATGAAAATCAAATTTTTAGTATCCAGCCAAAATGTTTTTGTTTTTTCAACGAGAAAAATAAAAGTTCACATTTTTCCATGTAAAAACAAAAGAGTCTCTGACCTGTTCTACTTGCTTCCTAATGTACTCTGAGATTTTGCTATCAAAGTAAGTTTTATTCTTGGTATATCTGAGTTAAATTTAATAATGTCACCCTAGGAATTTTAGTTGCCAGTAGACATTCAGCCAGGGGGCTTCTGTAACAATAACTATTTTGGAATCAGTGGCTAGGGACCCATGTTCTACTACATGTGACATTCAGTTCTCCTTCCCGTTTGGGCTTTGCTGCAGGGTTCATTTCTGAGTGAAACCGTGAATGAAGTATGAAAGACAAGCCAGGCTTTTGTTTTCTTCATTTTGTTAATTCTTCAGCTTTCTGTCTGAAGGATAAAATAGCACAAGCATTACTCCCTAGCAAAAGCTATTGGTTGCCAGGCTACTAATGACTGGATGGGCCAGGTTACTCAAGCCCTGCAGGAAGCACAGGTGCAGCAGGTTAATAAATGCGAAGCTGAGGCACAAGAAGCAGGATTAAAAAACAGCAACTGCAGAAGAAATAGTCTAGTTCCCGACATGGCAGTGATCATCACATCGTTGTAGGCTAAGAGGCTTATGGTATATTTTATAGTTAGCACTATTTTCTTTATAAAGTCAACCCAGACAGTTCAGTTGGTCTCTGTGATATGGTCTCAACAACGAGAAGAACTTTTTCCCCTTCTTAGGAATAGCAGTCTGGGCTCTGCTCTGCATCTGGTGGGGCAGCTAGTGTGTTTGGTACAGCATTTTCAGCAACCTTCAGTTAACTTCTCTTCCAGCATCTGAGCTGAGCAGGAACTTTTCCCCAGGATGGTAAGAATGATACAAAAGTCCCTCTGCTGGGTAGTTTAGCTCTCAAGGGCTATGTCTACACTGGCAAGTTAGGTCGACTTAAGGAGGCGTAAGTCAACCTAACTTAAGGTCTCTCCACACTAGGCTTTCATTAGGTTGACTTAAGAAAATCCTTAAGTCGACCTAATAAGAACCACAGGATATTCGAACTAACCCTTTATTAGGTCGACCTAAGGGAAGATAGGTCAACTTACTAAGTCCCGGTTAAGGGTAACCATTTTGTTAAGTCGACTTAATAAGGTCGACTTTAAGTCGACCTTATTAAGTTGACTTAACAAAGTCGACCTAACTTTTTCTAGTGTAGACATAGCCAAGGGTAGTTCTAATGTTTTGTTGTATACAGTCCCCTGACTTTGGTAGGGGGTAAGTTTTTCCCACTAAATATAATATCCTGCCCTTGAAACCATGTGTTTCAACCCGGCTGCTAACTGGCAATTTCTAGCCTCCCAGAGCTTTGAGATTCAGTTATATTGTCTACCTTTTTTACAAAAAGAGACTAACCTAATTAAAATGGAAGTGAGACAAGTAGCTTCTAGCCAGTCAGGATCCCCCCAGCAATCAAAGAGCTGCGTATGGTGGTGCTCAGGTATCAAGGGGGTAGCTCTTTAAATTACCTAAGACAGTGAGAGTTGCCAAAACAAAGATGCTTCAGAACCAAGAGGAATTCTATTGCCTACATCTACACGACAGCCCCACAGTGTAGGCTGCAGAGGTGGGAATTGCAGCACATGGTAGTATGGTGTACTGCCACTCCCACATGTGGATGTGAACTAAAAGCTACATCGTCCTGTTTAAAGAGGACTACTTTAATATGAATGAGCTACTTTTTAGTTTGCATCTAAGTTACAGCACGTTAGTATGTGCTGCCTTTAGATCCTTGTAGTCTGAAGTGCAGGGCCATGTAGACATGTGGTTTACAATACCATTGTTATGGTTTACGTATACTGAGGAGGGGAGTGAGCAAATGAGCCCTGGTGTAGCTTCCCTGAAATACTTGGAAATAGATGAGGGGTAAATTTGAGCTAATCTGTGTGTGAGGCGCATGCTGTTCAGTTGATAAGGGAACTGAGAAGGGGCAGCAGCATGCACAATTTGTTTACGTTGTAATAACTGGTTTGAGTACTTCTAGGAAAAGTGACTGGGTCTGTGTTAGACAGATAAGAATTTTTACCAGAGGGGAGGACCAGTAGAACTTTGAAAGAGGAGCCCTGAGTGCGAATGGATGACTCAGGAGATTGTTAATGGGATCTGGTGCCTTTCATCTCTATGGCACCTCTTCGAATTCAGCCCAAGCTTTGCATATCCTGAAGTTTTCACTGTCTGAATAGCTGTTAGGTGGGTTCAGTCTTGTTGCCACTGGACAGGTGTCTGAATCTCAAAAAATACCATCCCATTTGGGATTAACTGGCACCTTTGTTGACAACTGCAGCAAAGAAAAAGGGGACCTGAAAAGTAAGTTGCAGTCTCACTCAAACAAGTTGTTCACCTGGGTCAGAGTGGAAGAAGAATAATGAGTCAATGCTGGGAAATCTTCACGGTCACTGCACCTATTTGCTGAATAGAAAAGGACCTTCATTTGACAGGACTTTCGATCCAAAACTAAGTTCATGCACAAATCTAGTCCTGGCTCCCTCCAACAGATTGTGAAAATGCCACAAATTTACGCATTGCTTCCAATGGGGGCCTTTTACCGTTCATGGCTCCCTTGGGCCATATTATCCTAGCAGCCCCATAAATCAACCAAAATGACAAATGTAAGTAAAACAAAATTATAAATATTCCTGATACTTCATTATTGTTTCCTTGACTCAAACTGAGTGTGCACATAACTTTCTTAAGCAGAATAGCACTTGAATGTCTTCCAATAATCTTGTCAGCGTTAGCCCAGTAAAGACAAATATGGATGGAAAAAAAAAGACATCAGCTTTGCTCTCCGATGAGGCTGCTTGGTGATTATCCCATGTATTATAGTTTTGTATAGCATCATCTAGCTAATTAATATTTAAGATCCTAATGACAAGGACCATGTCTTTCTCTGTTTTATGTAGTATCGAGTACACTACTAAGACGCCATAAAAAATAAGCAAATCCTGACTTGGTTACTGGGTTTGTGATGTTTGGAGTTTGGGGGGTTTTTTTGGTTTTTTTTGCTTTTGTCAATGTTAATATTTACAATTACAATGAGCTCTTAGGGTTTGGTTTACATTAACAAACACTAAGCCAAAAACCCCCCAGCTTAATACTGAATGAACACCCATAGAATACATTAAAATATGGTTGTGATGATAATTTGTGCTCATGTGGACTCTTTCACGTGAGAGGTCCAATGTACTACAAAACAAGTTAGGCTCCACAATGCCATCAGACATACGTAAGTATTAGATCCACTTTCAAGATGTCCTGTAGCACTTTTTCAAAGACTCCTTGTTTGTTTTGCTGACTAACACGGCTCCCCCTTTTGGAACTTTGGAATTTTGAAGATGATAAGACAAGGCTTGCTAAGGTAAATGACTTGCCAGAGGGCTCTCAGCAAACTAGAATCTGAGCTGTGCAACCCAGGAAGGTGAAGGGAAAAATTTGGGGCTGGTGCAAAAGCTGGCTTAGTCATCAGTGTAAACAGAGAGGGCCTATGAAGCCATTTAGTAGTTCAGAAAGATATAAAGGCAGAGTACTTGGCCACATACCCTCCAGTCCCTGGCTAATTTTAGATTGTCAGTTTTCTAACCAAGGGAGCATGAATTTCTATTTGCTACAAAGAGCACATTGCAGTAAGTATTAATGACAATTCACAGTTCAATAACTTATTTATTTAAATCATTGGTAGTTGTGAAAGGCTCTTGGTTGATAGCAGAGGTCCTCTGTTCATCCACATAATGGGTATGGCATGGGTAGAAACAGTGCAAGTTTCCCATACCTAGACCCATGCTAGCATGCCTTCACTCTGTTCTGGAAAATCACCTTTACGGGTAAAAATGGTGGTTCAGTTTCCATTGTTCAGCTAATCTTTGACTTCTCTCCTGAGTCTGCTAACTAGTGGCCATTGTTATGGTGGTTTATATGATGTGGATACCTGTCCAATAGGAACTGGACAGAGACCCATCCAAGTAATTTCAGAAGGTCACTAAACTGTTCCTGCTTCAAACTGGGAACCAAAGCCTCTATGTCTGTCCTATTACTAACCCTCTGAGTCTTCTGTTCTCTCTTCCCCCCCACCCCTGCCCCAAGTAATCATTCTTTCCATTATCAGTCATTGGGGATTAAAGATCTGACCTTGTGAAATGAGGAATGCCTAATGACATAACTTTTAGAGCACTCGGGAAGTCTAAAGAGGCATTGAGCGCCTTATAAAACTGGGCCTTAACTTGCCATTTTATGAGATTTCCAACAAGTGGAAGGAAATGTACTGTATTAAATCTATCAGTTTTCCAAGATTAAATATGAGATACATGAAGTGTTCTGAACACCTTCAGTCTTTGAGCCATTTCTCAGACAATGTATTTAGCCTTTCTATGCTTTACATAAGTCCAGCAATAATGAAAGGAAAACTGTAATGAAGTACTGAATTACACAAGGAAGAAGAACCACTTTTGTGTAGATTGGGCTGGGGGGAAAAAAGACACAATTAATTATCCCTTTCTAAAGTTTGTGCAGTTGCAGTTACTTTGATAGAGAATTCAAGGATCATTGTTAGGTAAAACTTTTCAGTGCTAAACTGCCCTCAGTATAGTTAATTATTATTTCTACAGCCTAGAGCTTGACAAAGGGCTCTGTATAAGCTTGAAAACATGTCTTTCTCACCAACAGAAGCTGGTCCAATAAAAGATATTACGTCGCCCACCTTCTGTCTCAGCTTCAAGAACAGGAATGTTATTTGTGCAATATCCCAAGAGGCAATTTTAGTGGCAGTCTATCTTAGCAGAGAGAGGCTATGTCAACACCCCTATATTGGCAAAATTGTTGTTGCTCAGGGGATGTGAATATTCCACCCCCGGAGTGACATACATTACACTGACATAAGCATTCATGTGCACAGCAACACATGGGCAGGAGAATCTGCCACTTGCAGAGATGGGGTGTTTTTATGCCTATGGGAGCGCTCTCTTCCCTTTGCTTAAAGAGTCTTCACCAGATGTGGTGCAGCTGTATTGGAACAACTGTACTGCTGCAGCTGCAGTATAAACATGGCCCACGCAAAGACTGGAAACTGTGCCTCCCTTATACACTTGGGTCTTGTCTACAGAGAGCTACTCTATTGTAGCAATGCAGGGAGCTAGCGTTGACCAGCCTCTTGGGCCTTCTGGCATTTTTTACTGCAGTGTTGTCGAGTTATTCTCTGAACCTTTCCTAGATGACATATTATGTGTTCCCATAACAGTGCTTCCACAAGTTCACAAGTGTGCCGACAACTGCTGTGATTTCATTTGCTCTGAACAAGATTAAAACACATCATCCTTCACTGAGTTTCTAGCTGAATCATTTTAGTGCCAGAGCACACAGCCCGTATTGGTGGAACAGCCATAATCTTGCAATTAGGCCTCCCAGTGTAATCCCACAATCCTCCAGTTCACCTACAATGACAGCTTTGACAATTCAGAGCGGTGGACACTCCTCACCAGAAGGAGTGTGCCAGTTAATGAGCTAGTGCAGATGCAGTTATATCTAAAAACCCAGCCCTTTTGCCAGTATAATTTATTTCATCAGGGGAACTGGTATAAAGTGTACTGGACACAGCATTATTTTGATGGTATAAAATGCACGTTCATTAGGAGGGCTGGCCTGTACGGCTATACTAGCAAATGCTTTCTAGTGCAGATAAGGCTTAGTGTTGCCTTCTCTCACAAATTGATAGAGGAAGGTGATTTGGGCCTCTACTGCAAATGCTCTTGTTAGAAGACACAACTGAACTCCAACTCCACAAATGTATATAAACTCCTGCCTCACAGCGTGGAACTCCCAGCTTCTCCCCAAACCTGAAAATGGAACATAATTAATTCTGTGCCCTGATCCCCATCTCTGTTCATCCCAGACTCACACCAATTCTGTGTTTCCGTCATCCCCACATTTTTAAATCTTGTGCTCCCAGCGTTGACAACTGCCCTACATTAATTCAGCTCCCACATCTGTGCCTTTACCCCAGCACACATCTGCTCCTAGAGCTCCAGGGGATCTTCATCCTCCATCCACCTTCCAGGGCAGAGGGGAAAAGACAGTCCTAGCAGTGGTCCTCTTTGCCCACTTCCCAGGCCTGTAGGCTATGTCTACACTTGTTAATTTAAGTCGACTTAGCATGTCTACATTAAAAAATTAAGTCGAGTTAAAGGGGACCCTGCCAAATTGACTTAGAGCATCCACACTGGATGCCTAGTCGACTTCTAGGGGCTAGGTGGACCTGGGACAGGTCCATGGTGGCAAGGGTCTCAGCATTTGCCCCATTGTACCTGAGTACAATGGAGGCTGAGCAGGACAGGGACATTGGCAGGGCATAAGAGCAGGGTGGGCCAGGCTCTGTCCTGCCCTGTGGGGGGGCACACCAAGCTCTGGCTGTGCCAGCCACCCTGGCAGGGAGGGCAGTGGGAGAGACCTGGAGCCCTTTAAGTCGACTTAAAGTTGATTTAGGGCTAATCTGCGTCTACACTGGCTAAGTCGACTTAATAAAGTCAACTTAGCCAGTAAAGTCAACTTTAAAGTAGGTTTTATAAAGTTGACTGATTTTCCTTAAGTCAACTTAAGCAGCAGTTTAAGTCCATTTAAGGAAAATGTAGTGTGGACGCAGATTAAATTAAGTTGACTTAAGCAAGTGTAACCCATATGCCTGAAAAGGCTATCTCTGAGACACCTGCTGAGGGTGGGTTACTGTTGCTGGGCAGATTAGCTACCCACAACTGGAAACTTCCAGAAGCAGGGAGTGGTAGCATTTTGAGCATGCTCCACAGTGTACCCTGCTGGTGTGATGTGATGTTGTCAGTCGGATGACATGAGAACAGCAGTCTGTGTGGACAGCAGGCAGGAGCTGCCTTGAAAGGAGACCATGTGCTCAGTTTTCTGGAGAGAAGCTAAGCCTGGAGTGAACAAGATGTTTTCTCCCTGTAATGGAGTCATTTGCAACAGACCTTGCAGACATGCATATGGGACTGAGGGCTGGTTGCAAAGGAGAAGAAAAAGCTTGCATGGAATGCTACAGAGGATTTCAGCAAAGAAAGAAGAGGACAGCTATTTCTTGCCACTCAAGCTTCTACACTGGAACAGAGACTGTAGCTGAGAGTTGGGTGAACTCCACCGGGACTTTGGGACTCTTGGGTATCTTTCCTGCGGGGTTTTCTGTAGGGATTGTTCTTGGTTAATTGTATTTTGTTTTCTTAGGATAAGGTTCATTTAGTTAGTAGTTAATAAAATTCATTGTTATGTTTATTGTAGTAGTATTTTAATGTGGGGTGGTAACTCTGAGCAATCTTTGCTGTGAGTCCCATACAGACTGTATCCTGGGTCTCCAGCTGCTTTCTCCACAGGGATTGGGATTGATTTCTGTGGGGCACTGGAGAAGGGCAATTAAATGAATTTTAGCCCACCCGAAGGTTACACAAGCTTAAGTCGACTTAATTTGTAAGTGTAGATGCACCCCTAGAGACAGAGAAATGGTATTGCTGTTCCCTCTTCCCTTTTCCCACCAAAACCTTTTGTCAGTTTAAGAGAGGAGCCCATCCTGCCTCCTACAGCAGCTCTGATTAGCCCTTCTTCCCCAGGAAATGGGGAGGGCAGCCAGTGAGCGGGGGTTTCCCCCTAGACTGGTCTCAAAATCCCATGAAATCTTTTGCCATAATAAGCCTATCTGCAGCAGGGGCCAAAATCAGGTTCTAGCAATAGCATCGCAGAAGCTGGTGCCAGTGCAGACCAGAGAATACCCAAAGCAATATTTTACCGGCTTTGTCCTTGCCCACTCGTTCTTTTGCAAAGTCTGAGAGCAGGGGAGGCATTACTTAGCTCCGCCTGGTTTCTCCTTGAGAGTCTCTCACACAGAACAGCAAAGGCAGCCAGAGAAATCAAATTTCAGTAATATTTTTAGTATACTTTAAGCTTTCTGTCTTTTCTTCCATCCCCTGCCCTCCACCTCATGGGAACTCACTTGCAAAACATGTAAGGGACAAAAATCAAAGGTTAGTTAGCAGAAATGCAGACCTGTAGTAATATAGGCCTCTCTATCACAAGTCTATTTTATTGGTGTTGCCATGGCAGTCCAGGGACTGCATCAGCATCACACGACTGAGATCTGAAAAAAGAAAATTGGTTCATAGTTGAAGGATATGCAACATGACTGCTCCCCCAGCCTACAATAACTCCAAGTAAATCCACTTACCCACATGCTCTAACAAGTCAACCATCTCCTTCTACCGCCTAGAATCATAGAATCATAGGGCTGGAAGGGACCTCACAAGGTCATCTAGTCCAACCCCCTGCTAAAAAGCAGGACCACTCCCCCTAAATCATCCCAGCCAGGGTTTTGTCTAACCGGGCCTTAAATTCCAAAGGGGTAGCCGTGTTAGTCTATTGTAGAAAGACAACAGAGTCCTGTGGCACTTTTAAAGACTATAT
>ML685785.1:17879166-17921126 GCA_007922175.1 Pelusios castaneus
GGTCTGACCCAGTACGGCCTTTCTTATGTTCTTATGTTCTTATGTCTAAGAAGGGAGGGTAGATGGGGTGGCTTCTGAGTTATTACAGAGAATTGTTTCTTGGGTAACTGGCTGGTGAGACTTGCCAACATACTTAGGGTTTAACTGAGCACCATATTCAGGGTCAGGAAGGAATTTTCCCTCAGGACTCATTGGCTAGGCTCTGGGGGTTTTTTGCCTTCCTCTGTAGCATGGGGAATGGCTCACTTGCTGGTGGATTCTCTGTATCTTAAAGTCTTTAAATCATGATTTGAGGACTTTAATAACTCAGTCATTGGTTAGATGCTCATTGCAGGAATGTTTGGGTGAAGTTTTGTGGCCTGCATTGTGCAGGTTAGACACTAGACGATCATACTGGTCCCTTCTGACCTTAGAGTCTATGGTTATGTCTACACTTAGAAAGCTAAGTCAACTGTAGTAAGTTACCTTTATTAAGTCGAATTTAAGTTGACCGTACCGAGTCGACGTAGAGAGGCTACACTACACTCCCAAGTCGACTTAAGACACACTTATCAAGTCGACGTAGAGGGTCTACACTAGACTTTTGTCAACTTGGGGGGCGTTGGAGGGGTGCATTGTGGGAAGTGTGGCAGCAGAGAAGGTCTCCCCTCTCCCAGCTATGCCCCAAAACAGGAAGTGGGCTCAGCCCCTTCCCATTGTGCCTGGAACTCAGAGCCTGAGCAGGTCATGGATCTGCCTCTGTTCTTGCACTTTGATGGCCAGCTGAGCGACATTTGCCAGCTAGTGGTAAGACTTCTTCGGCTGTGGAGCAGGCCTCTCCAGCAACATGACAGCGCCGAGGAAGACAACAGCCTGCCCCCCGCCCAGCTGCCCCAGCAACCTGCCATGGGCACTGCACCATGCTCCGTGTCTCATCACCTCCGGGCACAGGAGGCCTGCAGCAACTGGTGGGAGCAGATCATCCTCACCACCTGGGACAATGACCTCTGGCTGCAGAGGTTTAGGATGAGCAAGCAGACCTTCCTCGAGCTCGTCCGTGAGCTCACCCCGGTTCTGCAGCACATGGACACCCGACCCCGACCCGCCCTGCCCATAGACAAGTGAGTGGCCATTGCCGTGTGGAAGCTGGCAACCCCAGACTCTGACCACTCCGTGACCCAGTAATTTGGCATCAGGAAGGCCACCACGGGGAACGCCCTCATGCAAGTTTGCAGGGCAATCAACCAAGTCCTGCTAGCCCGCCTCATCACCCTGGGCAACCTGCATGAACTCCTCGACGGCCTTGCCTGACTCGGCTTCCCCAACTGTGGGGGCATTGTGGACGCCACCCACATCCCCATCCAAGCCACGGAACACCATGCCAGGGACTATGTCAACCGCCAGGGGTACTACTCTGTGGTCCTGCAGGACCTCATGGACCACCACGGAATCTTCCAGAACATCAATGTGGGTTACCCGGGGAAGGCGCATGAGGCACAGATCCTGCACAACTCCACCATGTACAGGTGCATGCAGGTGGGCATCTTCTTCTCCAATCACACCATCACCATCGGGGATGAGCAGGTGCCAGTCCTGATCCTCAGGGATGCGGCCTAACCCTTGCTCCCCTGGCTGATGATGCCATACACGGGCCGCATGGATGCCAGCAGAGACCTCTTTATTCGGAGGTCCAACCAGTGCCGCAGCATTGTCGAGCGTGCCTTCGGCCATCTCAAGGCCCACTGGAGGGCCCTCCTGACCCACCTGCAGCTCAGTGAGAGCAACCTCCCGGAGGTCGTTAGCACATGCTGTTGCCTGCACAACCTCTGTGAGCTGGGAAGCTGAAGTCGACTGGCTCGCTGTGCGGTACGAGCAGCCTGGTGACACCCTGCCCCAGACTCAGCAGAGCCAGCGGCAAGCACAGCTTTTCCAGGATGCACTGAGGGCCCACTTCGACAGCGAGGAGCACTGAGGAGTGGGCCTGCTGCCAGGCCCTGTCACCTCCACCACCCGCCCATGCCTGCCCCCCCATGCACCCGTCTCCCCCCATCTCCACACCAATAAAAAGCACGACACACAGGGTGTTTATTCAGTGGGGGAAAAGAGGGTTGGGAGCTGCGGGGGTTGGGAGGTTTGGGGGAAGTGAAGAGGGTCGGGGGAGGGAGTGGTCTGGGCCCTCGGGAGAGTGAAGGGGGTCGGAGGGAAGAAGGGGGGTCGGGGGAGTGAACAAGATCAGGGGTAGTGACGGGGGTCGGAGGGAATGAAGAGGGTCAGGGGGAGTGCTAGTGGCCTCCAGAAGGCGGGTCCCAGGCTGCTTCTGGGGTGCAAGGTAGGGCCTCGAGAGAACAGGCGCTCTTCCAGGCACTCCAGGGACTGGGTCTGCCGCTCCATGAGGTCGAGCATGCGCTCAAGCAGCCTCTGCTCACTCCTCTGCAGCCCCAGCTCGACCCTCCGGTGGCCATCCTCTTGCTCCTGCTGGGCACTGGCTTCCATCTGCTCCAGCACCACAGTCTCGTCTCCTGAGCCCTCCTCCTGGTTGTCGTTGAAGGAGGGGGGCTCAGCAGAGTCGATGGTGTGGGCTGGCAGGCTGCCGCTCCCCTGGCCTAGACAGGGATCCAGCTGCTGGTAATACCGGTAGCTGGTGGGGGCTGCCCCTGTCCGGAGCATCTCCTCCCAGGCCTTTTGCTAGCCCTGGCGGAGGTCCTTGATCCTGACCCAGACCTGCTGGGTGTCCCGGGTGTGGCTCTTGGCAGCCAGGGCCTGGGAGATGGAGGCATACACCTCCCGAGTGCGATGGCTGCTTCGCACTTGAGAGCTGACTGCCTCATCCCCGCAAATGGCCGGCAGGTCAAAGATGTCCTGGTGGCTCCAGGATGGGGCTCACCTGCGGCACTGGTTCTGTTCTGCCCTGTTCCCAAGCAGCAGGGTGGTCAGGGGTGAGTCCTGCCCTGTGGTTGGCCAGGGCAGGCTCTTCCTGTACCAGGAACTCTGGGAGGGAGGTCATGGAGGATGGTCTGGAGGCCATGGCGGTCGACTTAGGGCTACTGTGCATCTACACTGGCTTAGGTCGTCTTAATGAGGTCGCCTTAAGCGTTAGGTCAACCTGAAAGGAGGTTTTATTAGGTTGCCTTAACTTTTCTTTACATTGCCTTAAGGAACTGCTTAGGTCGACTTCAGGAAAGCCTGGTGTAGATGCCGCGTAGTTTGCGTCAGCTTAGGCCTCCTTAGGTCGACTTCATTTGTAAGTGTAGATGCACCCTATGAGTCTATGAGTCTGGTGCTGCTCCTGGGGACTTTGAGGGGCCCCGTGGTCCAGAGGCTGTGGTTGGTGGCACTCCTGCCCTGCCCCAAGGGGCTGGGTGGGCAGCCTGAAGGTGAGTGGTGGCAGTGTGCCACTCAAGTTGGCTGGAGCTGGATTTTTGGAGGCCAGAGGGCCCTCCTTTTAGCCAAGGTCTGGGGCTTCAGCTTCTAAATCCCCTGCCTTAATCCGGCTCTTTACCAAAGATACCATGTACCTTCTGGAAACTGTGCTGGGCATTGTGGGTTAGGTGTAACAATTCACAACAGCTATGTCTACACTAGAAAAGTTAAGTTGACTTTATGTTGACTTAAAGTTGACCTTATTAAGTTGACTTAACTTTTCTAGTGTAGACATAGCTCCTTGTCGACCTTATTAAGTTGACTTAATGCTTTAAGTCGACTTTATAAGGTTGACTTAGTCGCTAATCCCTGTCCACACTGGCTTTGAGTCGACTTAGGGCTTAAGTCGAACTAAAATTAGGTGTTGTTATGTCGACTTAAGCTTTCCTTAAGTCGACTTAAGGAAATGATTAAGTCGACTTAATAAAAGCCCAGTGTGGACACGGCTTTGTTTAGGTTGACTTAAGACTCCTTAAATCGACCTAACTTGCCAGTGTAGACGCACCCAAGCTTAGTAACACTTTCAGCAAATACAATGGGGATATGATGCACTGGGTGTATTGGAAACAGATGGCTACTGTGGATGCACATTATGTTATAGTTTTCTCCAATTCAGTACACTACTCCTCTTTCCCCCTCTCGCAAAACTAGCATAGTTATATTTATCTACCTCACAGGATAGTTGTGAGACTTAATTCACTGTTTGTAAATATTTTGAGACCCTTGGTTGCATGGCATTGCAGAATTATATTATTATTATGACTATATATAGTAGTCACAATATTTTTAAAGCTTTGAGAAGGAAATTTGGTTCTTTTATAAGGTGGAAGAAACATTTTAAAAAATCAGATATTTGTTTCTAAAATGTGAGATAGTTATATTTGTTTTCCAATCTTACACAATTTCATCAGTTTAATTTCCCATTCATTATTTAATTCACAGATTTATTTCACTTTGGAAATTTACTATCTATTGCTCTTATTATTATTTCAATCCCAATGGATTCTCATCATGGATGTGATGTCTATCCAATATGTCCTCAAGATCAAACTGCAGACCTAAAAAGAAAGGTTAAAAATATTTACTTAGGACCAGCTCTACTCCGTTTCTCAAGCTAACTTCTGTGGCTGTGCTAAATATAGGAATAATACTATGATGCAATATCAGTGGCTTGATGCTCTTATTTGGAGCCTGTTCTTAGAGGTGGTGAACACTTCAATGGGTCTGATCCTACCAACATTTATGAATATGCATGTCAATTGGCTGGAGCAGTGCCACAGAGATTTATCTTACATTTATTTTTCCTGTAACTCCTGGTTATCTGAAGTTTAGACATGTTTTGTCCTCAGTACAAAAGTAACCTGATTGTCTTCCCACTTACACCAGTCTAAATAGGAAGTAAATGGACTTACTCCAGAGTAAAATAAGCTTAAGCCAGAGAAGCATAGGACCAGAAGCAGCCAAAACAGGGACTTCTGGGTATTTGCAGAACTTTCTTAAGTTGTAACTGGGTGACTTTTTCCTGTGCTGGTTAGCTGTTTGCTTCTCTCCCGCTCTCTCACAGTCTCTTTCACCTCAACGTCACTCCATGTCTGCCACTCTTATTCTCTTTCCCCCTGCCTTATTCCCAGCACCCCGTTCCTTTCCCCTGTAGCTGATCCCCTAAGTAAACCCACCCAAATAATAATTATAATAAATCACAGAACATAATGTTTTTCACCATTCCATTGTTCATTCTGCTTGTGTGTTTTACCTCTTGGAGAATAGCTTTTTAAGCTCTAATCCCTGTACATGAGGCCCTGGATATATTGTCATCTCTTTCAGTCCCCGAGTAAAAATACTTTAAATCTTTATATTAGGGCTGTCAATTAAATGCAGTTAATGCATGCAATTAATGCAATATAAATTAACTAATTTTTTAAAAATTATGAACAAAAGAAATAGTATTTGTCAATTCACTTCACACAAGTCCATCCAGTCCTACTTCTTGTTCAGCCAGTCACTAAGACAAACACGTTTCTTTACATTTAGAGGAGCTAATGCTGCCTTCTTCTTATTACACTGTTACCTGAAAGTGAGAACAGGCATTCACATGGCACTGTTGTAGCTGGCATTGCAACGTATTTTAAATGCCGGATGTGATATATATTCATATGCCTCTTCATACTTTGATTCATAGGCCCTAATGTTCTATGTTTTTTTGTTTGAGTGCAGTTATGTAAAAAAAAATTCTACATTTGTAAATTGCACTGTCACAATAAAGAAAGTACACTACAGTACTTGTATGAGGTGAATTGAGAATACTATTTCTATTGTTTTCTTTTTCACAGTACAAATATATGTAATAAAGATAATTATAAAGTGAACACTGTCCACTTTGCATTCTGTATTGCAATTGAAATCGATATATTGGAAAACATAGAGAAACATCCAAGGACATTTAGAATAAAAGAATCAACTACTACAGGTGAAGCCCAAGAAAGAAAACAACAGAATGCCACTGGCCATCACCTACAACCCCCAAGTCAGACCTCTACAGCACATCATCAAGGATCTACAGCCCATTCTCCACAACGATCCCTCACTCTCTAACGCCTTGGGAGACAGACCTATCCTCGCTTACAGACAACCCTGCAGCCTTAAACAAATACCAGCTACTACAGACCAAACAACAGAAACATTTCAAGCAGGCACATAGCCCTGCAACAAACCATGTTGCCAACTTTGCCCACATAGCTACACAAAAGACACTATCATAGGAGCTAATCAAGCTATCTAAAAACTCCATCAAGGGCTCATTCACTTGCTCGTCCACCAATGTGATTTATGCCATCATGAGCCGGAAATGCTCCTTTGCCTTATATATTGGACAAACAAGACAGTCTCTGCGCAAAAGAATAAGTGGACACAAGTCTGACATCAGAAATCACAACATTTAAAAACCGATAGGAGAACACTTCAATCTCCCTGTTCACTCCATTGATGACTTGTTAGTAGCTGTGCTCAAACAAATGAACAACAAATCGCAGCTTCAAAGGAACTGGAATTTATATGTAAATTCGACTTTCTTCCCTCAGTGTTAAACAGGGACTTTTTTTTCTCATTACAACAGGTTCTTTGACCTCACCTTCCTCTATGTGCTATTCCCCAGTCTTTGAATCTTAACATCTACTTTGATTCGCTCTTACAGCCTAACTTGATCCTATGCCACACACTCCCCTGCGTTTAATTTCCTCCCATTCTGTAAGTTTCCCATCGTCAGCATCTGATGAAGTGGGATTTTCTCCCACCAACGCTCACGCGTTAAATAACAATCCTAGACTAAAACAAGCAAGGAGCCCTGTGGCACCTTCAACGACCAGCAAATTTATTTATCCCATGAGTGTCTGATGAGGAAGTGGGATTTTTCTCCCATGAAAGCTCATGAGATACATTGGTTAGTCTTTAAAAGGGCCACAGGACTGCTTGCTTGTCACACCCAAGGAGTGACACTTGACCTGCCTGGAAGGGGGAGGCCAGGGCCAGCCACCCCCCTGGGACAGGCAAAGTGCTGCTGTTCTGCAGCCTGGGCCCAGCCCGGCTGGGGGGGAAGGAGCGGGCGCGGGTTAGGGCCCCCTTTGGAATCTTCGCCCCCACCCTCCTCAGAGCCTGCAGCGCCCGCGCCGGCCTGCAGGGGGCGCTGCGCCCCAGCCCTTTAATTGCTCTCCTCCCTCCCCGGCCGTTGGTGACAGCGCGGCGCGCGGGGCGGCCGTAGGCCGGGCGAGGACAGGGACGCAGGGGGCTCGCAAGATGGCGGCGCCCGCGGAGCCGCTGCCGCTGCGCCTGGAGCTGCTGCCCACTGACCCGCTGCTGCTCATCCTGAGCTGCCTGGACTACCGGGACCTGCTGAGGTAGGGCCGGGCCGCTCCTGCGCTCGCGTGTCCCGGCCGGAGGTGGCGGCCCGCTCGGGGCCTGGGGGCGCCTCGCAGCCAGTGGGTCTGGCGGTTGTTCTCCTCCCCCTGCCACGGGGCTGCCTCAACAGGTGTGTCCGGCGCCTGCCTCCCCCGGCAGGTGCGGGCCGCGAACCAGCGCTCCCGGGACTGGAGCGCGCGGGGGGTGCCTGCCTCGTCCCCAGCCCCGGGTGGCTCTCTGGGGTTCAGCATTTGCGCTCCCAGCTCCAGCTTCCCGGGAGGGGGACGCTGCAGGGGAAAGCGCCGTGCAAATGCCAGCGGGGCTGGCTGGGCAGGGCGCTGGGGGGGGGGGCAGTGCGGCACACGGGGGAGGAGAAGAAACAAGGAGTGGCGGGGCCTTTCAAAGACCAACAGTTGTATTTATTGCAGGCGCTTGTGTGTGTGTGAGAGAGAAAGAGAGCCCCCTTCATCAGATGCATGAAATGCAAACTGCCGTGTGTTAGGTGGATAGAGAGGTGCGGGGAAGGCTGAGTCACAAGGTCCTTTTTTTAGTCTCTCTTAGCAAATCAAACAAGTTGTTTTGGTTCAGGCGGTGTCCACCTGGACTGTAAAGAAGGGTAGATAAGATAGTGGGGAAGGAGAAGACTTTTTTTTTTTTTTTTTTTAAAGTTGGGCGCCAGGCAAAAACAACTTGATGAAAGGAGATTTGAGTTATATGACCTTACCAAAATCTGTCAGTAGTGTTGTTGTTGTTCCTGTGTTGATCCCTGGTTATTAGAGAGGCGGGGTGGGAATGGGAACTTCTTTTTATTGAACTAGTTTCACCTTGCTTGTCCCTCTGGTTATTGAAATCTGGGGGGACAGCCATGAATGGGATGTTGAAGTTACTGATTATAATGTTTTTGGAAGGATAGAGTGGATAACGGGTGGGGAGAGGGGTGGCGTTGGTTAACTTTAAATGTCCCATTACCAGTTTTAGACTTACTGATCAAATCAAAGCAGGATATTGAAGGCATGTGGATCAGTGGAGAGAGTACAGTGCAGGGATGTTGAAGGCCTCTGGATCAAATCAGAGAACAGGATGATTAACTTCTTAAGCACTTGTCTGGGAAGTGAAAGAAAAGTTGTGGCATTATGGGAGACTTCAGTTTGGGAGATGTGTGCTGGAGGTCTTAAAACAGCTGTAGTAAAAAATCATTAGTTTCTAAAAAATATAGATAACTTTCCAGCACACAAAGCATTGCACCCAAATTGAGGTAACTTTAATTTTGGATGTCATTATGCTACATAAAGATGAAACTGTCACACAACTGAAAGCTGGTACTTGCCTAGGATTATTGATATGACCTGATTTAATATGAGCAAACAGAGGCTAGTTCTATTCATAAATAAGTGTGTGTGTGTGTGGGGGGGGGGGGGTAAGTCATAGGATCAGCTCAGACTGTTAAAGCAAATCAATGCAGTTGTTCAGATTCAAACAGTGGAAAACAGCATATGGGAGGGATTGGGGGGGAAGGAGGGGGATAGGAAAGTGCCACCAGACTCCTACTTCATTTTGCTGAACTAGACTAACTCGGCTATCTCCTTTGGAACTTGTCAGTCTGTTTAACATATCAAAAAGAAGACTGAGGGCTGATTTGATTATAATTTACAAGTATCTTCACAGAGAAAAGAGCCCTTCGGCAACTGTTAGGTTTAGTGGAGAAAAAAAAAAGTGAAAAAAGCTAATGTGGTTCTAGGATGTATCGGGAGAGGTATTTCAAGTAGAGACAGGAAGGTGTTAGTCCCGCTGTACAAGAAAGTGGTGAGACCCCATCTGGAATATTGTGTGCAGTTCTGGTCCCCCATGTTTGAAAAGGATGAAGTCAAATTGGAACAGGTGCAGAGAAGGGCTACAAGGATGGTTTGTGGAGTGGAAAATCTGCCTTATGAGTGGAGACTCAAGAAGCTTGGCTTGTTTAGCCTAACCAAAAGAAGGTTGAGGGGGGATATGATTGTGCTCTATAAATACATCAGAGGGATTAATATCCAGGAGGGAGAGGAATTATTTGAGTACAGCACCAATGTGGATACCTGAACAAATGGTTAAAAACTGTCGATCAAGAAATTTAGGCTTGAAATTAGATGCAGGTTTCTAACCATTAGAGGAGTAAAGTTCTGGAATGGCCTTCCAAGGGGAGTTGTAGGAGCAAAAACATAACTGCTTTCAAAACTGAGCTTGATAAATTTATGGAGGGGATGGTATGATCAGATATCAGTCAATTTCCAAAACAGACTCTTTGGCTATGGGTGGTGGATATACAAGTGGCTTAAGAAGGGAGGGTAGATGGGGTGGGTTCTGAGTTATTACAGAGAATTGTTTCTTGGGTAACTGGCTGAGACTTACTTGCCCACGTGCTCAGGGTTTAACTGATTGCCATATTTGGAGTCGGGAAGGAATTTTCCCCCAGGCCAGATTGGCTTGGGTTCTGGGGGGTTTTTGCCTTCCTCTGTAGCACGAGGCATGGCTCACCTCAGAGGTGGCTTTTGGGGTAGGCGAAGCAGGCGCATGCCTAGGGCCCCAAGCATAAGGGGCCCCATCATCTGCTTTTTCTACCCCAAAAGGCCCATTTGCCTTGGTCGGCAGCAGGAGGAGGAACTGGCTCATGGGGCTAGGGCCACATGGGTGGGAACTGGGGCTGGAGGAGGGGGGCAGGGCAGCAAGGGGGGAAAGGGGGAACAGGGCCACAGAGGGGAGGCCCCGGGGGGGTGTGATTGTCCCAGGCCCTGCTCCCAGCAGGGCAGTGCGGGGCCTGCACCACAGCGCCCCCATGGCCACACTCTTCCCTGCTCCCCACTGCCTTCGGCAGGGAGCTGAAGGCAGCGGGGTGGGCAGGGAGCATTAAGTCTGGCCCCTGAGCTAGCCCTCCCCACCCCCAGGGTGGAGCAGGCAGGCCCAGGTGCGGGGCAGGTGGCCGGGACCTGCCTCTGGGCCAGCCTGCCCCATGCGGCCAGGGCCAGCCCTTGCCAGCGGCGGCCTCGGGTCCCCAGCTGGGGCACCGGCCATAGCCGCAGCAGCCTGCGGTCCTGGCTGCGGCCGGCTCCCCACACCGGCGGCCCCCCTTTCAAGGGCTGGAGCTGGCTCCCAGCCGGCGGCCTCAGGTTCCCCGCCCGGGCTGGCTCCCTGGGGGGGTGGAGTGGCCCGACTCCCCTCCAGCACGGGGGGTGGAGTGGCCCGACTCCCCTCCAGCATGGGGGGTGGGTGGGCGGGGCCCCGCCTAGGCCAGTTGGCCCTGGGCCCCGCTTCCCCCACGGGACAGCACTGGCCTATAGGGAGCCACACAATGGGCCTTCGCCTAGGGCCCCTAATAGCCAAAGGCCGCCTCTGGCTCACCTACTGGTGAATTCTCTGTATCTTAAAGTCCTTAAACCGTGATTTAAGGAGGTAAATAACTCAGTCATAGGTTAGTGGCCTATTGCTGGAGTGGGTGGGTGAGGTTTTGAGTCCTGCATTTTGCAGGAGGACAGTCTAGATGATCGTACTGGTCCCTTCTGACCTTAGAGTCTACGGCTATGTCTACACTGGCAAGTTAGTTCAAATTAAGGAGGCTTAATTCGAACTAACTAAAGCCATGGCTACACTAGGCATTAGTTAGTTCGAATTAAGGACTTCCTTAATTCAAACTAATAAGTTCGAATAGGGTATTCGAACTAAGGGGTTAATTCGAACTCACTAGTTCGAATTAGCCAATGTGGCCATGTTAATTCGAACTAATTTCTTAGTTCGAACTAACCGGCCATTGAAATGAATGGGGATCGCTAATTCGAACTAAGCAAGTGCCATGAATGTGCCACTTGCTTAGTTCGAACTAAGTTTTCCTAGTACGAATTAAGCTAATTCGAATGAACTAAAATTAGTTCGAATTAGTTAGTTCGGACTAACTAATTCGAACTAATTTTAGCAAGTGTAGACATAGCCTATGAGTCTCTCTGTCTCTGTTAGGGAGAGAATGTGGTCACACACAACTCAGTTTTGCATACCCAGCGCTGTGATGTTGTGTGATCTGACACTCACAGCATTGTGGAGCACTGGATATGTGAGACCACACTCTCTCTGCTAGGGAGAGAATGTGGTCCCACGCAGCGCAGTCATGGGCTGGATAAAAGAGGTTTGCGGGCCTGTGGGCTGCATGTTTGACACTCCTGTTTTAGACCCTTCTTCCCTGCCTAACCCTTCAGTCTCCTGAAGTTTGCCTCCTTTTAATGTGGATGTGGCCTTGTTTTCAAGCTCCATTGTATAAGGTGTTTGTCTAGAATGTTATGCCAAATCTCTCTGATGTAGTCTGAGGGATCTCATTCTGGCAAAATAGGAGCTGTTCCTAAAATCTCTTGCATTCTTTCTGTAAATATATGTGCAATAAGGCTGAATTTAGAGGGTTTGGTACTTATTCTGATATTGATCACTAAAAATTTGGTAATTGATAAAGAAGACTGTTAAGCAAAGTAATGATACCTGATTTGGATTCTAACTTTATACAGTTGCATCCAATAAAGCTAAACTGCAGAACAATTCCAAATTCGATTATAATAAAACTTGGCAAGTATTAAGAGTCAGAAGCATTTTTAGTAAAGTGATTTAACTAGCCACTACCATCTTAAAAATCTTAGGTTATAAACTTGTACAGTTAACAAAAACACAAATAATTATAAACTATACTGTATGTGCTATTATGCATGGAATATTTTACCCAGATTAGTCTGTAAAAACTTACCCCGTCTTCTGGCTCCATGTACCAGTTCCACTTTAAATTACTACCTAATTGCTTGGCGGATGAGTATTAGGAATTCCAAATTACTGATAAATAATATTCATTTCCATGTTAAAATTAAAAAGTAGAAGAAACCAATTCTTACTGTCTCAAAATAAATAAGGAGTCTTATGGCACTTTTTAAAAACTAACACCTTTATTTATTGTATGAGCTTCCATGGGAGAAATCCTGCTTCGTCAGAACTCTCCATCTTAAAGCGTCTGAAGATGGATTTCTCCCACGAAAGCTCATGCGACAAATACATTTTTTTAGTCTTTAAAAGTGCTGCAAGGCTCCTTGTTTGTTTTGCTGAACTAGACTAACATGGCTACCCCTTTGGAACTTGTCTCAAAACAGTTACTTGTCACAGGCTTGCTATGCATACAAAACATTTTTCTCTTGCCATTACTTTGTCCTCCTTCCCTCTTCCTTGCTGAACATTATGATTGCATCTTATTCAGTTGAATCCAAATGAGTAGAGCCTTCTGTGTATGCAGTGTCCCACTGAAGTTGATAAGGCTCCAGAAAGTCACAGGAGTCTATCCGTGTAGGATTTAGACCTTAGATTACAAGATGTTCACAGCATGGTCTGTCCCTCACTATGTTAACACAGAGCTCAGCAAAATGGGCTCTGATTATGATTAGGTCTTTCTGGGTATCACTGCAATAAAAAAAAAAAAATACTAATGTCACAGTGGATAAAGGACCCAGACAGGATTGGGCCTCAATTGTGCCAGGTGCTATACAAGTATTCAGTAAGAGACTGCCCATGTCCTGATGAGTTTACAGCCTAGAATTTTATTTTTCTTTTGCATGTCTTTCCACTTCAGCAATGAGAACTAGAGTTTCACTCCTTTTTAGTCAGATGTCCACCTCGCGAAATGCTTCAGAACTTAGATTGCTGGTGGGGAATAATTTAAATATCTACGGTCTTCATTTCAATAACATTCCTCTTGTAGGTTTTGTAATAACCTAATTTGAGGAATACATTTTGTCAAAAGTTTCTCTGTTCATGACATGCTTGTCATTAGATGCTTATTTTTTTTTAAACAAAATAAAATTGGGGGAAAAAAGACTAGTAAAAAGAGCTCTCGCAGACATTCACATTGTGCTGTTCATATTTCATGCTAATAGTTACATTCTTTCCTGTACTTGAAATTGATGACTACTTTATTTAAAAATATGAAAATATATTAACTGACAAGTCAGGGAATGGAAAGGTTCCTTCCACTACTGTGGTACCACAGAACGAGCTTTGTCTGTAGTAACAACAATGAAAGCACCAATGTAGGCTGACTGCCTAATAGATAAGTGTCTAAAACACCAAAAAGCTAGCTAATCCTAGCACTGCTGCATAGCACTAATGGAGAATCACAGGGGAAAACTTCTAGTAAAATTCTTCTGCAGACCCGACCTATGGTTTGGCTTACTCTACGAAAATATTTAATTGCCAAGAAAGTTCCTGAATACTCATTCACTAAGGTCTGTGTCTACCTTAGCAAATTTTGTCATTGCAAGTTCCAAAGGGGTAGCCGTGTTAGTCGAGGTCAGCAAAACAAACAAGGAGTCCTGTGGCACATTTAAAGAATAACACATTTATTTACCGCATGAGCTTTCATGGGAGGAAAGCGTCTGATGAAGTGGGATTTTCTCCCACGAAATCTCATGTGATAAATAAATGTATTAGTCTTTAAAAGTGCCACAGGACTCCTTGGTTTTTGTCATGGCCGTTCACCAACTATGCAGCCAAAGTGAAGACAGTTGTCAAACATATTTGTCATTGGGGAGTGACGCTGGTCGTGAATTATGGTGACTGCCAATGTAGACAAGACATAAAACTATTCTGAGGGTGGAGGGATGAAGGGATTAAACCCCCTAATGTCCTAAACCATTTTAGAGAATACTGTTCTTGCTTTGATATTCCCCAGGGTTACTAATGTGATTCTATAATGGAGTTTATAACGTGCTTATGTGAAGAAGACAGCCTTGTTATAACAGATTTTAATGACAATCATATTACTCTTTGTACTGCCCCAAAGTAATACTTGGTAAAATATTATAGTTCTAACACTAATCTTAAATATATTAAAACTTTGACTTTCATTTTTCCTTAGTTATTTTACTACTTTTTGTAATCAAACTTAACTCTGGCTTTTATTTATAGCTGCTGCTGTGTAAGCCGAAGATTAAACCAGCTATCAAGTCATGATCCATTGTGGAAAAGACACTGCAAGAAATACTGGCTTTTATCTGAGTAAGTACAGGTACTATTTTCTTATGAACAACAAAAGGCAGTTCTTTTTAACCAGCTCATTTGTTTAACTGTTCTATTTTTGCGTGGGGCTTTCAGACTAACATTGCAAAATACTTCATAGCCTCTTGTGAACTCTAAGTGGTGTTTTGTAGATCCAGTATTAATAGAAGTTGAGACATAAGGTGTGCACTGATATCAAAGCTAATGTCAGCTATAGAAGGTACTCCTGGAGATCTGTTTAGAGTTATTTTTATGTTATGTGTTGGATTTGGCCTTTCCTATAGAAATGCCTCAGATGGAGTGAGGTTTGCTTAAGATGGAATGAGGGAGCCATTCACATTATTTTTACAGTACTGTGCTGTGATTTTTGTATGGTGTATTTCAAACAAATAATGTCCATATTCCAAAGAATTTACAAATTAAAATCATGACTCTGCAAATGCTGTGCATGGATTACATTCCGTTTGACTTCACTGGAGTGCTGCATGTATGTAGACAGCAGAGAAGCTTTCAAGATCAGGATCTAAATGTAGGCAAAACTCAACAAGTGGACTGTGTGAATGGGGGGGAATGGAGAGCCAAGATCAAAAAATTACATTCACTGTCACTTGTGATCCGTGAAAATAAAATGGCTATGAAAATTTCCAGTTTGCAAATATATAGTGTATTCTGTTTAGATGTTGTCATTCCAAGTAAGAATCTGAACACGTAAAAGCAGTTCCTAACATTTTACATGTTTTCTAGTATTCAGAAATGGCCCTCCAGTCTAAAATGAAACTAACCTCTTAATTCCACATCTGAAAGCTGCAACAGAAACTGTGAAACTGCCCAGTTTGAATTGAATAGCCTAAAACCAACTTAGTGGAAATATACAAAATGGAGAGTTCCTTTGCTGTTTCTCTTCACCCATACCTGGTATTGCCAGTCCTCCACCTCAGTTTCTACCAAGATGGCATCTTTTTGACTAAAAATTCCCTTAAGAGCTTACTAGTTTTTGCTCCTCAGTGGGCCAGTCCACAGTTCAAGACCTCTGGCACCTCAGCAGCTCTCAATCCTGGCAGAACGTTTAACTGTCTGTGTTGGTGGTTGGGCCTGTCATTGTATCTGAGCCTCCTAAATGACAGTGACTGGTATGCTGGTCCAGTCTTAAACTTCTGTCCTTGTATGAGAAGGCCTCGGACATAATTATTTTGGGAGTTCATTTTCAGCGTCGCTTTGATGCATGGTTGTTCTTTAAGTCTGACTTTTATGAGAGAGAATTGAAAATTTAAATAAGGCAACATGCTTTCCCTAACCATGCTGCCACCATCTTTTTCCTAACTCAGCACCTTTAAAGACTTTTCATTTATGGTGTATATAAGATTGAATTGCTAGCCGTTAGTTGATCCTCCAACTGATTATCTCCTCTGTCTTTTTAATGTGTCCTGTCTTCTCTGTATCTGTTTTTTAGGTAGCAAACTTTCAGAAGAAGGAGGACTTTTGTCTTAAATGCTGATATGTTCGCTGCCGTTCTACAAATGAATATAAGCTTAATCCCCAGTCATTTGCCTCCATTTATAATTGATGTTTGTTTTTCTTTTTATTGCACAAGGTGCTCTTTAGAAAATAAACGCTCAGCTATACATGCAACCTTTTACTTTAGTTGACACCACTGTGTTTCATGACTTGTTTTCTCGTCCTGGAGTCCTTGTTTAGACAAAATAGAGAAAAGTCTCTGCAGGATGAGACTTTTAAAAACAAACAAAAAAACCACCCATCACCTTAAACGGCCTCTGCGTATGCAAGTTAAATGGATCTGATTTAGTTTTCTACTAGTTCCTTGGTTTAGTAATGGCTAGTGATCCTTTAAGGAAGTGGGAATTTTAAAAATGAAGTAATTCCATGAGAGAGTTCAACAAATGTACCCCCACAGGACTAAAGTATAACTTTGAACACTATTATAACATAATGTTGCTCTGTTAATTAGCAGAACCCTAGCTGCCTAAGCAATAGTTTTGTTTTTTAAAGTGAATGTATTGGCCTAGAAATGTATTATATTTTTATTTTTGTCTATCCAGTGCAGAGAAGACTCAGCGAAATCAAAGCTGGAAGGCTATCTTCATAAGTTTTTACTCTGATTTAGGAAGGTATATTCAATATTATGCTACACTTAAAAGAGCCTGGGATGATTTAAAGAAATACTTGGGACAACGGTGCCCCCGGATGATTGATTCTTTAAAAGGTATTGTATTAACCAAGATAAATTTGTACAATTTTTAACATTTTACACCCATTCCATACTCTAGGTGCATTATATAAGCAAATATACCAACTTCTATCAAACTGAATTCCAAAATATTATCACCGATTTTTTTTTTTTTTTTTTTTTTTTTTTTAGACATGGTCCCATCCTTCCCTTTTGTTCACTGAATTTCCAAACTTCTTGGACAGGCCTGAGAGAACGTGTGGGCATGTTTCCTACCCAGGGTCAATTGAACCAATGCATGAAGCAAAGTCCAAAGTTGAGCTCCTCCACAAGATTGACCTGCTACCAGACTCATCTCTATTAATTCTTAAAACTCTTACACTAATTTATCACCCTGGGCAAGGGGAGGTGGTTTCTCAAATAGTCAAGGCTATAAAACATCATTGGCAAAACAAACATAAACTCAGTTAGGAAACAACTGGTAGGCAGCACAGATTCCAGAGCACTGACCAGTTCTGGCTGTTTCCTCTGTCCCTGCCTCAAACTGGCATTCTTATTCATATACTCATGCAGATCCCTCACTGTTCTTTCTATAACACTGTCAGCTTAGGGAGGAACTGTAGCTGGGTAGCAGAGATCACATTGAAAAAAGGCTGAGAGAGGGGTGACGCATTAGGATTTCACTGAGTGAACCTTTAGGGCAGGAATCAAAAGGACCTAAGTTAAGGGTGCATGGCTATTGTATGGAAAGTGTCACTCTGCATTTCCTGGTTTTCTAATATTTGTATCTTGGTTTTTTTATGTATGTTCTACATGTCTTTGTTTTTACAGTGTTTTGAATATTAGGAATCTAGGCTGGCATGGTCAAAGGAGCCTTAGGGAATTTCAATGAGACTTGGTGACCTAATCCTCTTTAGACTCCTTAAAAGCCCAACCCGATCACTCATGTTCTAGCAGGACACGAAGAGTTCAGGGCCGTGTAGAGGAAGGAATGGTCAGATGGCTAGCCTGCTAGGCTGAGATTCAAGATACAACTTGGATTCAACTCCTTGAGCTGTCACACTCCTTGTGACATTAGGCAAGTCACTAGGTTTACGTCTGCACTACCACATATGTTGTTGTAAGCTATGTCATTTGGGGGTGTAACACCCCCTCCCCCACCGAGTCATGTAAATTATACTGACATAAGTGCCAATATGGACTGCGCTATATCAATGGGAGAGCTGTTGCTGCTCATTCGGGATGGTTTAATTATGTTGACAGGAGAGCTCTCCCCATCGATTAGTTACAAGAGATCTTACAGCTGTGCCACTGTAAGCTCTCTATTATAGACATGGCCGTAGTGTGTCTGTGTGACATTTCCTCATCTGTAAAATGGGAATAATAGCACTTCCTACCTGACAGAGGTGTGGAGGATAAATATGTTAAAGATCAAGGCACCTACATACTGCAGTAATGGGGGCCATATTATCACCTAAAATAGGGTTGAGATCCTGCAACCGTAACTCCATATTAACTACTATTCGTTGTGTCTGACTACTCTTTCACAACCGGGTATCTGGTTCAAATCCTTTCCTGGTCAGTAATAGTGAATAGTAATACTAGGCAGTAGTAATAAATACCAGTAAATACTATAATAATAAATATTATATATACTATAATAAATAGTAAATACTAATACTAGGCAGTAGTAAATACTGTTTAGTGGCTGTTGGCTTATGTTAAATGTGATGGATGTTGGTCCAAGCCCAGTTTCTAGAGAATGAATGTCCAGGGTGCACAAAACACTATACTCATTGGCAGCCTCCTTTTTCTGGAGATGCCATGCAGTGAGGAAAGGTTGCCTGGCTGTTGCCTGTCCTGCCCCATCATGTGATTAAATAGGGGTATTGTTTTAATGGGTGTTGCAATAGTATAACTGTGCACGATTAAATATTTTTATTTCATGACTTGGGTAATAGAGTGGGGTGTCTGCTTATAAAACTTGAACATGACACCAAGTTGAGAGGTTGCAAGCACAGTAAAGAGTAGATTAGAATTCAAAGCAACCATGACAAATTAGAGAATTGGTCTGAAATCAACATGAAATTCAGTAAATATAAATCCAAAGTATTATACTTAAAGAGGAAAACTCAAATGTACAACTGCAAAATGAGAAGCAAGTGACTTGGTTGTGGAGACCCACCACTAGCAGTGTTGATGGTCCAGGCCCATGTGTTGTACAGCACTCGGGCCCATGTGTTGTACAACACTCGGGAGAAGTAATGGTTAAAGGGTAACTATAGGGCAAGGATGCAAGGTCAGAAAAATAGCTGCGGCGTGGGAAATCAAGGAACCAGCCTGGTAAACAAGAACATGGCGCAGCTGCATGATAAGGAACTGTGAGCGGGCCAGGAACTAAAACTTTGCTAATTTGGATGTAAGCCTGTGTAGGTGGAAAATTACCAAGTGCATTATCTGAAGGATATAAAAATGGCTGTGATCTGCTAATAAAGTGATTTCGTGCTTGCATTAGCCGGAGTCCGTGCCTTCATACACCACACTTGGTGGTAGTACTTCCAAACAGGTTCTGGGGGTTGTGCGTCACAGATTGAATGAATCAATAATGGTGATGCAGTTGTGGAAAAGGGTAATATTTTGGGGTGTCGCATGTAAGGCACAGGAGGTAGCTGTCTTGCTCTGCTCAGCACTGGTGAGTTCCCCAGCTAAAGTACTGTGTCCAGTTCTGAGTGAAATACATTAAAAAAGACAAATTGCAGAGAGTCTAGAGGACAGCAGCAAAACTGATAAAAGATTTTAAAAATCTGGTCTCTGAGAAAGGGTTTAAAAAAAACAAAACTGGGCATGTTTGGTTTTAAGAAAAGAAGACTGAGGGGGAGACCTGATAATAGCCCTTAAATATGTGAAGACTGTTATCAAGAAGTTGGTCATCAGTTGTTCTCCTAGTCCACAGGAGAAGTAGTAGTGGCTTAATTGGCAGTGAGAGAAATTTAGGTTAGATATTAGGAAAAGCTTTCCAACTGTATGGCCAGTTAAACTCTGGTATAGGCTTCCATGGACTGGACTTATAACTTCTTGGTGTCTCTTTCTGCCCCACATTCTCTTTCTCTATGATAATTCATAAGTTTTTTTTTGAAGACCTAATTTAAACGCCTATGCATAGAAAGATCCTTAGTCAAGTGACTGAGCTAAAATTCTCTTTAAATCAGTCTATAGTCTTTTCCATATTAACTTATTCTTATAATGGTCAACCAGTAACCATACAAGGGTTTGCTTGTAACATCAGACCCTACAAGCCAAGACTTGAAATTGAATTGATTTCAATATTTTAAGGGCTTTTAACTTCTAGTACTTTGTTACATAAAATGCATCCAGACTGGTTTGTAGGTGTCAACTTGGTCCTGTTTCATGTAAAGCCAAAAGGACTCTGACCATATCAAACTTGTTTCTGTCTCCTGTGTGAAACTGACAAGAAGCTGTGCTTAGCTCTTGGTTGAAAATGGGGTGTGGCATAGCAAAGGTCAGAACAAAGAAGAAATTCCTCCTCCTACAGAAAATGTATTGGTTTTCTCTTGGTGATTATTGGTTGTGACTTTTTTTTATATTAAAATATTTGGAAGACAGGTTTGCAATTACTTTTGATGAGTATTAAATGAGGTGGTTTTAGTACCTTAAACAGACTTTAATAGATTTTTAAAGCCAAAAGGGACCATTAGAACATCTAGTCTGAACTCCTGTGTAACAGTGACCATAGAATTTTAATTTGTTGTCTGTGGATTGAGCCCAATAGCTTTAATGTTACTTAGGCCGAATTCAGGAGCAAATCTACTGAAATTAAATGGTTATAGCCCCATTGAGAGAATATTGTAATTGGCTAGCCTGAGGAAATGATAACATGAGAAATGTTCATTATATGTACCATTGTTTTATATAATAAGAGCAGCAAATCTCTTGAAAGAGACAGCATATCAAAAACATAGAGTAATAGAAGCATCTCCAAGACTTTTTAATTGGCTTTTTTTTTGTGTGTGTGTGTGGAAGCTTGTGCTCTTGAAGGAATTCTGTGCCACTGAGCACCTGCAGAATTGTGCAGAATTTTTTTTTATGTATGCAGAAAATGCATTCTGTTGGAAATGTGCTCCAGTTATAACTTTTGCCCACCAGGGGCCGCTGTGGCACCAGACCAGAGAGAGCAGCATGTCCAGTGCAAGTGGCTCCAGCTATGGAGAAGGATTGGGGAAAAGAGGCTGGATTCCTTAGTGCACTACGCCTGTGGCCAGGCCATGAGGCACTGGCTGTGGGAGGAACACATAGTGTGGGGCACATGGGGCTGCTGGGGTGGGATCACTGACTGGCTAAAAGGGCTAGTGGGGGATAACAGCTAGGTGGGGCAGGGCCAGCCTTAGACCATTGGCGGCCCTAGACACATTTCTTGGGCGCCTCCTCCCCCAACCCCTTTCCCCTATCCTATGGTCCCCCTTACCTGGCCCTGGCCGGAGCCGCAGGGGTGGCCAGACTCTATCTGAGCATGCTCAGAGTGGGAGATTTGAAACTCCCCAGCCTGGTCACAGCAGGACAGGGCAGAACAAGCGTTCTGCCCAAGTCTGCGGCTTTGCTGGGCCCCTTTAACTACTGGTGGAAACTAGGCAGCCTCTAACATCGGCGGCCCTAGGCGACTGCCTCGCTTGGCTACCACTAAGGCCGGCCCGGCGGTGGGTGCTGAACGGGAGTGAGGGGGGAAGGGGGCTTAGGGATACATGGGGAAAGAGGGGTGTCTGAGTGGAGCAGTGCAGGCCCCATGGGGCTTGGGGGGGTGCAGGGACATGGAGGGGAGGTATGGCTGCTGAAGAGGGGCGCAGGGCTATGTTGGGACATGTGGGCCTGGGGGCAGTGCAGGGTAACATGGCTGATCATGTGTCTGACTGAATGAGAGAGGTTAGGTAGGGGTCAGCTAGGGACTGCATGGGGCAGGCTATCTAGCAATCCCTCCCGTCTTCCCCTACCCCCAGCTGTTCCATATATCCTCCACCCACACTCTACAACCTTCCAAGTTCACGAACAGACCCCTTCCTAGCAATTATTTCCCTGTTCCTCGGTTCCTTTCTTACCCGATTCCCCAAGCCTTTGCATTGCCTTTGAGGGGTATGGGAAATAGACTTCTGTATTGTAGTTTATATGAATTATTACTCAGTTCTGCATACTATGTCTAATAATGAATCTATTTGTCAAAACATTTCTTGAGTCTTTTTTGTTGTATGTATAGTTAGACATACTTGCTGACAGATATCATGAAATAAATTACTATAACAATTGTAACTGGTGTGGTTATATTGTATTGTTTTGACTAATGAATTTTAAAATAGCGTTTACAGAATTTTTAACTTTTTGGTGGAGAGCTCTTCAAGAAGTAAAATTTTGTGTCCATCTTTCTTTAATGAAAATTCTATATTGTATGGTAGTAATTAGAAGGGGAAATCTGCACAGAGCCTTCTTTTGTGGTAGCAACTAGGACTTAGAGCTTGGTTGACTGAGAGTGGCTGAGTCAGGACTCAGTTAACTAACTTCTAATGCTGGAGGTAATGTTTCTTTTCTTTTAATGAAGGTTTAAGGCTGACTCGCTGTATTTCCCTCGCCAGTGATACTAAAGCTCACCCTGATGGCGAGTCTCTTGTAGACTCACCTACTTCTGATAAGTCAGTATTGCTGTGATCTCTTAGGAGGCAAACCTGATTACTGCTATATAAGTAATTCTCGTTGTGAAATCTGTGATGTATTGACATTCTATGTTACCTAACACGCTAGCATACTAGGGGTTAATACAAAGTAGTGAACTCCGTGTTTGCTTGAACAAGGAGTTGGAAATACAGATAATATTCTGAATTTTGAATTCTTAGCTGTATTAGTTAAGATATTGCTGTTCTTATTCTTTCTGTTGTGCTGAACAGTACTATTACGAAGCATCTTCTTTAACTATCTTGAATTGAGATTCACAACAGGCTGAATAAGCAATGTGATAACTTTCATTCTGAATTTTTTTACTCTTGGATGATTGTCAGATCATTATTTTTATTTTTGTTTTCCTTTTGCACTAAATGTTGTAAAATATGACTGCTCTTAAAACAAAAATGGGTTTTTAAAAATTTGCTGTACTTTTTGTGATAATGTCAAATGCAGTTGGAACTCTACGCTCCTGTTGGTGGCTGGAACAGGGGCTTTAAAAAGAACCGATTTCTTTCTTTTAAAAATTTTTTTATTCATTGTTCATTTTCTGTTGCCATTATAGCATGGCTGAAAAACTTAAAAACATTTAGTTAGACCAAAATCTGCTCTGACATGCAGCTCCATTGAGATGTTTTAACTTGCATTAAAGCCAAAGGGGTTGCAACTGTGTAAATGAAAGCAGCATTTGTCTCTAGTTTTCTTAAGAGATCCGCCAGTTTCTTCAGGCTGGATTCACCAGAATTTTAGGAGTGTTTTTATTTTTAGTAAAGTAGAATCATAGAAACTGGAAGGGACCATGAGAGGTCATCAAGTCCAGTCCCCTGCACTCATGGCAGGATCACATACCCACTTAAACCATCCTTTAAGCAGAACCCAGTTTATTGAGTTGATCTCTGAAGCAAGAGTTCTTGTCTCTGTTGTCTGAAGCTGTCACTAATAAAAAATGTTTTAATGTGTTTCCAGATGGTGTTCAGGAGGAAGACTTAGATGCTGTGGAGGCACAAATAGGTTGCAAACTCCCTGATGATTATCGATGTTCATTTCGTATTCATAATGGACAGAAGCTAGTTGTTCCTGGGTAAGGAATTAAACCTACTGTCAATTCCATTATTTATTTTTTCTTTAGACTAGCCACTTCAGCAAAACTGAGACATTGAGTAAGGATTGGAATATCTGCTATGCAAGCCATGCAAAATATTATATACAGTGTAGAAGTTAAATATTGTATTCTGTGTATAAAATCTTCACAAATATCTGCGTCTCACTGTTAGACATGCCTTAGCAATGGGCCTAGGCTTCTAACTATCTTACCAATGAACCTAAAGTCATTTTTGAAAATGGGACTTTAATGCTTTTTGAAAGTTTTATCCTTCATAATTGGCAAAATTTGGCTCTGGTTATTTACAGCTCTCAATTCTCTCAGTGTTTCCAGATTCACTCTGGATTCTTTGTCTTGTAGTTGAGAGCATAATTAGTCCATTTTGTGCGAGCATTTGCAGAATACATAGTTCAGATGAAATAATCTGGGAACCAATTTTCAGACCTGGCAATATAAGAATAATCTTTTGTGGGAGAAGTGAAATCACTGGAAAAGCAGAAAGAGATATAATGGAATTATTGCACCCTACAAAATTTTTTAAATTTTCTGTATTACTGAAAAGATGAACTCTTTTTTTGAAATGTAAAACTGACCATTCTTCGTATCTTAAACAAGTAATTAAACATGGTTGCATTTGTCCAGCCACAGAAAACTTCTAGCCTCTCCACTTGTTTACCCTAGTGGGCTGTATTTGAGAGAAAGTGATATAGAATTACTGTAAGACAGTGCTGTAGAAATACTTCCTAGAATGGTATATTGATAGAAAAAGATGGGGATCTAAGGGTGTGGGTGTATGTGTTTTTGTTTGTTGACTACTGCAGTTTGTGACTTGTCAACTTCTCACTGGATGGGGTTTTGAGCCTTTTTCGCTTTTTTTCCCTCAACCCTAGCACCAGGTGTATAAGAAGTAACCAATCAGTTCTGTATATTCATGAGGATGATGTGAACAGGTTACAAGTAGGCATTCTAGAAGAGGTTTTCAAAAAGGAATTTGGCAATGGGAGTAGTATGCTTTATTCCCCTTTGAAAATCTCCGTGTGTGCGTGTGTGTGCGTGCGTGTGTGTGCGTGCGTGTGTGTGTGTGTGTGTGTGTGTGTGTGTGTGTGTGTGTGTTAAAGTGCCAAACAGATGTACTGGTATTGGTCAAGAAATGGTAAAAATTACTGGGAATGCTATCCTGGTATGATGCACACAACCTATTAAATCCAAGCGTAATGTTACGAATGTATCCAAACTGTACATTTTCAGTGAAAATAAAGACTTAAAACAGTTTATTGAAGGATCTGATCAGTGTTGCTCTTGACACTTCAGAAATTTCCAGAGCTGTTTACCTCCCAGTTAAGAATGCTATCCTGCTTAAGTAATGCTTTATTGTAACTAGGGATTCATGTTGCACAGTTTACTTTTTAGCCTTTCCTTTTTGCTTAAAGCAGGCTAAAAACTGGGAAAGCTTTCATGACTGTTTTTGTTCTTAGCTCTAACAAATATAACTTTAAGTAGGCTCTGTGTGATTTCCCATTCCTTCCCTCCCCACCCCCTTCCCAGCTGTCAGTTATGCTGCATTAGCATTAAGATTTTTCCAGTGTCTTCCACCAAACACATCTCTCATCAGCTCGCCTGTATCAGAAATATTTGTAAGTATGGAGAGCTCCTGGAGGATGTCAGTCAAACTGTGGCAGAAAAGAATGATCAGAATGCTGCAATCTTCAAATTTTGATGGGTTAACACACTACACATCAAAGTTTTTATGATTTTCATGTCTCCTTCTTTTTTATATTTCATGTGTGTGTATAACCTATGGCAGATTGGCCAGCTAAATATGAGAACTGTTTTTCATGAGTTTTATTGATGGAAAAGAGAAGCAAGCTTCATGAAGCTTTTTACTTCCAAATGTAACTGAATAATTTTCAAAGCTATAGAAACACTAAATGCAGATCTGTTTAAAATAATTGCTCACTTGTGTCTCACTATTTTTAAGGGATGAACAGAGTTGTTGAATTTTATTGACTTCTTACATCTGGTTTCAGTCTCAACACATTTTATGAATTAATCTAGGTAATAAAATGTGTGTTGTCAAATAATGATGTTACTGAAGTTAGTCAAGTATTCATGAATGTTCCTCTTTTAGTATCGAAAAGAACTGATGCAAAATTTGAAGTGCAGGATGTTATCCCAGTTGCTGCTTTGCAAAGCTTCCCTGTTACGCTATTTCAATGGTGAACTGATGGCCTAAGGCTGTTTGTTTTTCTGCCAGTGGGGCAATTGGCAGTCACCAGAATTGCCCAGTACTTCCTTTCACCCTATGCGAAGCATGGAAAAAACGATCAAGACTATATCTGTAAAACCACTTAGTTTTTTCCTTACCCAACTCCTTCCCCCCCAAACATATGTTTAAGTCTGGTGTTATGAATTGTGGGCCTGATTCTGTAGCAAACATTACATTAATATTTTTCTGAGTATAAGTATTAAGCCTATGCATGATGGCAGAATTAGACCTTAGAATGAGTTGTTCATTTAGAGTAAAAGGTAAAAGCTATATATAATATAAATATATATATTTTTTGTTCCTTCTAAGATTGATGGGAAGTATGGCACTGTCCAATCACTATCGTTCAGAGGATCTGTTGGATATTGACACGGCAGCTGGGGGATTTCAACAGCGGCTTGGTTTGAAACAATGCCTTCCTCTAACCTTTTGCATTCACACTGGCCTGAGTCAATACATGGCACTAGAGAGTGTGGAGGGTCGTAATAAATATGAGATCTTCTACCAGTGTCCAGTAAGGAAGAAACATTGGTTTATAAATGTATCTTTTAGATAAAACTGGCATTTGTCCTTAGCATGTCATAAGATTGTGAAATAAATAATACATAATCTACACCAGGGGTGTTAAACTCACTTGCTATGGCGGGCCAGATTTGACTTAAATGTACTTCAAGTGAGCCATACGTATCATAAATTGAAATACTATGGTTCTCTTGCGGCATTGGGGAGTGCTGTGTATGCAAAACTGTGCTCTGTGATCTCCCCCCCCCTCCCCCCTTGGGGAGAGAGGGTGGTGTCATGGAGCACAGTCTTGTACCCAGAGCTCTGATGTTGCGAGACCTGACGGTCTCTCGGCATTGCGGAGCGCTGGGTATCCGAGACCACACACTCTTTTTCTCTCCCTGTTAGGGAGAGAGTGGTCCTGCGGAGCACAGTCATGGGCTTGGATGGAAGGGGTTCATGGGCCGCACTTGTGTAATTCCATCGATTTCAGTGGAGTTACTGTGGAGTTTCACTACCTTGAGAAGAGAATCAAGCTCTCTGTTTCTGAACAGATTTGTTTCTGAACAGATTGAACTATGATTCTAGTCAGAAAAGGGACTTTTGTCAAAATGTTTTCTCTAATCAATGGATCTACTATCTTTGTGTGCCATGTTATTGATAAAAATGGTTTTTGTACTCTAAGAAGCATTGCTGAGCCAATACAGCTTACCTACTGCCACAAACAGAACTAGTACAAGATCTGTAAGTGGAGTTTAGTAAATATCTGTGATAATGCAGAGGGTATACTCAATTTGATGCCCCTATTCCAGCTTGAGTTTACAGCATTAACAATTATAAGCTAACTTTTAAGTATCTCCATTAGAATTTCCTAGCTGGTCAGGTTGTCCTTACTTATTAAACTGTGCATTTTAAAAACATACCCCCAGGTTAAATCTGAAACCATCAAAATCAAGGTCACTCATATTCAAGATTAAAATTATTCTTAATTATTCTCACTCTGTGAAAATTATTGAAATATTTGCAAAAAATATGCTGTATGTATTATTTGGCATCCCAGTCAATTATCTGCACTGACAAGCACCAGCAACAGATACCTTAGCTATAGTCTGAGTTTTAGGTTTGAATTGGAATTGGAATTAAAACTCCTTGGAAAGTGATTGCTAAAACTGTTGACCTAATTCTATCTGCCCATGAGATTCAGTGCAAATTCCTAAAGAAAGGGATCTTGGAGCTTTCAAATAAGAGACTTTATTATAGCACTTTAGCCTGTTGCAATATCATAGCTGTTTTCCTGATGTGTAGCAACCAGAGTTCTAGTCACGTGATATTAATAAGGGCATTGAAAAGATCTTCTACACCTCTTTGTTATGCTAAATGTCTATTTTACTTGGACTATATTATGAGAAATTCAAGTCATTTAATTTGTTAATATTTGTGTTCATCTGAAGACAATACAGGCCCTTTATAGGGAGGCATCTAGGAATGTTAAAAATGAGGTTGTTAGTTTCCAGATTATTATAAGATTGATATTTTTTTTTAAATGATATATGAAGCCTAATTTTCAAATGTGATCACATTTAATAGAATGTCCCAATTATATGTTTGAATGCTAAACTTGGCACTTAAACACATGGTAGTGACATTTGGTATTTCAAATACTGATATGAACATATGATTGTGTGAATGCTCTATTGAAAAATTAGGTTTGGACCTAGAGAATATTAGGAAAATGTTCAGGTATTTAGAATGTCAAGTAAAAAAACCTATCTGTTTGTTTTTTTTTTTTTTTTTTCAATATGCACATTTATTTCTTTCACGTTTCTAGGATCAGATGGCCCGTAATCCATCTGCTATTGATATGTTCATTACAGGTAAGAGCATGTTGAAGTAGAAAAAAATATTTTTGCAAAGATATCTTGTTTAGAGATGCCAATGTATCTACAACGTCATGGTCTTAAGTTGCATATGTTAATAAATAATGTATACATATTAAAGCTGGTTAGCACATAGACACATTTGGCCTGCACAAAGTAAGCACTGAACTTGTACACAGTTTCTTACTGCTGAGAAACCTATAATCTGTATTGGAACATGAACAATTTACTGAAATAATTATAAAAAAGTTATTTCACTATTAATGCTTGCCATTTCCCACATCTGTTTTTGAGTTATTCAGCACACTGGCCAGTCTGACAAAACATGTAGCAACTGAATTTCTAATAGCTTTTGCAGCCATGCCAGAGGTTCATGATATATTGCGCCCCTCAATGAAACTTTCTTCCAAATGTAGCCATACATGAAAGGAGAAAATTACTGGATTTTTCTGGATCCCTCTAACTGCATTGTTCAAAGCAGGAAGGAGGAGAAGGGGAAGATCTCAGTTTCATTACCTGATGACGATATAATCCTTGTGATGTTCTATTGCATTGGCTGTACTTTAAGTAGGAAACTTCTCAAATATTTTTTTTCTTTTCAATTGGAGGCTATTAGCTATGGAAGCCTTCAGCTAATTGAACTCTGTGCCTATTGAGTGAAAAGTGCCTTAATTTGTGTGCCAATTAATAGACGTAATCTGTGATCACCTACATCACAGGTTGTTTCTAGTGCAACAACAATTATAAAGAATAGCCCTACTGGACCATGCCATAATGTTGTCCTTTTTTGATAAAAGGAGAGGGGGGAGAAACTCTCTTACTAAAACTTTCTACTTGTAGTGGCTCTGTATTGGGAAAACACCTCACTTGTCGTCCCCCCACCCCAGATGTAGCTGCATTGCAGTACTGGGTGATAAAATCTGTGTTCTTCCTCACAAGAGAGTTGAGGTTTACCTCACAAGAGAACTGAGGTTTAGATGAAAGGTGGTGTAGAAGTATTAAAGGGATTCTGTCAAGGTTGACAAGATTGAACTATAATCTACCCAGTTATTGAATTTTCTGTTTATTCTGATAAGTTCAGCTGCTCTCAGTGTTGACTGTAGGTTTTGAAACCCCAGTGTCTATATTTGGGTGACCTATAAACTCAGCTCTGAGCTAGTGGCACTATGGGGTGTGGATGTTGCATATTCTTCTACACAATTTTCCATCTTTGTTTTTGTGTACACAAAAACTTAGACATTTTTTAGAAAACTTTTGTTAGAAACTTCAATACTTAACTGTATATACATGCAGATACCTACAACCAAAACCATGTATGTAGGTCCAGTAATAGATCTACCAACTTTAACAAATAGAATATTGGATTAACGCTGGAGTGCACTGCCTAGGAAATGGGTGTATTAATTACATTACTTAACAAGCAAACAGTTTAAGCCACAGTACTTAGGAAAAGCAGTCTTGAATATTTTGAATAGTGCAGAATGGGAAATGATTGACTCAAATATGAAAGTCTGGGAATTGTTTATGTTAAGGCCAACTATCTTTTATATATTGAAAAAGTTGATCGCTGTAACTTGCTCAGTTGTAAGCATACCTGCCCCTGTAAAAGCTTTTCCCTCTTTGGCATCTAGGTACATCTTATTTGGAATGGTTCACATCTTATGTAAACAATGTGGTAACAGGTGGCTATCCTATCATCAGGGACCAGATTTTCAGGTATTGTGACTTCAGTCTCTAGTGCAGCATAATCAAAAGGCTGAGAAAAATCAGTCTTTTTAAAATGCTGATATTTTTTCCAAACAGCTGGTTGCAGATGTGTATGGCATCAGGGTTAATGGGTGGAAATGGAGGGAAGAGAGATGCAATGTTTATACCAGTGGTTCTCAACCTTTTGCAGGTCGCGACACTCTCGGTGGCGTGTCACGATCCTACAGGATGCACCAGCCCACCCACTCCTGGCCAATTCCTGCCATTTTCCCGGCTCTTCGTGACACACTTACCACTGTGTGGCAACACAGTGGTTGAGAATACAGCAGGCGTAGCTGCAAAATCCAAAGGCTTAAACTAATCTTGTTTTGTTACCAGAAATGTTAAAACCAGTAGCATCACAGATTCAACCCGTCTGCCTGCCTAGAACTTGAGGTACAAAATAAGAGGACTAGTGTGAGCAAGATGCAGCTGCAGATGTTGTAAGAGTTTAATGAAAAGCAGCTCTTCATAGCTTAAAAACATCTCTCACCAACAGAAGTTGGTCCATTGAAAGCTATTACCTCACCCAATTCTCTCTCCTATCCTGGGACCAAAATAATTTGAATGTTGTATTGAATAAATACATTATGGTACTCTAAGCCAGTAGTTTTCAACCAGTGTGCTGCAGCACACTGGCATGCCAGGAAATTTTGTACAAAGGTAATGAAAATTAATGTAAAACAAACGTTTCATCTTAAACAATATTCTATCCAACCAAAATTGCAACTCATAAAACTTGTGAAAATTAATCATCAAATTAAAAGTGAGGTATCGGCCTTTTGATTCTAAAACGCAGGTGGCCAAAGGGCAAAATTGAGATGTGTATTTTTGTAAGTGGATTTGAAACATGAATGCATTTGCTCTTTCTTTAGCTTGTTGTATGCACTATGTTGCAAACCTTTTTAGTAAGACTGTAATCATAGTAAATGTGACATTTTATGAGCAATCAATTCAGCTGAAAAAAAGTGGTGTGCTGTGTAATTGTTTGTCTAATTGAAGTGTGCTGTCTTACTGGAAAGGTTGGGAACCACTGCTCTAAGTAAACAAGATTTGGAGAAACGTTTACCTTGGAACTTAAAATGCACTTCTCTAGCTGTAGTTTTTTTAATCCTGTAGTGGGATGCTGTAAGAACTACATTCTGGGTCTCCAAAATAGATTTGTAAAGAACCCAATAAGAAGAAGAGTTTCATGAAGATATTTCTAAAGTGAACTGAAGAGACTTGTTTAGGGGCAAATTTGCCCTCATAATTTAAGACAAGCATTGCTCCATTGTATTGGTGCCTTCACAAAGATGAGACTGATGAGTTTCATTTTGAGCCAGTAGTCACACAGCATGACTAATTTATTTTTTTTAAATTTTGGGTTTAATAATCCAAAATACTGTAAGTGTAGTATGTGGAAATGTAGTCTTCAAAAAGATCCTTTTAGTATCTGTATTGAACCAGAAGAATTGGGTTTCATCATGATGAAGATTTGGAACTGTCTTTTGTATGTTTCTGTTGCACAGGTATGTTCATGATAAGGAGTGTGTGGCCACAACAGGAGATATTACTGTTTCAGTCTCCACATCTTTTCTGCCGGAACTCAGTTCTGTACATCCACCTCATTACTTCTTCACTTACAGAATCAGGTGATAATAGCAAATGGGCCAACTTCTCTGATAACAGGAGAGAGTCCTGTCTATGGGCTACATGACTGGTGCAGGTGTATGCATAGTACTCAGAAGTGTAGCAAAATATGTATAGTTAGATACCATATCCAAAAGGGACTTGGTGTACAGCATTCAGTATACTCATTTTAATATAGCTGTAAACTAAAAGGCTATTAGACTATTTTAAAACTTGGAGTGGATTTTACCAATGTATTTTATTGGGGAGTTTCTTTTCTTTAACAATATGTAGCACATATTACTTTGCAAACATAATATTTGTCACAATATTTGTGGTGAGTTAGAGAGATAAGTAATTAAGATAATAGAGCTGAGATTAGGGCTTTGTTTCTGACATGATCTGTGTGCATAGTCATTAGAATATCCCACTTTCTTTATGCAATATCCCACTTTCTTTATGCAATTTCTTTAAACAGTAGGATAGTATTTCAAACATTATAAGGTAGTTTTTAGACATGGAATTCATTTCTAATAAAAAAATGTATTGGATTTGTCTCATAGAATTGAAATGTCCAAAGACGCACTTCCTGAGAAGGCTTGTCAGTTGGACAGTCGGTACTGGAGAATAACAAATGCCAAAGGTGATGTAGAAGAAGTTCAGGGTCCTGGAGTTGTTGGTACGTAACACGGAGGGTTTGGATGCCAAAGTGAAATCCAAGTTTTCTAGTGATTAATGTGAAAATTCTGTAACCACTGGCGGAGCAAGATGATGGCTATTCTCTGCTCTGAGCAAATAATGCATTCTGTTCTAATCTCTTGAATTGCAATGTATGTAAGTGAAAGCTGTTAAACATTAGAAATTAACTTCAGTTTTAAAACATGTTAAAGAATATAATTTTGGGTTCACTCTTTTAAATTGTTGGGCAAATATATTAATACATAAGTTGTAAAAACCATTTCAAAATTAATCACTTAGCTCCTGTCCCAAAAAGCTTACAATCTATCTTCTTCTGTTTGTACAGCACCTAGCACATGAGGAGGGCTCCTAAGCACTTTGATAATACAAATTAATATTAATCCTATTTCATCAGATGAGTGGGATTTTCTCCCAGGAAATCTTATACGATAAATAAATTTGTTAGTCTTTAAAAGTGCCACAGGACTTCTTGTTTGTTTGGCTGACCTAGACTAATACAACTAGTCAACAAATTAATATTAATGCTAATAATCCTAAAGTCTTATACCTCCTGTTTTTAGGTGTGTATTAGTGTTAACAACATAAGAAGACTTAATTTTCCCCCTTATATTTAGAAATGAATTGTAGCAGTAGTTCTGATCTTAAAAAAAAAAAAAACAAAAAAAACCCTCCTCCTCCTCCCCCCTTTCCCTAGCATTTTCATTGGTTATTCTTGTCCTTTGATCTTATTTTAGTGACTTATGTTCAGCAAATTAGGTATTTATGATTTGGTGAGCCACATTCTTTTAAAAACCTGATTTTAACTTGTGACTGAAAGTGGTGCAAGTGTAATTAGACACTAAAATGTTCATTAAAACATAAGATTTGTTACAACGCACTTACCTCCTTTTTTCTTTTTCTTGTATGGTACAGCTACAGAAGCACTATAAAACATTTGTTTTTCTGTGTCTTATAGCAGGACTCTACCTAAACTTAACTTCTGTGGAAATTAATCATACTGCAAGAGGAAGTATACACATTTATATTTATCTTTTAATTCAAAACTCCTAATGGCTCTTCGTTGATTTTTGTATCTGCAGGAGAATTTCCAATAATCAGCCCAGGTCGAGTTTATGAATATACCAGCTGTACTACCTTCTCTACTACTTCAGGATACATGGAAGGATACTATACTTTCCATTGTCTCTACTATAAGGACAGGTTCTTTAATGTCATAATTCCCAGATTTCATATGGTATGCCCAACATTCAAGGTGTCTACAGCACGGATGGTAAGCTGAAGTGCAGTTGGTGTAATCATTTGTGCTAAGCTTTTATTCCTAGCCTTTATTTTTTCAGAAAACATTAATGAATTAACATTAATAAAATAGTATAATATACATTCTCTAGACAAAGGGGTTTCCAGACTCCATAATCATGACCCTTTTCCCAGTTTTTATTTTATTTCTTAGTATAGTAATGTGGACAATTCTCTACAGGGGGACAAGACAAGAACAACAATTTCAAAATCTGGAGACACAGAAAATTTGTAATTGGTGTGGATGAGAAATTCTCTCCCCTAATTTGAATTCTTCTGAGTTCTTTGGGGTGATCTGATAGCCAAGAGAATATATAATACTAATTCCATAGAATTAATTGAAGCTTACAATATCACTTATGATTAAAAGTTAATGTCACTTCAAGAATGGATTAATACAGTGCATTCCATATGGGCTTCAGATAAATCAATCCAAAAATTTGAGTGGACGAGTGGTCTGTTTAAGTGGAATATGCTTATCAGTGGTAGTATATGTCACAGGAGCTGTAATTTGCATTGGTTCTGTTTTGAATCCATGACTTTTGGAGCCAAGATATTTAATTTTGATCCATAAAGCCCTAAATGGGTTGAGGCTTTCTGCTTGACAGGCCACTTTTTCCCCCTTTCTCGCTTTGTCACAATTTCAATGTATAGAGATATTCAGTTTTTGGATCATTTTGGTAAGTTAGGCTAGCAATTCAAGTTTTTCCATGAGGGGTCTGCTCTTCTGAAATGGTTTCCACCCATGCATCCGAAATAGCCCATGTCTAGACTTTCAAGGCACTCATCCAGGAACGTCTGTTTATGCAGGCTATTGCGGCATAAAGCTTTTGAGGGAGAACAGAGCATGATGTTCTGCAGGTAGCTTAGTGTTATGTTTTGTAACTTATGACATCGTACCTGGAATTCTGGAAAGATGCACCCATATTTTAAATATAAATTTGTTATATATTTGAGTTTGTTTTGACTTGGTGTGACCTAATTATGGTTTACTGCCTTCTATATACTGAAAAAAGCAGAGACCTTCTTTTTCAGAGAACTTTCCAGAAGGATGCTTAACAGGCCTTTTAAGTTGATTGATTTTAAGGTCAAAAGGGACCTTAATATTAATCTAGTTTTCCCTGTATAATGTAGGCCATAGAATTTCACCTAATAACTAGTGTGTCAACTCTTATAATGTAATTGTTCCATTGAATGATTATCTCTTTTTAAGGTTTGGACACAGCTAGTGAATCTGGGCAGTTCTGTTGTCGTCTTTTTTTTGGATCTGAATTAATTTGACAGAAGTGTAAAATCTGGAAACTGTCCTGTATATTGGTAGTTCAGATAGATCTTGGAACATATGGTATTTAGCTACAGGGCCTGAAAAAACATTAAACATTCAAAGGAAGCAGAAAGTGCTGCAAAATGAAAAGTAGCAAAACAGAACTGCATTGACAAATGAGTAAAAGAGAGCTTGGAGTCAACAATTTTTCCCAAAAGAGGGAAATGAAACTGCTAATTACACTGGCATCCATGTGGGGCATGCTAAGGAAGAGTGTGGCCAGTCTTTTGTTCCCTCTAATACTCAGTAATCCATGGGTGAACCCCTGAAAGTGATGAGATGAGATTACATTTGAAAAAGGCATTTGGGAGACTGGCATTAGGCTGGTAGCAGTGAAAAGTGCCAGTAGAGGTCACACTTGTAACAGATACTTTCTCATTTCCTTTATTTTTATTTAACCCTTGACCTCCTTTCTATTCCACACGTTGCAGAAATTGCTTGCATTTGATCTGATTTTTGTTACTCTGCCTCTGATTCAGATGCTTAGCAGAGGATTTTTGTATATTAAAGCTGAATCTTACACTGAAAATTCCGATTTAGTAGCTTAAATTTTGGTCTTACATACTTGTAAATTTGAAAGAACTAATTGAATTCAGTAGTTAGTGGGTCAGATTCTGATTTTATTGGTCTGTCTATTTTGAGTAAAAGTTTAAACAGATTAGTAATAGAATTGCCATGTGGCTTAAATTTTATAAAATTAACATATGAAAATAAGTCTGTAGCTATATTTTAATGTTTAATTCTTTAGCTCAGACTGGTGGCTTTTTTAACGTGACATAAATTGCATCTTGATTTTAATTTTTTTTGACAGTTACATTGTTAGCATTTGATCAGAGTGAGATTTAGGAGGCAATTATTAAGGTCTTAGTTAAACATGGGGATGTCTTGTTTATAGGAAACTAATCATAATGAATATACTATGGATGAAGATGAAGACTCAACAGATACTGATGAGTATGAAGACAGACGTAGAGTCTTGGATATTCCTGCTCCTTCTGGACGCTGCCCACGTCATACCTGATTGGACTTCTTTTTTTAAAAAACAAACAAACAACTCTTGGTCACATAAGAAGCTAAACTTTGTGGGGTTCCTACAGAACACAGATTCTGAATATTGTAAATGAAATGTTTTTCGTTTTTCACTGCAGGACAACTAGCATGAATGTTGGTGCCAGTTCTGACTTTCATCTGATGGGACTATAGATATTTTTTTGGAGGATGGGGGAAAGGGGGGGCTTGTGTTTTGTTCACCTTTTTCCCAAAGTGCAAAACAACTTGATAGTCATTTTTAAACTCTTTTCTATTTATGATCATATTACAAGCATAGTATGGGGATTTGTTTTTATACAAGCACTTAAAACATAGCAACAGATAGAGGACATTGCAAAGAAAAGGTATGAGGTCCTTTCACACTGACTTCCAATTATTCATTTCTGCTATGAATTAATGGAACTTGCAGTTAGGCCCTGTGTAACCCCATCAGGTTAGATCAGGTGCTACTGTACATTTTATATTAACATATAAATATCAGAAAATTGAACTGAGTGCATAAAATAAAATGAAACAGACCTTATTTTTCAGACAATCTGTCTTTCAGCTTACTTTATAATAAATATCTGTTGATGATCACAGATACATGCCTTTTGGAATGTAGTATAAATACATAATCTTCTGTTTACTAACAAATGATTTCTCAGTTATTCCATAGTATAAATTTGTAAATACTATTTGATGTTTTTTTTTTTTCCCCTTTATCTGCTGTTTGTTGTCTGACTTTGTGGTAAGTGACAAATTTTATGTGAAAGACTAAGTATTATCATATGTTTTCCTGAATCCTATATGGATTTTTGTAATTATGCCTGATTCACAATTGGGGCTTAACAGCACACCAGGTGTCTACAAGCCTTATATTTAAAGAAATATTTGTTTGTTCTATCATTTTATTTTGTTTCCATGGCCATTAAAATAAGCATACTGCCTCCTTTCTTGTAAGTGTTACTTGGGACCATTCCAAGAGCAGAGCAAGTAGTTGAAAATTTCAGTGGTGCCACTTTACACTTACCACAGCAAATTTCCTTCATCTTGGAGGGAAACTATCTGGTACCATTAGACCCAACTGAAATCTCCTTTGCTGGTTATCTCCTTTAGTAATGGTTGGCTACAGCTGCTATAGATTGTGGCTGCTATTTCCTTTATGATTTTTAGTGCTGTTAGATTCACCCATGGTTCGTGGTCTTGTCTGTAGAGATCCTGTCACTCCAGCAGCTGAGATCTCCTTAGTTTGAAGCTACATCCCCTGTTTCTTCCATGGAGATAAAAAGAGGCTTGATAGAAAAAATTAGAAGGAAGCGCTATGGGAAGAACCTTAAAGTTTCCCTCCCCATGCTGTAGGATGGTGGACTTGCCCCCATCAAATCAATAATCATAGAAACTGGAAGGGACCATGAGAGGTCATCGAGTCCAGTCCCTCGCATTCATGGCAGGGCCAAGTACCCTCTTAAATTTCCCCTGCCCGGTATTTGTCTAACCTGGTCTTAAGAACTTTCAATGATGGAGATTCCACAACCTGCCTAGACAACTTATTCCAGTGGTTCATCATCTTTCTTAATGTCCAACCTAAACCTCCTTTGCCATAATTTAAGCCCATTGCTTCTTGGCCTATCATCGGTGGTTAAGGAGAATTATTTTTCTCCCTCCTCCTCATGACAACCTTTTAGGTACTTGAAAACTGTTATGTCCCCTCTGTCTTCTTTTTTCCAGACTAAACAAACTCAGCTTTTTCAACCTTCCCTCATCAGGCAAGTGTTCCAGACCTTCAATCATTCTTGTTGCTCTTTTCTGGACTTTCTCTAATTTGTCCACGTATTTCCTGAAATGTGGCACCCAGAACTTTGTTTAATTTCAATAATTGAGATAATTTTTGTTTGACAATTGACAAACTGTGATAGGTGCAGCGCTTTGATGTTTTAATATATTTTTCAAAGCACAGCTGCGGTGGCCCCTAAAATCAGTGGTCCAAGGCAGCTGCCTCGTTTGCCTACCTCTAAGGCCGGCCCTGGCAGCTCTCCTCAGGGACCAAGGAGCACACAAACGGACAAGGAGATGAGAACAGGTTTCGGCACCAGTGCAGGTGCCAGTCACACCCCTAAGGTGGATTGAACATGAGCAACGTATCTCAAAGAATAGGCAAAAAGCCTTAATGAAAAGGAAAAACTGGAGAAAGCAACTGTGTTAGCACTGATCTCCTTTCCTGTATAATGGGCCTGCGTGTGACGAACTAGAATGGGGAGCTGGCAACTCTTATCAGTGTCAGCCTGAAGCAAAAGGTGACTGAGCTTCAGGAACTGTGACAGTTAGCATTTAGGATAGGGCTCTGTTAATGGTGGCAGTAACTGCTGAGCTAGGATCGTAGACTCATGTTGTGGAAGGGTAAAAGGCATTGCCTGGTCCAACTTAATTCTTTGCTTAAGGAAGTTTTGAGTCATTAATTGTGGTGGTATTTTGCCCAGCAGCTTCCAATTTATGGGATTCTACTACTTCCCTGAGGGTGCTTTCCCACAGTGCAAGGCTTTAGGCTATCAGCCTAAATGTATACATCCTCCTCTCCTTGTATTACTTGTAGTTATGCCCTTGTGTAGGAGGCTACTTTGTAGCGGGTAGCAGGTTAACTTGTCCCTCATGTCCTGTGTTGCAATCTCCCAGCTGTTAGCATTTTTCCTTTTCCTATAATTTATTACTCTGAATTTGGTTTATGTGCTATTCATGTCTTTGGCTCCTTCAGCAAGATACTAAGTATCTTCCCAGTAGAGGAAGAGCTCCTTGCAGGGCTGCAGTTCCAGACTAGGGTAGTAGCCACCTCTCCAGAGGTGTGGAAAGAAAATCCGTTCCTTAGGGACAGCCCGAAAGGAGGGAGCAGGGGCTAAAATAGGGGTAGGCAATGCATGCCAACAGTGGCACACGAGCCCAGTTGGAGCGGCACTCGGCATCCTCTGTGGCACTGCAGAAATTACCATTCCTGCCATCAAAAGATACTCCAAGGGGCTTCTTTTGGGGGCAGCTGCAGTGCGGAGGCCCCTGCCATGCCCCAGGCATACCATGTAAAGAAGCCACCCCGAGCTGCTCGTCTCTGTGGTATGCCGCTGCCAAAAGGAGGGAGATAGGAGTCCCCAGGCACGCTGCTGAGAGGAGCCCTTCCAGGTGCCTTCTTTCCAGGAATGGGCTGTTGGCACCAGCTGAGGATGGAGGAGGAGGAGGAGCTGGCACAGGGGTCAGCAAAGGTTGCCAGCCCGTGGGCTAAAGCAATCCGCCCAGGGGCAAACGGCTCCTTGGTTTGATAGAGCGGGAGGAGGAGAGCCCCCTCCCCTAGCTGTGGTTAGAGGGCTCTGTGGCGCACGCTTGCAGCAGAGAGAGAGCGGAGCCGGATTCCGCAGGACAGCGGGGCGGGGCCTGATGCGGGGAGTTGCTCCTGCCTCTCGCCTGTCGGAGGGACACAGAACTAAGGCGCTGCTGACGGAGCTGCAAGAGTCTGGGCCGGCGGCGGGCTGCAGGAGAGGCGAGCGGGACGGGGAGCTGCCCGGTGCAAACGGGCCGCAGGTAGGAGGCCGGCGGCATGCACTGGAGCGCGCGGCCAGGCTCCTGGGGGGCGGTGGCGCAGAGGCCCGGCTCTGCAAAGCGGGGTTCGGGGACCTGCCAGCGCCTGCTGCAGAGGCTGCGGCTGGCAGGCGGGGGCTGGGAGCGGTGCGGTGGGAGCAAGTTCTGCGTCTGCAGGAGGAGAAGGGCTGGTTGGGAAGCGAACTCCGCGGCAGGGGGACGGACGTCGAGCCTGGCTCTGCGCTTCACCCAGCCCTGTGCTCCCCCTGGCCCCATTGCCGCCGCCCGCCCCAATCCAGGACCCCACCGCCCGCCCTCCCAGCTTCCCGCTCATTTCATGCTCTTTACTGGGCCGCTGTGCTGGGGAGTGTGATCCGGACACAAAGTGGGTGCGATTGGGGTCCCCTTGAAATGACGGGCTCACCACCCACCCTACTGCTCCAGATGGAGAGGGGCTCCCACTCCTCAGGTAGTAGGGAGAGCTGATTGTGGGTCGGTACTGGTGGCTGAGTCCCTCCTTCCCCAAAAGCTCTCCACTTTTTCTTGTGGTAGGAGGAATCTGGGGGCTCATTTCATATGGAGGGGGCAGCTTTATGAATTCATGGGCTACTTGGGCACCTGAAACCTCGTGGGTTTGTTTTTTTTTAAGATAACTTAGAAATTAGCTGATAGAAACACTGTACCTACTTCCCATATAAAGAAAAAAATATAACACACACCCATTAAAGCCATATTTTACATTAGTTTGTAAATGTAGCTCAGGAGATAAAGCAGCAAAATATTCTCAATCCAAAGGCAGACTAGGTGGATGATCATAATGACAGCACTGACTTAGACGACGACAAATGAAAGAATTTGAAAAACATAATGTAGTTGGTAACTGCTTATGTGCTTTCTGCATTTCTCTTAAGTGTAGACAATAAGAAAAAAATCAGTTCTGCTACTTTTAATTCATTTCACTTTCAGCATCCTAATGAATGCATCAATATTTGGGTTTCAAACACTGCACCAGAATCTTGGGCTAAGAACTATTCTCAGTCAGATACGTAGACTTTTAAAGAAGATTTTAGAATCCTTTTTGTTGTCTATGGTTTTATAACTTTCTTTAAAAAAAAAAAAAAAGTAATAGGTGCTAGAACTAAGGATACTGTGAAACACCCCCTGACTTAAAGTGGTTTACAACATATACAGGGCCAGCACCGTGGCCACATGATCTCTAGATTATCCTTGGACATGCTATTTTTGGAGGTCTTTCCAGTTCATTATGAAAGAAATTTTCTGCTTATGTGTTATAATTTGATCTTTCATCACTAATATAAATGAGCTGATGCTACAGGGGTTTGAAGGAATCGTAGAAATTTGTCGAGGGGAAAGTCGTTTTAGAGAGAAGGTATGTGCATTAATATGAAATTAATGATGGCTCGAAAGTGGCTGAGATACCAAACTTTTAAAAAAAAGTCCTCCTAAAAAATCCCTATTGAGAGTGTAATTAAATGATGACTGTTAGCAGCATGAATCTTAATGAACAAATTTTGGCATCTAAATCTTATAAATTATTCAGATTGGCTTGGGTTTATATATACTGAAGGTTATACAAATAATAATGGTAAATACAAATGATTAAGTTGGAAGGATTAAGTCATATTGCTGTAAGGATTTTGGAGAGTAAATATCACTGAACTTCACTGAGGTACTCAAGTTTGTGAGACTCTGCTTCCTTCAGAAATATTAAAGAGTAGGCACAAGAGGAGCTAAAACTATTTACCACTTGGAAGAGAAGGACATACAGCACAGCAGACACACAGCTACAAAATGGCTGCTTGAGGGCAGCAGTTGCTTGTATCTGCACATACAAAGGTATTCTGGGGAAAGGTCCTGGAAAAATGCAATCCTGGGGAGATTTGGTAAGATCAAGATATTCATAGTATTTGAGTGTAAGAACCTATATGGATTTACCTGGTAATCTGACCCAAAGCCCATTGTAGGGTAAAGGAAGAATTCTCACAGGGTTTAAATGGCAGAATAACAGGTGTACTGCCATTCACTAAAGTATTAGAGAATGGAAAAAATGGGAATATTTTAAGTATAATTTAAACAATATTTGTAGTGTAAAGCACATGCTTATTTTGTCATATCAGGGAAAAATTACAGGTGGTCATTCTTCAGTGCCACCCTTGGAGCTGAAACTTCCAAAGCTGGGCTGTCTGTGAGGCTAATTAACCTCTGAATGTGCCTGTGGCAGCAGCCCCTCCCCACCGCCTGAGTAGCCCTGTGTCTATTGGTGTCACAAGAAATTTTCTCCTGCCTTTTTAACATGTTGAAATGTGACAGTGAGGGGCAGATTATGATGGAATCCCCAGCCTCTTCAGACCTAAGTGCAGAGCTTGAGAGCTGCCTTCCTCCCACCAGCTGAGCTTGTTTGTTTCAGGAATGGAAAAGTGCTGCAGTGGTTCCCAGCCCTGCAATTGGGTCTGCCAGATACACCTCTGCATCCTTATTTGCTGAGTAAAGAATTGAGCAGTGTGGGGAGGAGGAACAGGAGCAGGTGATGTCATTGCTTCTGGCCAGTGAGAGGAGGAGGAGGGAGAGAAGCAAGCAGTGCTGTTCCCAGTTGCTGTTATGACAGTTAGTGGGGGGGGGGGGGGGGGGGACAGGGGGCCCGGGCCAAAAACATTCCCCCCCCCCCCAGGGGTAACTTAAATACCATTAAAAAA
>ML685785.1:17921977-17952076 GCA_007922175.1 Pelusios castaneus
AATCCTAACACCTACTTTGATTTGCTGTTACAGCCTGACCTGATGCTATGTCATACACTCCCCTGCATTTAATTTCCTCCCACTCTGTAACTTTCCTATCTTCAAAGCGTCTGACGAAGTGGGATTTTCTCCCACGAAAGCTCATGCGATTAATAAATCTGTTAGTCTTTAAAAGTGCCACAAGACTCTGTTTTCAAGCTGTAAGAAGACAGTGTATCTCTTGGAAAGAGGTAGGAGGAGTACCTCCGCCTACCTGAGACAGCTATTAGAAGCCAGTCATTCCCAACAGAGTAGACAGCAGGTGCCTCCTTAGAGAAGTAAATCATTCTAATCTAAAGGGTCGTACCAGGCTCAGACAGACATGAGTCACTGGCAGTAAAGAGGCTAGCATCAAAGATTCCAGTTCTCTACTTTCACTACATTTGAAAGCATAATTTCTTTGTCAAACCATTGATTTTTTTTCCTGTTGTGACCTAGACTAAGAAGCTTGTGACTCTATGCAGTGTTCATATTGACTATTCTCTTGCTGCATGCATGTGACAACACACTTAAGAAGGAATAAAGAAATAGAATTGTCAGATGTCCTGGTTTTGCTGGAGAGAGAACATCTGCTAAAATCCAAATAGTTGCAATGTTCTAGCTGAATGGGCAGCTTTCCAATACCTTTGTTATAGTTTGGAGAGCAACTGCTGATGGCAAACTTTCAGATTGCATTAACAAAAGTGTTTCTAAAATAGTATTCTCAGTTTTGTGTTTTGTTAAATAATGTATGTGGTATTGTGATGGGTTTTTAAAAAATGGAAAAATTGAAATTCAGCTTAGTTTTTACAACAAGACTGTAGTTTCCAGTTAGCACAATATTGTTGCCTGGAAAGGAATTTCATTCTTTTGTGTAGCCCGTCACAAAGCCTGCCAGAAAAGAGCTTCCTGCAGTACTTTGAAATAAGCCCTTTTTCTTTTCTCCTGATTATATTGTTTTCTGTACCTTTACTTTTTGCTTTTCAGATTTGTGACTCATGCACAATTTTTGACCAGTGATTTAGATTTAGGCTATGTCTACACTTACAAAAGCTAGTTTGGATTAGTTAATTACAACTAACTAATTTGAACTAATTTTAGTTAGTTCAAATTAACTTAATTTGAACTAGCATGGCCCCACTAGAATGCTAGTTCGAATTAGCCATGGCCATGCAGGGCACTTGCTTAGTTCGAATTAGTCAGTTGCAGGAAGGTCAATCTGCCGATTAGTTTGAACTAAGCAGTTAGTTCGAACTAATATGGCCACATTGACTTAGTTCGAATTAACCGTTAAGTCCAATTAAGCAATCGAATTTATTAGTTCGAATTAAGGAAGCCCTTAATTTGAACTAATGAAAGCCTAGTGTGACCAAGGTTTAAGTTAGTTTGAATTAAGGTTCCTTAATTCAAACTAACTTGCAAGTGTAGACGTAGCCTTAGTGACTTGATTTGTTGACCTCACCACTTTCCGATATGTTGTTCCACACTGTTTGAATCCATACAACTTGTTTGATTTGCTGAAGTAATCTGACCTGATGCAGTGAAATGTAATCACAGGATTTATCTTTCTGTCCCATACTGTAAGTTTTTTCCACTTTCTGGCATCTGACGAAGTGGGACTTCACCCATGAAAACTCTTGTGAAAAATAGATTTGTTAGTCTTTAAAAGTGCCACAGGACGCCTTGTTCAGAAACAGCAAAACAAGCAGATAGCTCTTGGCTCTAATCTCATATAGGAGATATTATGTAATATAACTAGATATTGCATCTAAGTCATAGATTTTTTGTAGCCTGATCTATAGATTGTGCATTAATTGCTTTCATTATTTAAGAATTCCCAGTTATCACTCAGGTTTGATAGGTTCTTGTCCCAAGATCAGGTCCGATATTATTAAAATTACTGTTTAGTTGGGAACATCGATCTGCCCAGTTGCAACACACATACTTTAGGAGCTCTTCTGTCCTAATGGTAGTTTAGCATAGTCAAAAATGCTCTAATAATACAGAATATATATCTGAACATCCATATACTCAGACTGGCCCTTGTAAAATAACCTGAAATGTTAGCTATTATCTTCCTTAGCATCCTCATCTTCCTCATCATTGGCAGTGGCCATTTTGACACCTCCCAAGGACTACAGCTCTTCTCCTGCTCACAAACTGGGATAATTTAATGATGTGTTACACTGATTCCACTATGTCTAATGCATATTCAGTAGGGGTTTCTCACCTCTTCCTTATTTATATTTCTTCATCCTACTAATGTTCCTCACCCTCATGTATGTCAGTATATTAATGATCCTAATTTATTATCACATACTTCAGTTTGCTGCCATGGCACTCTTGTGGTCAGATATCTCTTGAATGTTTTAGGATAGGAACATCTGCAGAAGTTGTTAGCTCAAGTTCCTCTGGTTGGTTAGGGTCATTATGGATAAATTTTCCCTTAAGTGCTCTATTTCCAGTTCCCCAAAATCTGATTTCCATGACCATTGGGCCATTTATCTGTGGCAGAGTTCATAGGCCTCAAGCCCTATGTTAACTGCTGAAGCAAAGGTCTCACAGGATACAGGTCTGCAGAGGCAGCTTTTGGGGTAGGGAAAGCAGGTTCACGCTTAGGGCCCCGAGCAGTAAAGGGCCCTGTCACTTGCTTCACCTACCCCAAAAGCCACATGTACCTCAGTTGGCAGCAGGAGGAGGAGCTGGCCCCTGGCGCACGGGGCCAGCGGTAGGGAGATGGGGCTGGAGGTGGGGAGCGTGGGTTGTGGAGGGGGATCTGGGGCTAGTGCCGGTGGTGAGGGAGGGGGTGTGACCGGGGTGGTGGTGGAGGGGCTGGGGAGCCCCAGGGGAGCCCCCTGCAGGCCTGTAGGGGCCCCTGTGGGCCTATAGGGGACCCTGCAATGGGCCTTCGCCTAGGACCCCAAATAGCCAAAGGCTGCTTCTGCAGGTCTGTAGTTTCCTTGCATTGTTGAATAAAATAAATACTATAACTACCTATAGACAACACTTCCAACAAAGAGAATTACTTTGCCACTGTTTAAGCATCTGACGAAGTGGGATTTTCTCCCATGACAGCTCATGCAATAAATAAACTTTTTGGTCTTTAAAAGTGCCATTAGACTCCTTGTTTGTTTTGCTGAACTAGACGAACATGGCTCCCCTTTGGAACTGATCCACTTAAATAATTAAATGCAAAAAATCTGCATTAATGTGGATTTTGTGTTGCACAGTTTCAAATCACAAAATGCAAAATTAAGGTTCTATTAGCAGTATTACCGTGGCCACATTGCATTTAATTTTCTGTATTCTTTACGCTGTGATATGTAACTTATGGCTATACATGTGTCTCAAAAACAGTAATAGAAAACCATATTTGTGTAATAGTATGGCCTAAATCAGAGGTGGGCAAACTACGGCCCGCAGGTCGGATCCGGCCCTTGAGCACCTTGCCTCCAGCCCACCAGCTCAGAGCCGCTCTTACCCCCCTGCCCCCAGCTCTGGGCAGTTTGTGCTGCAGCCAGAACATGCTACCGCCGCTCTCCCTCCTCCACCTCTCCCAGGTCCTGTGGCAGTTTGCACCGCAGCCAGAGCACAGCCTCTGCTCTGCTTCAGGAGTGGAGGCAGCGCTCTAGCGCAGGCACGAACTGTCGCTGGAGCTGGGAAGGGTGGGGGCCGGAGAACGGTAGCTTACACCGAGGCAAGAGGGTTGCCGCTGCTGAAGGAGCGGCTGTGGTCCTTTGGCCCTGGCCTGAGCTGCCACTCTCCCTCCCCCTTGCAGGTCCAGCAGCGGCTTGCACCAGGGCCAGAGCACTGCTGTCATTCCTTCTCCTTCCCAGCTGGGCAAGAGAAGAAGTGGCGGCAACACTTTGGCCCTGGTTTGAGCCGTTGCTGGACGGGGAAGGAGAGGGAGAGCGACAGCAGCGGCTCACGCTGGGGCCAGAGCGCTGCCACCGCTCCTCCTCCCCTCCCGCCCGACTCCAGCTGAACCTGGGAGGGAGGGGGAGTGGAGCCCAGCTCCACCCCTTTTCTGGGGAGGGGAGCAAATCTCACCCACCCTTCCTCCCCACTTGTGGCCCCTTATGAGTGGCCATTTGTGGCATGTGGCCCTCAGGACAAAAATGTTGCCACCCCTGGCCTACATACTGATACTGGAACCATAACTAATTATGTTCTCATATTGGTTTTTGTTTTTTTTTTAAACTGTGAAATCTTGGGGAGGTTGAGATTAAATTTTTATTTAAAAATCTTAGTTGTGAATTAAATAAATTCCTTAATATTGTGCACATACAGTTTTTGTGTTTAATTTTCTACTGTGTGTGAATGTAACCTTTGGGTGGGCTAAAATTAATTCAATTGCCCTTCTCCAGTGCCTCACAGAAATAAACCCCAATCCCTGTGGAGAAAGCATCTGGAGACCCAGGATTCAGTCTGTATGGGACTCAGAGCAAAGATTGATCAAAGTTACCCTCCCACATTAAAATACTACTAAAAACAAACATAACAATGAACTTTATTAACTACTAACTAAATAAACCTTATTCTAAGAAAACAAAATACAATTAAACAGAACAATTCCTACAGAAACTCCACACGAAAGATACCTACGAGTCCCAAAGTCCAGAGGGAGTTTACTCAACTCTCAGCTACAGTCTTTGTTCAAGTCTAGAGGCTAGAGTGGCAAGAAATAGCTGTCCTCTTCTTCTCTCATTGCAGGAATCTTCTGTAGAATTCCATGCAGGCTTTTCCTTCTCCTTTGGAACCAGCGCCATCTGGTTAGCTCACTGGTTAACCAACCCTCAGTCCCATATGCATGTGCCCAAAGTCTGTTGCATATGACTCCATAGGAGGGAGAAAACATCTTGTTGGTCACTCCTGGCTCAGCTTCTCTTATGAAAACTGAACACATGGGCTCTTCTCAAAGCAACTCCTGCCTGCTGTCTGCACAGACTGCTGCTGATCTGACTGACCATACCACATCACACCAGCAGGGAACCCTGTGGAGGATGCTCAAAATGCTACCACTCCCTGCTTCCAGAAGTTTCTGGTTGTGGGTAGCTAATCTGCCCAGCAACAGTAACCCACCCTCTTGAAGAGAGAGCCTTTTTTAGGCATATGGGTTACATAAATATCCTTAGTGTGCACAGTAGGAATCTGCTCACAGTACTTTAATTAAGCACTGTCAAATGCGGGGGAGTTGGGAAGGACGATTATGAAAGGATGTGGCGAATCATAAAAGATCTGATTTTAATTGCAAACATATGCCTCTGATTTGCCCTTTGTACCTGTCTGGATATACTGAGCTAGGTTCATCTGTGTTATAACTCCAGTGTGTTGGCAATGTTGCTTCAGGGATAGATTTGTGCAGCTGCTCCCCATCCCCACCCACTCACTCCTGTCCCCTCCCCCCCTTTTCTGTATTGTAATGAACCTTAAAAGCCTGTTTATGAAATGATGTCTTTAGCAAAGATAATATATCCTGTAAGAGAAATGCCTAACAGCTGGAGAAGAAGAGGTAGATAGAGAGAGTTGTACTACTAAAAGGAATTGCATTACGCCCTACTAGAAAAGTCTAGTTTTGGTTGGGTGGGCCATCAACCACAGAAAATAAACAAAGAATAGAAAATGCAGAGAACAGAAATCAATATATCAGGCATATCTGTGACCTGCCTCATGGTGATACAATGACCCAATGCTCCTTTCCTAGTTACCTGCCACATCTGTATCCAATAATCCATTGGAGATGTGATATCTTAAGTACTTTGCAAACATCAAGGGTCTTGTTCAAAGCCTACTGATGTCAATAAGCTTTCTATTAGATCCCAGTGAATTACCTTTCATTACATTCGCTTTGTCTGATAGATGAATATTAATCCCATATTAAACATAAGGAAACTGGAACAAATAAAAGTTGCCTGATTTGTCCAGTGCCACAGAAATAGTCTTGTGGGATGGGATTACAATTTGGGAGTTCCTGGCTCCAATTCATGTGTTCAGACTTCTACATCTTACCCTTTTTGAATAAAAACTTTCTCTGATTTTAAATATTGTAAACTAAGAAACATGTAACCATTTTTCTTTTGTTCTTGCTATTAGATTCTGGAAGAAACATGAACAAAATGAATTGTATTCTGCTCACTGTCTTCATTGTTCTGAGTGCTTATTGCAGTTCTGGTAGGTATTCTGGAGGTTCTGCATTGATGCTTTTCTTGCGTACATATGAATATCACATTAGACAGGTACATAATGTGGTCCTGGATAGAATTCATCATTATAGGCACAAGCTGGCGGGAAAGAGGGCAGCTTATTGAAACATGCAGCATTTCAGCATCTCTTTCTGCGATGAGAGCAGATTCAGGGGTGGAGCTGGATTTCTGTAACAATATTTAAGCTGCCCAAAAGCTGAAGCAAGAATGCAAACATATATGAGCCTCCCATAGCAGATTAGGAAACAAATATCCTGTTTCATTAATGTAGTATCAGCAGAAGGTTGCCTGCTTTAAATTGGATGATGTGTACTGCACAGAATTGGAGGACAAGGAGATAAAGACCTTGGAAATATCTGGTAGAGGCAGATTTAAAACTTCCATAGGGTAAGTGTTCATATGTGTAGAAATCTTCAGGAGGATGGTGTGATAAAACTTACTAAAGTCATTCATGGATCATCCTTTGGAGAGGCCAAGATTAAATTTTTATTTAAAAATCTTAATTGTGAATTTTAAAACATTTAAACTTTTAAAGAGGCTTTTCAATGTTATCTGTCTCAGCATGTGGGTATGGGTTATTTTTAAAGAGGGTCTGACTTTTTTTTTTTTCCCCCTTAGCCTTTCCCATTCTTTTCCTCCTTGCTTGGTTTTCTCTCTTTTCTTCTTTGTCAGCCTATGGCAAGAAAATCTAGGTTTTGGCTTTTGTTTTGTTTTATTCCCGATGATTTTTTGGGCACTGGGTCACGTGGTACCAGTGATAAAAATGACTGCTTAGTCCCAGACCTCCTCACTTCCCACATATCAGTTCATTTCTAGTAATTACTTTTCTAGCAAATTAGCAGCAAATTTCTGTCCTAAAAGTTTAAATTAATCCTGGATAAATTTCAAACTGTTGAACATGGAATTCCAATGGAAAAATGAGAGGCAACTGAAGGTCTGAGCCTGAATCCCTTAAGAAGCTGAAAGGGGAGAAGACAAGGCCACCATGGAACCTAGCCCAGAATATTGCAGCACAGAAAGAATTCCTCACACAGCAGCTGGATTCAGTCTCAAAAGATATTTTTGGCCTTTTTAAAGAAGCATGTGATGTTAAATCCCAAGTGGCTCACTTGGAAAATGAGCTATAAAAGACTGCCGTTGAAACTATGGAAATTAAAGGACGAAATGTCTCCTTAAAACTTAGACTAGACATACTGGAAGGAAAATAGGATGCCTTAGAAAACAGATTTTGAAGAGACAACCTTTGCCTCTTGTGCACTGCTGAGGTTCTAGAGGAGAAAGATAGTATTAGCTTTCTTCAGATGCTTCTCCCTGACATACTTAAACCGAGACCCTGGCTGCCCCATTAGAGGTGCAAGAGCTCATTGAGTGCCTGGTAATAGGAGACAGGACTCTCGCAAGCCCAGGACATCATCTTCAAGCTGCTCACTGATAAAGTAACTTTAATGAATGCTCGCAGAAAAGCTGAAGCCCTTATGTATAAAGTACCACATCATTTCTCTCTTTCCTGACTTCTCAGCTGAGTTTAACAAAAAGAGGACTTCGTTCAGTGGCATAAAGCAAATCCTGAGGGGGACCAATGTCAGATACAGCATTATTCACCTTCACTATGGACTTAGCAGGCTCCACAAGATTTTTGTAGAACTCTCTTTGGAATGGCAGTCTTCTCAACGATTGAGAATGGATTTAATCAAAAATAGCAGAATTTTTAAATCATAAAAAAAATACCTCAACATATTGCTTTCCCCACACATAATTACAGGCTTGGTAACATGCACTTACATAATCTTCCAGCTCCTAGCATAACCAATAAGGCTGAACTCTTTTGTTTATCAACTTTAGAACTAAGCAATAACAACTGTATAGTGCTACAATGCACAGATTAACACTAAAATGGGATGTATAGCCCCATCAACTGACTAAAGTGTTACCTGAATTAATCATCCCAACTTGTGAAGACATACTATGAATATTAATTTTTGTATAGTATATTTTTCATATTTAGATTTTGTACTCATTTATTTGACCAAATCAACTGTAAATGTACATGTGATGTGTACATAAAATTGTCTGTTGGTAGGAATATATTATACATGTCCTAGAATACCTAATTTACAGGGAAATATCTGACTTAAAATATATTTGCATATAGAAATGCTGAGATTACTATTAGATAATATATGGTGTGGAGGAGGGGATGGAAATGAAGCCGTCAATGATCTGAATGTGCCCACAATGGCTTGTTTTAAGTCTGTTAGCTTTTTTGTTTGTTCGAAAATCAACATTTTATTTAACTATAGACCTTTTTGTATCCTTAGCATCCTTAAAGCTCAGTTAAAGTCAAAAATTTATTCAAAACTAACCACTTTCTAACATGTATAAATACAGATCATACATATCCTAGGGATCAAAAAAAGTGTAAAGTTGCTTTATTGCAGGAAACCTATTAACAGAATTGGTCTCCAGATGTTGTGGGTAGGTGTTGACTCTTATTCATCATTGAATTTTAAGAGCAGAGGCATATCCATCTTAACTCATAAAAGTATAACTTTTCAGTGTATACATTCTTGTTCTAATCCTGAAGGAAGATACGCTGTTCTCAAAAAACTAAACTCTAAGAAGCATTTACAATGCAAGTAGAAGTAATTTTATTTTTTTCAAAGATATTGCAGGCATTCTTTTCTTAAAAAAAATAAAAAGACATTCCTGTAATAATGGGAGGCAAGTGGAATACTACAATAGATAACCATCAGGACAAATCCAGTTTCATGACTCATGAGACCCAATTTTCCCAGCACAGTAGGCTTTATTAATATTCAATTTCATTATTCATTCATTGATCTAAAAAATATAGGGAGACTAATACACCACAAGGAGTGTCACTATACATATTTCTCCATTACTTTCATCTTACTCCTGAAATGACTTTTTTCTTGTCTTCAGAACCAACAGAGTAAATGCCAATGTAAATGGGCTAGGATCTGAGGCTAAAATATTGAAAGAATAAGTTAAAAATTACTTTGAGAATCACTATCCAACTTCTTTCTTCCCAGACTACTGTATCCCTTTCAGGAGTCTGATTTGTATTGTGTACCCCAAGTTTCACCTCATTTAAAATCTACTTGCTTACAAAATCAGACCAAAAAGTACATAAGTGTCACAGCACACCATTACTGAAAAATTGTTTTCTCATTTTTACCATACAATTATAAAATAAATCAATTAGAAAATATTGTACTGACATTTCAGTGCAATACTTACTATATAATAGTATACAGAGCAGTATAAACAAGTCTTCATCTGTATGAAATTTTAGTTTCTATTGACTTCGCTGGTGCTTTTAATGTAACCTGTTGTAAAATAAGGCAGATAGCTAAATGAGTTGATGTATCCCCTGGAAGACCTCTGCATACCCCCAGGGGTATGTGTACTCATGGTTGAGAAACTCTTAGGTAGATATCTTCAGATTGGTGGGGCTTGATGAAATACATCCCTAGATAGAATAAACAACAAGCTGACTGAGGAGTTATTTGAGCCAGTAGCAATTTTCTTTGAAAACTCGTGGAAGATGGGAGAGATTCCAGAAGACTGAAAGGTTATGTCTACACTTACTAAAGTTAGTTCGAATTAGTTAATTCAAACTAATTTTAGTTAGTTTGAATTAACTTAATTTAAACTAGCAAAATTTAGTTCGAACTAAGCAAGTGCCATGAATGGCACTTGCTTAGTTCGAATTAGCGAATTGCATTGAGTTCAATGGGCTGGTTAGTTCGAACTAACAGGGCCACATTGGTTAATTCGAACTAACTAGTTCGAATTAACCCTTAGTTCGAATAGCATATTCGAATTTATTAGTTTGAATTAAGGAAGCCCTTAATTCGAACTAATGAAAGGCTAGTGTAGCCATGGCTTAAGTTAGTTTGAATTAAGCTTCCTTAATTCAAACTAACTTGCCAGTGTAGACATAGCCAAAGAGAGCAAATACAGTCCCAGTCTTAAAAAAGGGAAATAAAGATAATTGGAGAATTATAGACTAGTCAACTTGACTTCAGTATCTGGGAAGATATTGGAGCAAACAAATAAGCAATAAATTTGTGAGCACCTAAGAGATAATTAACAGTCAACATGTTTTTTTTCAACAATAAATCATGTCAAATCTACCTCATAGCTTTCTTTTACAAGGTAACAAGCCTTGTGGATGGGGGGAAGTGGTAGATGTGGTATACATATACCTGGACTTTAGTAAGGCTTTCAATACTGTCTCACATAACTGTGTCATAAACAAATGAGGAAAATACAGTCTAGATGGAGCTACTATAAGGTGGGTTCATTACTGGTTGGGAAATCATTCCTAAAGAATAGTTAACAATGGTTCACAGTCAAGTCAGAAGGAGACATCAGTCGTGGATCCAATTCTGTTCATGATCTTCAAAAATGATTTAGATAATGGCACGGAGAGTACACTTATAAAGTTTGCAGACAATACCAAGCTGGGAGGGGTTGCAAGAGCTTTGGAAGATAGGATTAAAATTCAAAATGATCTGGACAAACTGGAGAAATGGTCTGAGGTAAATAGGATGAAATTCAGTGAAGACAAATGCAAAGTTCTCCACTTAGGAAGGAGCAATCAATTGCACACATACAAACTGGGAAATGACTGCCTAGGAAGGAGTGCTGCAGAAAAGGATCTAGGAGTTATAGTGTATCACAAGCTATATATGAGTCAACAATGTAACACTATTGCAAAAAAAGTTATCGCTCTGGCATGGATCAGCAGGAGTGTAATAAGCAAGACATGAGAAGTTATTCTTCCACTCCACTCCATGCTGATAGGGCTCAGCTGGAGTATTTGTCCAGTTCTGTGCATCACCTTTCAGGAATGATGGAGACAAATTGGAGAAAGACTAAAGGACAGCAACAAAAACACTTAAAGATCTAGAAAACCTGACCTATGAGAAAAGACTGAAAAATCTTAATTTGTTTAGTGTAGTTAAAGAAAAGACTGAGGAAGGACATAACAGTTTTCAAATATGGGATGTGTTGCACCTCTGCAAATCCCTAAAATGTTATCTGTGTAACTTTCCTGTTCACTTTTCCAGTGTAAGTATATAGTTTAATGCAAAATATGCCATGCAAGGTCTTTTTTTGAATGCTCATAACATACTCTGTATTATTGCTTTGGTATCATATTTCCTGCAGCATCGTACAGTTGTGCAGATAAGAAACATGTCCCAAAGTTATTTCACATGGCTCAAGTAGGAGCAAATAATTAGGGCTGCAAACACACATTCAGAAAAAATATGCATCACAATGAACTAGCTAAATGTCTGTAGCACCTCAGTTGGAGAGGGTAGATCACCCACTCTTTCTGAACAATGTGAATGACTTGGCCACAAGGAGGACGAAGGAAGGGTGTTTGAAGAAAGGAGAAAAGTCATGCTTTAAACAGATCAGGGGCTTTTTGCCAGAGAAGTTCCATCTTGAAACAGCGCCATTTTAAAGCAACAGACTAAGGGCGGGGCCCTGCCCATGGAAGGTTAGAAACTGGCTGAAAACCATCCTAGCTGAATTTGAGTGGTAAGAGCATGATTATAGTAGTGAATTTAGATTAGATTGCAAATTTATCTTTTATTTGGTGTGGTAAACTCCTTGACTGATTGATTGTGCATTGATTTGCTATATGTTTTAATCAATAAACTCATTTGTTTTATATAAAGCAGAGAGAATGAATGTATGGATGCTTAATTTAGAGCAAAGGCTAATTGCATTATCAGTTTCTTTGTTAAACTGACAGACAGGAATATATGAGCCTGCAGTGGTCAGGGAAAGGACTCAATCTCTGCAGCATGGAAGTTCGCTGTGTGGCATCTAGGGGCTGTGGTGCTTACTGGGGGACCATTCCCTGACTGGCTAGTGAGTGCGCTTCTATTGCCTGGGACTGTTTCCATGCAGGAGACTGGTGTGGGCTGACCCAGGAGTGTGGGTCCACCTAGCAAAGCAGGGTAAAGTCAGGATCCAGGAGTGAGCGACTGGGGAGGCATAGTGACACACTAAACCAAACTACGGGAGGAGGGCTTCACAAAGTATGTAAAAAGTTGTTACAAGGAGGAGGGTGAAAAATTGTTCTCATTAACCTCTAAGGCTAGGACAAGAAGCAGTGGGCTTACATTGCAGCAAGGGAGGAGTAGACTGGACATTAGGGAAAAACTTCTTAACTGTCAGCAGAGTTAAGCACTGAAACAAATTGCCTAGGCAGGTTGTAGAATCTCCATCACTGGAAGTTTTCAAAAACAGATTTGACAGATCTGTCAGGGATTATATTGTTATTACTTAGTCCTGGCTGAGTGCAAGGGGCTGGACTAGATGACATATTGTGGTCCCTTCCAATTATCACTTCTATGAATGTACATAAATAATCAATTTAAGCAATTCTATCAAACTTCATATAAATCACACAACCAATTTGACTAATAAATTTGATCATTTTATTGAAGACCTACCTTTTAATATCTTAAAGATCATTTATGGAGAAAGCTATCACAAGACAAGAGATCAAACAGGCTATAAAAATATTTAATTTTGGCGAGGCTCCTGGGATGGTTGGCTTTCCATCAGATTTCTACAAAACATTTTGTAATCAGCTGTCTTTTATTTTTTCAGAGATCTTCACTGAAACATTCCAAAAAGGAACCACGTCTTAGAACACGAGACCTGCTTTAATTTAATAATAAATAATAATTAATTAATAATAAAAGATGTTTGCAACTGTGGTGACTTCTGCCCTATATCTCTGTTGAATACAGATAGCAAAATAATTATAAAAATTTTAGCGACAAAACTGAACACTATAAATCCATCAATTATACATGCTAATCAAGTTGGTTTCATTAAAGGAAGCTTTGTTGCTGAAATTATGAGAAAAATCACTCACTTGATCCAGCAAGCTCATATGTTCCCTATGTAACCTTATCTCTAGATGCAAAGAAAGCCTTTGATGGGGTTGAATGGTCTTATTTAATGGCTGTTCTAAAAAGAAAAAAATTCAAATTTGGACCTATATTTTTTTTAATTGGGTTAATGTATTATACAATTCTTTTCTTGCTACACTATCAACTAATGGAATTATTTCTCCCACATTTTAACTACAAAATGGGATATAAAAGGACTGTCCCCTTTCACGCCTCTTTTTCAGTGTCTGTCTTGAACTACTGGCAATGTACGTATGTTAGAACTCAGTCATTGAAGGTATGTCTATCAACAGGAAAGGATATTAAATCAATTTATATGCTGATGACATTTTTGTACTATTGAATAATCCATCCTCATCAAGCCCATTATTATTGAATGTAGTTGATATTTTCGGAAAAATATTTCATTTTCACATTAATTTGAAATAAGTCACAAGGAACGACCGTATCCAAAAGACAAGATTCTTCTCTGTTTCAGTATTTTCCATTTCAAGAGTGCAAGGTTATAACTTATTTAAGTGTTAAAATTTGCCCTAATTTCCCCCAAATTGGTTTTTATAAACAATATATTAAAAGAAATATCAAAGGATGTAGAGAGGTGGTCTCTCCTCCCTCATCCTTATTGGAGAGAACAAAAATAGCCACAATGAATATCTGCAGGAGTATGGCTTTTATCATTAGCCTGTTCCCTGTCACGGTCTCTCTCTTGCTCTTTGCTCAAATAAATAGGCTTATTATGCAATTTATATGGGATTTAAAAATGCATGTTGTAGAACAACATATTAACTGCTCTCTTAAACTATATGTATTGCAATCTTTCATTCTCCAAACTTGTGTATTTGAGGGATGCTGGATGACCTGGTATTATCAGTTAACACAGAGAAATGGATTGCAGTAAAGTGTCCAAATGAGTTATTTTGCGAAAATGGAAATCTGCAATTCCTCCCTTATATAGGCTGCGTCTACACTGGTAAATTAAGTCGACTTAAGCTTGCTTAAGTCGACTTAATTTACCCTGCATCTACACTACAGTTTCCTTAAGTCGACTTAAGCAGCTTGCTTAAGTCAACTTAAGGAAAATTAAGTCAACTTTATTAAACCACCTTTTCATTAGACTTAAGGTTTAATTCGACTTTTTAAAGTCGAATTAAGCCACTGTAGCCCTGGGGTAGCCCTAAGTCGACTTAGGGCTACCCCAGGACTACACCAATGCCCTCCCTGCCGGGGGGGGGGCACACAGGGGGAGCCTGGCATACCCCACAAAGGGCAGGGCATGTGGGCAGGGTGTGACACTGTCTGGATTTAGGGAAGCATTTATGATATTTTCTATTCATATCTCATAAATGCTATAATCCATAGGAACTATGTCATATTTGGTATCAATAGAAAGGTAGCAATTTGCTGGGAATGATTATATAGTTTATGTCTAGGAATTCTATTTCGGTTAGAAGTTAGGAATTTTGTGTTCTATCTATACTTTAACTTATGTTATTTTATTGAAATACCTGAGAGAGGCTGGTGTGTAAAACCATTGTGTCCTTAATGTTTAGGAATTTTTCAGGTAGAATGGTCCCAGGTAGTAACCTGATGAGCCATTAAGGACATAAGGAATACAAGCATTGTGTCCTTAATGGCTCATCAGTTTACTCCCTAGGACCATTCTACCTGGAAAATTTCTAAACATTAAGGACACAATGGCTTTACACACCCGCCTCTCTCAGGTATTTCAATAAAATAACATAAGTTAAAGTATAGATAGAACACCAAATTCCTAACTTCTAATCGAAATAGAATTCAGAGACATAAACTATATAATCGTTCCCAGCAAATTACTACCTTTCTATTGATACCAAACATGACATAGTTCCTATGGATTATAGCATTTATGAGATATCCATTGAAAATAATATCATAAATTCTTCCCTAAATCCAGACAGCATCACACACAGGGCTCTGCCCTGCCAGGGTCCCTGTCCCCCTTTGCCCCATTGCACACAAGGGGTGCCCCCTCTTGCCACCGTGGACCTGCCCAAGGTCCCCCTAGCCCCACAATGTCGACCTAGAGCATCCAGTGTGGACGCTCTAGGTCGACTTTGTAAGTTCCCCTCTGTTGCCTTTAATTTTAAATGTAGACACACTAAGTCGACTTAGTTAAAGTCAACTTAAAAGTGCAAGTGTAGACATAACCATAGAGCCTGAGATTACTGCACTAATGGAAAAACGACGCTCTAAGAAATGCTTGGGAAAAAATTACCAAGGATGTCTGGTCACACGTAAACTATTGCATGCTTTTAGCAGTTTAATGTATGTTGGTCCCCAATATTCATAGGCTATGTTCTGACTTGTATATCTATTTAGTCACTTCAGTAAGTGATGATCTCTATGAGATCAGGAGTTTTGATTTGTTTTTCCAAGTTTTAAAAATAACAATTAATTTTGTTTGTAGGCTATTTCTATCTTGTACATGTATTTATATATGTTTGTTTTGTTATGTATTTATATTTTGTTATTTGTATTTAAATTTATTTAAATATATTTTATATAAAACAATACTAATATTTTAAAAAAATATATTTTTTAAACCATCATCTTTAAGAACTGTATCTCTTCAAAGAAAGTTTCACCTGAAGCTCACTTGTTAAATAGAAACAAATGTATTTGAGCACTATTTTCAAAAAATCATTGGATAGTATTTTCTATTTTTAAAATGGTAATCAAAAACATTCATTTTTGTCATGAAGGGTTATAGCTGTTTTAGGGTATAGTCTAAAAATGAGATCACACACATTTGAACAAGTCTGACTTTGCATCTAGCCAGGGGCAGAAGACATAATGGATAAATATATTGCATTTGCTTCTTTGAAAAAATCAGTAGCATATATTCCATAGATGAGATGGGAGCAAGAAGGGTAAAGGAAAAGAGCATACAAGACAAGGAAGTTAATGATGTGGGAAGATGAGTGGTGATAACTTTAGGGGTCAGAATTAGGATAGATATATAGAGTGTTGAAGATTTATGAGAACAGAACAGAGGAGAGAAAAAAAGAATAAGAAATTGGTGCATGAGATACAAGGAGGTTAATGATAAGAAGGGAGTGTTATAGCAGTCAGGTTTAGAACGATGTCATTAGCACGGTGCTGAAGGCTTAAGAAAACATGCATAATTTAAGATGGGAAAAAAATAGGAACAGTTACTTCACAGAACAGACAAAGAAGGATGATGGAAAGAAGGAAGGGGAGAAAAAGTAATGAAAGGAAAAGGAAAAAGAGCTTGAATTTGGTTGATTAAATTAAGAGAGACTAATAAATACTTTATAATTTAAAGGTGTTCTTCCAGCAAGGCTCAACAGAACCTGGATGTTAGGTCGCGATGGAGCCTAAAAGTTGCACACAAAGGCTTAGGAGCCAGCTGTTTTTTGCATGTTGACAAGTTCTAAAGGGGTGTAAGTTCCCCATCTTCAAAGCATCTGACAAAGTGGGATTTTCTCCCGTGAAAGCTCATGGGATAAATAAATTTGTTAGTCTATAAAAGTGCCACAGGACTCCTTGTTTGTTTAGCTGTGTTTTTTTGTTTAATTTAGGAGCCAGCTGTTTTATTTTTAGTCACTAGAGGGTGCTCCTACACTGCATTTTCGCTGCAGAGCTAAGGATCCTAGGGAAAATGCAGTAGAGGAGCGCCCTCTGGTGACAATAAATATATATGAAATTCCCAGTACCTTTAGGGATTTGGTGGCATTTTGACAGTGGGAAGGGGTGGTTTGGCAGCGAAGGGTATCAAGCTAGGTGTCTTACTTTAAAGCTGGGCACCTAGCTGAGTGGCAATTTTGTTGAGTTCTGGCTTAAAGAAAACGTACGTGTGTGTGTGTGTGTGTGTGAGAGAGAGAGAGAGAGAGAGAAATTAAATTGAGGATTTAAAACAGTTTGGTCCCAATGGTTTTGGTTCAAGGACCACAGATATTATTTTTACAACCCTGGAGGGTCACCAGTCTCCGCCAGCAGCACCTCCCCCATCACCATAGAATCATAGAATAATAGGGATGGAAGGGACCTCACAAGGTCATCTAGTCCAATCCCCTGCTAAAAAGCAGGACCACTCCCCCTAAATCATCCCAGCCAGGGTTTTGTCTAACCAGGCCTTAAAAATCTCCAAAGATGGAGATTCTACCACCTCCCTAGATAGCCCATTCCAATGCTTCACCAACCTCCTAGGGAGAAAGTTTTTCCTAATATCCAACCTTGACCTCCCCAGCTGTAATTTGAAACCATTGCTCCTTCTGTCCTCTGTTACCCTCGAGAACAGCCTAGCTCCCTCCTCTTTGGAGCAACCCTTCAAGTAGTTGAAGGTTGCTATCAAATCTCCCCTCAGTCTTCTCTTCTGTAGACTAAATAAGCCTACTTCCTTCAGTCTCTCCTCATAAGTCATGTGCCCCAGGCCCCTAATCATTTTTGTTGCCCTCTGCTGGACTCTTTCTAATTTGTCCACATCCTTTCTGTAGTGGGGAGCCCAAAACTGGACACAGTATTCCAGATGCGGCCTGACCAGTGTCAAATAGAGGGGAATTATCACATCCCTCGATCTGCTGGCAATACTCCTACTGATGCAGCCTAATATGCCATTGGCCTTTTTCATAACAAGGGCACACTGTTGGCTCATATTCATCTTCCCATCCACCATAACCCCCAGGTCCTTTTCTACAGCGCTGCTACTTAGCCGATCAGTCCCCAGCCTGTAGCAGTGCATGGGATTTTTCCGTCCTAAGTGCAGGACTTTGCACTTGTCTTTGTTGATCCTCATGAGGTTTCTTTCGGCCCAGTGTTCCGATTTGTCCAAGTCTCCCTGGATCTTGTCCCTGCCCCTGCCCTCCAGACAGTAGGAGTCCTGTCCCTGCAGCCAGAGAGGAGGAGTTCAGTGAGGAGGCTGCCGGCTTGATGATCTCCTATTTCCCTGACTGAAGCAGGGAAATTGCAAGCATCTGGTAGCCCGATGCACTGTACTTGAGTTCCTAGGCAGTGGTTACTTTCTGCTCCCCTTCCTCTGGCTCCAGCAGAGACCTCAGCATCTAGGGATGGGCTGTTGCAAAGAGTCTGCACCAGCAGTCTTTTAGCCCTGTGGAAATGTGCTCCACCTGGCTCCTTAGGCAGTAGATCCCTTCTGCAGCTGGCAGGAGGGGACCCGTGGCCATTTTGAAAGCCACTTTTGGCCCCTGGCCACAGGTTGGGAACCATTGGTCTAACAAATATTGAAAAGTTCCTTGTGAGAACTTTGAATTTGTATTTGGAAAGCAGCTGGCTCCTCTAGAATGGTAAAATATCATTTTCTCATTTAGGGTATGCTCTGAAGTGTTACACCTGTGATAATAGTCCTGTGTTGTGTTCAACCAATGGTACCTGCGTTCCTGGCGATGATAGCTGCTTACAGATCAGGCTTGGTATGTATACGATCCCACAGAATAAAATAAATACAGTAAAATTAACTCATCCAACGTTTGTGCATTTCCAGCCTGGAAATGTCAGATTTGTTAATTTAGCTAAAAATGAAGGACCATTTGAATGACATGCTTTTAAATCATTATTAGTGTATTTGATTTTTTTGAGCTACTGATGAAGATAAAATGGTGGCGTGTGTATCTGATATACAACATTTGACATCACAAATCCTGAAAAATAAAAAAATCAAACTGAAGTAATTAAGCAAATGAATTAACACCAGCAAGGCAGCATAAAACTAGTGGGAAAAGTGGAAAATTCATGTAATTTGTTCTCATTATAAATATAGATCACTTCAGATAAACTGATGGTTGAAACAGTCACAACAATGAAAGCATACTTCAAAAAGTGAACCAGTTCTGCTATCAGAATGTCATATCCATGTCTCTTTAAAAGATTGTTGTGAGTACCCAGAACACTGGGTGTATGCTTTTTATTGCAGAATAGTAAAATGCCAAATGTATATAATCTAGCAACAGAAGTTAATGACATGAAAACAGAAATCTGCCTGAACAAGGTTATTCCATGTGTCGAATGCCAAGTGAGACTGACACAACCATTGCACTTAATTTTTCGTCATTTTAAGAAATAGAAAAGGAATAGCAAGGAATGAGAAACTGTAGGGCACCATATAGGAGGAGAGTCTGTTTTCTGGTCTTAATCATGTTTTCCATTATATGGTTTATACTTCGTAGTAGTAAGGGAAATGCTAAGAGGAACTGAGAAGCAGCATTTCAGCTGGAGTGGATGTGAGCTCGTAATGTTCCTTCAGAAGAGAGGATTGTTGAGGGAGAGAATGTTCTTGAGAAAGAAGCTCAGAGCTGAGGCAGCTGGCCAGACTGCATAGAACTGCCCATCAGACAATAAGTGAGCTATCACTGTGGGCTTGACTGAAGCAACCTAGTCTAGAGTTTTGTTATTTAAGTATAAACAGGGGTTAAAGTAAGGGGGAACGCACCGAAACGCAGTTCCGGGGCCCCCAAATTTAAGGCACCAGAGTTCCGGGGCCCCTAAAAATAGAAAAATCGGGCAGAATGCATATTCCACTCTGCCCTGGCTGCTGGCAGGTCCTACGCCCCACCGTTGTTAATCACAACACTTATTGTGTTATGCAGTGTTTGCTAGTTTGTGACAATAATTGCGATAGACATAAACACCATATAAAATTATAAATATTTTTATGGAGTGATAACCGATGCATGAGGTACTGAGAAGTGGTTGCAAATGCCTACCTGGGCTGGGGCCCACACATGCATGAAGGGGGCCCAAACAATATGGGAAGGGGGCCCATAAATTAGGAGGGTTCGGGGCCCGTCAAATTATACTTTAACCACTGAGTATAAACTAAAGGAAGCCAGTGACTATATGTTTCTTTTGGACCTGGATTTACTCCAGATCTAACCTTTTAAAGGGATAGAATTGTTGGGGGTAAACAGCCTTCCTAGGCAGAGATCCCATACTGCCCAATCCAACCAAATGCTGGCTTTGCATCTTGCACGTCCTAGTCCTTGGGGTTCATACAAGAATGGCTGCAAGGTCATATAGTGAGCTGTAAAGTGAGCCTTTAATTGAGAGCTTGTCTACATGAGAAGGATGCATTAGTTTAACTAAAAGTGAGAATTTAAATTGATTCAGATAAGCTTGTGCAAAAAGGCTGTGTGGAAACTCTTGTATTGGTTTAAGAAAACTACAATTGAAACAAGCCATTCTTAAACTAGTACTGTACAAAAACATCCATATAACCTTTTGCATCATTTGAACATCTTACCTTTTAAAATTAGTAGACAGCACCAAATTCCTTTTGTAAAAGATATGACTGCCAGACTGAAATCTGTTTCTCCTGTCTTTAGATTCCACACCCTAGCTCCATTTCATCCTTCCTCTCCAAAATAGGGATCGGCTATGGTGTTTTGTGATACTAGGGAATCTTTAAAACCTCCCATTTCTGTCCTGGCCAAAATATAGTGAAGCTGTAAGCTAGTGAATTCATAAGGGTGAAGGAAACTCCACTGGGCACAACTAGAAAAGGACAATATTCTGGGTGGTGTTTTCATTAAACCATAAGCTTTGTCATGAGAACTGAGCACAAACTGAGCATTATCCAGCAGTGAACAGTTCATCCCAGATTTCCCTTTCCAGAATCAGAAAAATCAGTATTTGAGGAGTAAAATTAGGGATGACAGACAGTGATTCATTGGGTATGTCTACACTAGCAACTTAGGTCAACTTAAGGATGCTTAAGTCGACCTACAGAACGCCGCGTCCACACCTGGCTTTCATTAAGTCGACTTAAGTGTTTCCTTAAGTCGACTTCATAATTACCACTCTTTAGGTTGACTTAATGCTTAATTTGACCTGTTAAGTCGACCTAAAGCTGGTATGGACGCCCTGGGTCAACCTAATTTCCTAGGTCGACCTAATTTCCTAAATCGACCTAAGGGGGGTGGGCTGGGGACTAGGAAGCCACGGCTCCCTTCTCCCCACTGGCTCTCTGTCGACCTAGCACCTGCCAGTGTGGATGCAGGCAGTCAACTTAAGTTTCAAGTGTAGACTCTCTAAGTCGACTTAACAGAGTCGACTTAGTTTTCAAGTGTAAACATACCCATTGAGCTGTCTTGCAGTGCATCTGGAAGGAAGGGATTCTCCCATTCTTCAAGCATCTCCTGTATTGTCATATCCAGTGCTGTTGTAGATCAGAATAACTGATCCAATTCCCATTAGTCTTGCACAAGTTACTCCACTTGTGCTAGGCTAGCTTGAGTGAGAGTGGTCACCAGTTTCCGTCTGTGATGGAGCTGGAGGGGTAATTTCCAGTCCCATAGACATACTCATGATATCTTTGACTGAGCTAGCGCATTAAAAATTGTAGTGTAGCTGTGGCTGTACAGGTGGCGAGATGGGCTAACTTCCCTGAGCACACACTTAGGGTCTTTGACAGGATTGTATTCAGGGCCGCTAATCTGTCCTGCTGCTCATGCAGCTGAGGCTATGCTGCTATTTTTAATGTGCCCACTCCAGTGTGGAGACATACCCTTTGAAAGAACACTTCTTCAGCTGCCACTCCAATCCCTCTGTGTATCTTCTGAGCTGTGCTAACTCAAGCTATTGCCTGTTTCTGCATCCTCACTGCATTATTAGCTTGAGAGTCAGCAGCACTTGAGTCAACCCAAGCCTTTAATGGACCAATTCTTTAAAGCACCATTTAAGTCAAACCAGAGATTTGTGTGTAGACAGAAAGACAGAGGCAATACTTGAGTTATATCTCAAGCTAACACTGAACTGAAGAGAAGCACGTTGTTGCCTCATATATTATGTCCTACTAGCATGTTGGAAGACAGAATATGTTGAAAGGAGTTTTAATAATAAGAACTGGGCATGTTCAGACCAAGGCAGTGAGTCTACTTCTTTCCACAGAAAAAGAAACCATACTGCAGTGCATCCTGCTTCTAACTTTTTATTACGTTTTTTTTTTTTTAAAAGCTACACTGAAAACCTATGCCTGCTGGAAACGTTCCCGCTGCAACATGAATGAGATTGCTGATGTCTTTGCTGTTGACAATTTTGATTTCTTCTGCTGCCAGAAGGACTTTTGCAATGAGAGTCCAGCCATAATGGTTAGTAAAACTGCCTTCAGCATTGCGTCTGTGATGACCATGATGTGGATGCTCTGCTTTTAACCTGGAGACAAAAAGATAAACGTATTTTTTTCTGTTCCTGTTTCTAAATATTTTCCCAAGTTCTTTAACTGAGTGTTGCCCTTTGATTTATAAATCCTGTTTCACAAAGTGCTTTCTATTGAATAAGCTACTGTCAACAGCTGCCAGGGAAAAGGGACACATTGTGTGTTATCAGTCAGAGAGAGGTAGAACATTTTGTGATGTCACATTTGGAAGAAAATACCGTCTTTTAGAAAAAGCTGTATATGGAAAAATTGTACTCGAAAATTGTAATTTCTTAATGTTCTGTGAATTAGCAATTATGTTTTTCTGTCTTGTCCAGTATGTTTTATTATCCCTCAGTCAGTGCATTCCTCCACTGTAAAATTTCTTACATTTTTATTCATATAGTTGAAATCCTGATTCTTGATGAGATATGATTAGCTATAATTTGCAAATGAGTTAAGCAGCCACTGAAATGACATTATTTTTATGGAATGCTTTTAAGTGTTTTACAACTGAAAATTAATTTGAGGTGCATTTTAAGTAAATGAGAAATGCTTGACTCTCCACGGAGTTGTACGAGCATGCAGGCACATGTAGTTGCTGCTCCAGCATCCTGAGTGAATTTTATCTTTTTCTTATGGTGGCTTTCACAAGTAGGATTTGAGCTGCACAGGTGCTTTGCATGGCAAACAACTTTGTTTATTCGGAGTAGTACACAATCATTTGGCCTTAGCCCTGATATTTTTGTCTGAAAAACAGTTAAGAGTTTTAAAGGCATGCCTAGCAGAATTTCCAGTATGAATACGCTTTATTTAGTTTTTGCTTGAAAACAGATTCAGCAAATGTAACTAACTATTCCGGTTTCTGAATGGGGATGTTCCAGAAATAGACTTGTAGAACTGCTTTGTGAAACATTTATAACTTCCAATATTTTATTATTATTGTAGCTAATAAAACACATATTGCATGAAAATTGCTCATTCTGTACATGGAAAAAAGGCCTTGATCTTGCTGCAAATGGTACTAGCTCACTAAATGATGGGGGTGGACCTTGGTACTTTTACTATATTTAGGACCCCTCTCTTGACTGATACTCTGTAATATCAAATCTTCCCGTTCTTCCTTAGAAGTGTTGTACCGGTAAATGTCTTTCATAGTTACAACCCTACTTTTCTTCGGGAAGAGGTGGGTCAGTTACCAAAGCCATTTTTATTCCTGAGATCCTTGGTCTGTTGTAGCCAGAGTCTCCTGTGGTGATCAGTTTACTTCTGCTTTGCAGCCATAGGTATGAGCAGATGAAGGCACCATATTATTCCTTGTAGATTACATGACAGTTTGGTTTTAGTTTCATTTGGTCATCAGTATTTCTGCTTTTAATTAAGATGTTCTGGAATTTTGTCTGATCCCTCAGAATGTGTATAGTGATGGTGGTTTTTGATGAATAAAAAAAGTATAAAAAATAACAAAACTGTGAGATAAGTGTGGTTATTTACCAGAATGCTTCTGACAGTTAGGAAAGAATCCTCTCTTGGGAAATGGGAAACTTAACTGTAAGTAATTTGCAAGGCAAGATATATAGGAATGGAAACTACATACAATTAAGAGCTGTTAGCTGTGCTTGGAAGTGACTCTTCATTAGTTAGTAGCCCTCACCATTTCCTAGCTTCAGACTACCCCTTTTGTGTGGGTAAACTAACAATATACAGTAGGGAACACACCTATCCTGAATGGGAGAACAGACTAGATCATTGGCTCTCTAACTGGGGGGTTGCAATGTGGCTATGTGGGAGCAGTGAGCTCGGAGTGCCACCACACATGGAGCTGTGAGCCTGATCCTGGCCAGGTGTGGGGCTCCAGACCTTTTTGCTTCCTCTGGCAGAGGAACATGGGGAAAGCAAGCAATAACACACAGATGCCACTCACCTCCCTTCCCCAATACTCCTCTGTGTCCTCTCTAGAAGGCAGAGGGGTTAGGAGCGAAGGAGACAGAGTGCAGAGGTTGGAGTGGGGCACAGTGCAGCAGTTAGGAACAAAGGGGGAGTAGGGAGCCCTTGGGGGCAGTTGGGTGGTACTCAGAAGCTTGCTGTGTGAAAGGGTCACCACCAGTATTGAGAACCACTGGACTAGATAATTCATAGGTCTTTTTCATCCCTACATTCTATGGATAATACTTTCTGAAACAGATCCTCTCTCTGTTCTTTGTTCCTTCCTAATGTAATCTTTGTCTCTGATGCTGAATGCTCTGGTTCAGAAATTTCAAATTACACTGATTCAGGTAAGATGACTTTGTTAATTGCTGTTATTATGCTAATTAGAAGCCACTTCATGAGTTCCCATTTAGCAACACAATGAGCATATTGGACTTCAAGAGGAGCTACATGGAATCTATAAAATATGCAACAAAGCCTCTCATTATCTTGCTTCCCTTGGAAAAATCCTGCCTTTCATTCTTCTTAGAGCTATTTTGCATAACTTTTTCCCCTCCCCAAAGAGAAAAATGACTGGAAAACTTATGGTATCATCTGTCTTTGTTCCAAGGCCCTACCCTCGCTTTGTTTTTCTTTCCTTCCTGCTTCCAGAGTGAATGCAATTCCATGAATTAACTTTTTAAATGATAAATAATCTTCTCACCTTTTAATAACACAGTGCCTGGAGCAGAAACAGTCTGCTCTGGGTGCATTGTATGCTCCAAGCAAAGCCAAGCCAAATAGAAGGGATTCTAGTTCAAATCTTCTGATGTCAGACAAGTGGAAACAGACATGCTCTTATTTTACTCCCAGAGCAGGAATTGCACCTTCTGCCATGCCAGGTGCACTTCCTCCCCTCCAAGAGGAGGGTTACTTACTTTTCTAGTGAAGGAGAAAAAATATTTGGTTTCCCATTCTTGCCCTTTCTCCCAAAAATCAGATCTGAAGACAGGAACTGACAGCTAGGCTTCATTACTACGCCTGGGGGGATTGGGTGGATCCCGAGGCGCTGGTGCAACGCATGGGGTTCTCCACCCTTTGAACCTCCTAGCCTGCTCCAGGGGGTGATGGCAACCTTGCCCCGCCACTGCTTGGGTTTACCTCGAGAGAGTCCTACAAGAGGGCGCTCCCCGTCCCAGTCTCAGTCCTAGCCCTCTGGACATTTTGATCTGGCCCCCACTATGAGCCCCCTGGCTGCCCTCTCCCCACACACCAAGCCAGCTGCTAGACCTGCAGCCGGTCCCCTTTAGAACCATGCCCAAAGACCACCCATACATGCTGCCTACTATCCATTTCCACACCCTTGTGTTCCACTCTCACACCAAATGGCAGAACCTGATTCCACCTTTGGAGGACCCCCAGTGGGCCAGCCTATATTCCACCCTGACCCCGTGGTCCGTTGGGGACATCAGTTGGCAGCTCCTGTATGGAGCTGTGAGCACAGGTGTGTGCCTGGCATGGTTCACCCCTCACCCCGACACTTGTCAGTTTTGTGGTGTGAGGGAGCCCCTGGCACTATTTCCATTCCTTAGTCCATTCACACATCTGGGCAGAATTTCTCTCAGCAGCATCCGCTGGCTCCCACGACACTTGATGGGAGCAGTGGGTGCTGTCTGGGGTTCTCCGTTTTGTGTCCCCTTTTGACCCCCATGCCCATTCCTGTTTTTTTTTTTTTTAAATCATTTGTCCCCTATAGTTAGTTGAACCCCTGGACCAGTGACTCCTCCCTTGGGCTGAGGGAGGGGTTTTTAGCAGTGGGCAGGCTTGTGCCCAACCAGTACCTGGGTTTCCAATAGTATCTCGGCTTCATGAGCAAAACAGGTCTTTAAAATGCAATAGTTTGGGCTACAGAAGGAGTCCTTGGTTCCTGTGAGGAACAAAATCTGCCTGGGCTGAGAGAGCTTCTATTCGTCTCTGTCCTGAACTATCCAGAGGGTTAGAGATGCTATATGCAGTCTATTGCGGCCTAAGACAATAGTTAGTATAACAAACAAGGAGTCCTGTGGCACTTATAGCCCTTCACTTAACCTATGTTGGGCTTGCATGTATGAATTCATCTACATATCATCTACGTATCCTTCTTTATAGGTTTAACAAATCCTGCTATTAGTTATAAAGGCTTTTTATACTTAGCGTAAGTTTATACGTTTAGCATAACTTTTATATTGATTGCTGAAATGCAAGGTATCTTACAGACTTGTGTAAGAAATTATACAGCTTGTATAAAATGCTACGGGTATAGGCATAATTTGGAAACTTAAGTTAATGTTCGACTGAAACTAGATTATAGAATCATAGGGTTGGAAGGGACCTCATGAGGTCATCTAGTCCAACCCCCTGCTAAAAGCAGGACCACTCCCACTAAATCATCCCAGCCAGGGTATTGTCTAATGGACCTTAAATATCTCTGAAGATGGAGATTCCACCACCTCCCTAGGTAACCCATTCCAATCCTTCACCACCCTCCTTGTGAGAGAGTTTTTCCTAATATACAACCTCAACCTTCCCACCTGCAACTTGAAACCATTGCTCCTTGTTCTGTCCTCTGTTAATATTGAGAACAGCCTAGCTCCCTCCTCTTTGGAGCAACCCTTCAAGTAATTGAAAGTTGCTATCAAATCTTCCCTCAGTCTTCTCTTCTGCGGACTAAATAAGCCTAGTTCCTTCAGTCTTTCCTCATACGTCATGTGCCTCAGCCCCCTAATTATTTTAGTTGTCCCCCCACTGGATTCTCTAATTTGTCCACATCCTTTCTGTAGTGGGGAGCCCAAAACTGGACACAGTATTCCAGAGATGGCCTCACCAGTGCCAAATAGAGGGGAATAATCATATACCTTGATCTGCTGGCAACACTCCTCCTGATGTAGCCCAATATGCCATTGGCCTTTTTGGCAACAAGAGCACACTGTTGACGCATATCCATCTTCCCATCCACCATAACCCCCAGGTCCTTTTCTACTGAGCTGCTACTTAGATAGGTGGGTCTGTTTGTTAACCAGTGTTCAGTGATGCATAGATCCAAAAGGCTATATTTTGATCACGACACCTACGTCAGCAGACAGAAAACAACCGAAGACTTTCCAGCGTGGACCCTTGACAATTGGTAAAACATCACGAAACCCACAAAGATATCCATAAATAATAATGGAACATTCTGAAGGGTGGACATGCGTCAATCGTACACACAAACCCCTTGACCAATGACGTAGACATACCCCTACAATTTCTGGAGTCATAGAGGAGGATCTAGCCTGCTCTATGTTGAAAAATGTATAAAACCCCCAAATCCTGTTACTAAGGTCAGCTTTTAGGTCCTAGCTCTTCAGCTAGCCTTTTTTCAAGAAGAATACCACAGACCAAAGAATTTATTTCCCTTATTAGCTAGTTATCTTAAAGTGCTTTCATAAGTTTAGATATATCAGCTAAAGTTACTGAACTCCACACCCTTCCAATTAAGTCAAAGCCCCGGCCATTCTTCTGAACCAAGCCTGGAAACTGGGGTGTAAGTATCAACTATAGATTTTAATATCAAACTTAGCTCAGCGAACTATAAATGGCATAAGATTTCCTGCATGTATCAAAATAGAAGTCAATTGTAATTTGGTTAGAGATATATTTACTCAAACTAACCCTTTTCTCAATTCTGTGTTTATGATTTATGCTTTTTAGCAAAAGAAAGGGTTTTATAAAGTTAAATTCAAGTATCTGTGTGACTCTTCCTACTAGACGTCCCTGGGGGCTCTCGTTGTAAGAATTTTCTGCAGTCGGATTTGAGCAAGAACCTAAATTCCCTGGCAAGACCAATTGGCAATCCTAATCTAAATCTCAAACCAAAGGATCAGGCTACAGAAGTCCTTAATTTGAACTAGTTAAAGCCAAGTGTAGCCATGACTTTAGTTAGTTTGAATTAAGCTTCCTTAATTCGAACTAACTTGCCAGTGTAGACATAGCCTTGGTTATTGACAAAATGGCTCTTATCTTTTGGGTTGCTGACCCCTGGCCTAGAAGGTAGTTCCTCCTTTTCTTTCCTGTGCAGGTTGGTCTGTACCGAGGGAAAAAAAAATCTAGCCAGAGTGAAAGAAGAATTTAACTCCTTAATGATATATACATAAAGAGTGATGTATTGATCAAATATTGACAGATATTGATAATAGAAATAGAAATATATTGAGCGGCAACACAGATGTTGGTGACCCACACACCATAAGATGAGGCGGCAAGAGAGTTGGGTTTATCTGCCAGAAAGGCATTTATCAAAGTTCCAAGTGCTGGAAACTGTTGTTTATCCAGTTACCTAGAAAGGAGTTGTGAATTTCTGTCCTGCCAAACCTCCTGGGCTGCAACCCATATCCATCTCCACTAGCTTACACCCCTCTGGGTGAAAAGATACCTCTCCATCTGCTAAATGCCATCGATGGAGGAGAAGGGAACTAACCCCCACCCTTCTATTGTGTACCGGAACTTGTTTGAAGTTTAAAGTATTGGTTGACCAGTCCAGATCTCTGGGCTTCAGCCCAATGATTCTGCTCCTGACTTCAGCCTTCCTGGGGCACCAGGCTTTAGACCAGTGTTTCCCAACCAGTGTGCCACAGAATTTTTTTAAAAACTACTCAAAGAGTTCTGGATTGGCTCATTGTCTCATGAATATTCATGAGTTCATTTGGAAACTATATGGTAGTGTGCCTCAAAATAATTAAAGGCATCAAGGTGTGCCATGGCAGAGAAAGGTTGGGAACCACTGCTTTAGACCCACGGGGAGCACCAAGGCTCAAGGGTTTTAACTTGTGCAGGGAGCACTGGGGCTTGGGATGCTGGACTTCAGCTGGAAACACCACAAGTGCAACAGCAAAAAAACAAAACAAAAAACAAAACTGGAGGAGTCTTTAATGCAATGGTTTTCAACCAGTGTACTGAAGCACACTGGTGTGCTGTGAGAACTGTCCAAGTGTGCCATGAAATTTTGTATAATGATAATGAAAATCAATATAAAACAAACATTGTTTCATCTTAAACAGTATTCTATCGAACCAAAATTACAACTCATAAAACTCATGAAAATTAGTATCAAATTAAAAGCGAGGTCTTGGTCTTTCAGTTCTAAAATGTGAACATTCTAAATGCAGGTGGCCAAAGGGCAAAATGGAGATGTCTTTTTTTCCAGTGGATTTGAAACATGAATGCATTTGATCCTCCTTTAGCTGTTGTATGCACTGTGTTGCAAAACTCTCTAAGACGACTGTAACCATAGTAAATGTAAGTACATGGGATGTTTATGAGTAATCAATTCAGGTGAAAAAAGTGGGTGTGGTATTGTTTGTCTCATAGAAGTGTGCCTTGTTACTGAAAAGGTTGGGAAGCACTGCTCTAATGGTCACAACTTTAGATCCCATCGCTGTCAAGCTGACCTGTGCAATGAGCAGCTTAATCATAGTGGCTAGAAAAACAGCCTTCACTGTAGCAACTGTGAAGACCATGAATTTTGGATGCTTTGCTTTTAGTCTGAAGAAAAAGATGTCCGCAGTGGGTAAAGGATGGGAGAAGGAAGGCTCCTGGAAACTTAAAGTGGTGGCCAAAAATAATAAACTTTATTAGTCCCCTCTTCGGGATGCAAAGGGTTAACAGTGGGGCTGCTTGCTGGACTAAACTCAGAAGTCAGCTTCACAGATAACAAGATAGCCCCAGGTGATTACTCACAGTTTAGCATATCATGAGTTACACAGAAATAAACCTTTAGAATAAACCCTCCACTTGGACTCTTTTGATAATTCAGAGATAAAGTATAACAAGACAGAGT
>ML685785.1:17952476-17975542 GCA_007922175.1 Pelusios castaneus
AGTATCTGGTATGTGACCTGGGGACAGTATCTGGTATGTGACCTGGGGACAGTATCTGATAAACAGTTTCTGTACGTGACCTGAGGAGAAACAGTTTCTATGTCTGTATATCACAAGGGAGGTGGCGGCCAGTTTATGGGATGCTCATAACAGCACCTTAACAAAAGAGATGAATATTTAGATGCAGACTATTAGCTGTACAAATGGACTAAATTACTTCCACTTAAATAGAGCTATGGCAATTCCCACCACCTGACGATCAGGCTCATCTCTTTTTTCTTTTACTTCCCCTTAGCTCCTAGTCAATGATAAGTCCCATTTCATTAAGTGCTCTGTTTTATTGGGGAAGTAAATTAATGCTTACAGCTGTTAGCTATGGAGGCACATTTTGTATAACTAAGTTCAAAAAGGTTTTGTGGGAAAAATAATGCTATGTTTCAGGAGTAAAAAATCTCTTTTGGAAAAGCTGTATGAGACTAAAAGATGAACATGAAACAAGTACATTCTAAGTGCTACAACACTATAATTTCTTAATGCGCTAGGTCCCATTTAGCTAATGTATTCAGAAGAGTCCTGGCTTTCTACTCTATACAATGGCAGGGGTTCTCAACTTTTTTTATTTGCAGACCTCTAATACCTTTCAAATAGTAGGTGGACTTCTTTGGAAGTCTTAGACATAGTTTGCCCCCACCCTGCATCCCAAGGGTCCACAGACCACAGGTTAAAAACCACTAGGCTAGAGAAAAGAAGCTTTGAGAGATAGTTCTGTAACCAGGGCCTCCTGGGATACCCTCCTGGACATGCAAAAATCAGGGCAAGCTGCAAAATCAGGAGCCAAACTCCCCACACACTGAGGGGTGGTACTTAAACCAGTCTTCCTATCAGTCACAGCCAGGCTTCTGGTTCCCCACACTGGGTACCAAGAAATCTGCCCAAAACAGAAACAGCTCCCTTTATTGCACTCCAGCTCCTCCGGCTCCCTCCTAGCCGCACGGTCCTTTAAAGAAATAGGTTCTCCTGACCCCAAAGGGTCAGCCACAGCACACAGGACAATATAGGGTTGGATCTGACCCAAAATACCACACTGGGAGCCAATCCTTTAGCAACTATAACTAAAGGTTTAATATAAAATGAAAAGAAGCAAAGTATGAGAGAAGTTAAAGGGTCAAAGTTAATCACATACATACAAATGATTTGAAGTTCATGTAAAGCAGTTCGCAGGCTTGTTCCTCTGGAGTTTGCAAGCTTGTTCCTCTGGTAAACACCCAGCACCAGGGTGGGCCTCAATCCTTTGTCCAATCTCAGAGGAACAGTTCCAGAGATGAGTGTTGGCTGTAGACTGGGGACTTGAGACAAGATACAGTCAGGGCTGCTGCCTTTTATCACCTCTGGCCTTCTACATGCTGTGTGCAGTTCTTTCCAATCAAAATGGAGTTGAGTCACATGATCAAGTCCTAGTGGCTCAACAGGCTTCTTCCTGGGCCCATTGTACCTGGGAGCTTCCTTAATGGGCCATTAAGGAGACAATGACTGTAGACATCCTGTCTGGGGAGTTTCCCAGAAACACACAGGTTGAAATATAGATATAACAAACATATTCCTAACTTCTAATACAGATGCAATTCCTACACATAAACCATATAATCATTCCCAGGAAATTACCACCTTTCTATTGATACCAAACATGACATAATTCCTATGGATTATAGCAATTATGAAATATTAATACAAAATTATATCATAAATGGGTCCCTAAATCTGGACAGTGTTACAAGTTGCATTAAAGAAATTGTGTTCTATTTTGTCCTTTTTATCTTGTTGTCTCTGAATTGTCTTGTTCTTGATTCTTCAGCCTAGTCATTTCTGTGTTTTACCAGCCAGTGTCCAATGACCACATTTTACAACAATGCTGTTGGCCTTCATTTCAAAACTCTCTTTTGGTTTGGCATATTTGTTTTCTGACTTTTGTCTGAATTTCATTCAACAAAAATCTATACTCCATCTGCCTCCATTTCCAACGGCACTAGCTACACAATTGGTTATTTTATTATAGCTTCCTTTTGCACCCGCAAGGAGGGCAGGGCCACTTGAATGTTCTCTCCCAGCTTTCAGAGAGAATGCAATTTCCTTTTATAACTCCTTAATTTATAAATGATCCATTCCTCCTTCTCATTCACAATTTACACTGCACAGTCCCTGGAGCAGATACAGTTGTCTGCAACCTCAACATCTGTTCTAAGCAAAGTGAAAAACCAAGGAAATCTAGTATAATTCTTGTTATCCCTAACACATAGGAAAGGAATGTTTTAAGCAACCCTCCCACCAGAAGCTACAATTTGTGCTTAGTTGCTGGGTGTGTCTCTAAAGAGAAAGGACTTAATTTCTTTTCCTCTAGGGCAGTGGGTGAGTCTCAACATTTCCAGACTACTGTACGCCCTTTCTGGAATACAATTAGTCTGATCATCCCCCAGTTTCACTTCACATAAAAACTTACTTAAAAAAACAACAAAAAACCACCAACCAAACACAGACTTAAAAACTCAGGCGCATCCCAGCACACTATCAGTGAAAAATTGCTTGCAGCCTCTTTACAATTCTCAAATCAATTGGAAGATCAGCGTTGTGCTTGCATTTCCTGGGAGAAATTCCCACTTTGTCAGCATCTGAGAAGATGAAATTTAAGGGTGCGGTGCCTGGGCTAGCGTAGCCTGCAGTAACACTAGATAAATACTAGATAAATGAGTAACCTCCCTCCCCTGCAAGCTATGCCTACTCCTGGTTGAGAACAGGGCTCTAAGGGAGGCAGAGCAGCTGCTCTGCCCCAGGGGAATGCACAAGATACCACTGCAGAGGCCCGACCAGCCATAGGGGCCCTGCTGCCCTACTAGCACATCAGGCCCGCTAGAGATGCTTGTGAAAAACAGATTGCAGCCACCCCCCCGACAGACAGCCGCCATTGGGCGTGTGCGCTGGCTCAGCCAGACCCCCTTTGCGCCAGCTCAGGCATCCGCGCCGGGGACTGGGCGCTCCAGCCGCAGCGATTGGCTGCCTCCTGGGCGCGTGAGGGGCGGCAGGAAATAAGAGGGTGGGACCGCGCGGCAATAGCGCTGCTCTCCTGCTCGCTGGTTGCTGTCAGTCTGGGGCGAGGTGTTGCTAGAGGAGCGGTGCGCTGGTGGTAGCGGGTGAGCCAGGAGGGAGCTGCGCCGCGGGCCGGGGTTGGTGTCGGGCGGGCGGAGAGGTGCGGGCTCGCTGGGGTTATAAGTGGTGGGGCAGCGCCGCTCTTTCCCTCCCGCACTGCGGTGGCTGGAGATCGCCGCCTTCCCGACCCGTTTGCGGGGGCTCTCCGGGGAGATGCCTGGACTCAGGGGTGGGGTGGGAAAAGGAGACGTGGGGCCCTTCACAGTTCTACGTTTCTGGCTTCTTCAACCGCAGGGGCTCCTGCTGTGGCGTGGGCGGACCCAAGCTTGCTAGCTTTTCCTCTCTGCCTGGCAGTCACATGCACCCCCTGGGTTAGTAGCAATGCGGGGTTGTTTCATAAACCTATCCTGCTTGGGAAATTTGGGGTGACTCCCCTGCCTGGCGCCAGGGCTGCCAACCTGGCTTTTTTTTTATTCACATGAAGACTTGCAACGCTTGTTTGTTTGCTTGCATAGTACGTTTTATACTGATGTCACTAAAAATACTACAAGCAAGACAGTAGGGTCACAAGTGTGCATTTGTGATTTCCTGTACTAGGAAATTTGGAATTAGGCCATTGTTTGTTTTAGCTGCTGTGAATTGATCAATTAGGTTCTTTGGGTATGTGCAATAAAAAAAGTTGTGATTAGAAGCTTTTTATGATGCAAGAGTGATTCTGAAGTATGGCACTCAGTCAAAATATGTTTTGTCTCCCACTTATAGACTTATTTTTATGGATTTATAGGTAGTGTTAAAAGTGTATATCTTTCTAATGACAGTAATAAATGTATGGAGGGGTTGGCAGTCCTGCTTGTCATTCAATAGCCCTTATTTGTAATATATTGGCTAGAGTTGCCACTCCAGGGCTTGCAATACTATTTTCCTTTTATCTGCCTCTAAGTGGTGTGTGAGAAGGCTCAGGAGTTGGTAGGGAGAGCAGAGCAGCTGGAGTGGGGAGGGTTGTGAATGCTATTGTATTTTCTTCTCTCCTATATTGTGTCACAGTTGAAGAACAAGAGTCTGAGGCTATGTACACACGATCACTTTATTGTGCGGTAAGGCTCCTTACCACGCAATAAAGCCACTAGCGTACACATGATGTTGTGTGGCAACACCCTCTTGCTGCGCAACAGTTAAACCACTCAAATAGGAGTGGTAGTACTATCGCAGAACAGCTGTCCCACGGTAATGCTCATGCATATTCATTTTGCGCAATAGACAGCCTCTGAAAATGTCCCAGAGTGCCAGTCAAGGCCACTCTGGGACACTGGAGTTGTCAAATATGTCAATTTCACTGCTTTAGTTGTGTGGTGAAATTGAGTATTTTTGGGAGCTGCTGGGTTTGGCAGCTCCCCTGGACTGAGTTAGGGGGCTGGCCCGAACCAGCTGCCCACGCCAGTTCGAACCAGCCCCCCAGCTCAGCTCCCGGGCTTCCGGTGCCGGCAGGCACTCCGGCGCTTAAGCGCCGCAGCACCTGCTGACACCCGAATCAGTTCGGGGTTCGGGTGGTGGCAGAAGCTCCGGCAGAGCTTCCGCCGCCACCCGAAGCCCTGGACTGAGCTGGGGGGCTGGCTCCGGGGCTTCAGATGACAGCGGGGGCTGCCACCGGAAGCCCTGCAGCTGGGCTAGGGGGCTGGCTGTGGGCAGTGCATGGTGGGACAGGTGCCCACCATGCACTGCTCTTCTTTCGCAAAGGAGCATTCACATGGTGAATGCTCCTTTGCGAAAGAAACAGCACGTGTGTACACAAGAAAGTGCTATATTTATAGTGCTTTCCTTGTCCCGCAATAACTTATTGCGGGACAAGTGTTCTCGTGTGTACATACCCTGAGACTGACTCTAAAAAGATGCAACAGAGTTCTGTGGCACTTTTAAAGGCTAACAGATTTATTTATCGCATCAGCTTTCGTGGGAGAAAATCCCACTTCGTCAGACGCTTTGAAGATGGCTTTCCACTTCAAACGGCTATATTCAGTGCCTTCCATGTAGTCAAATTCCAAAGGGATGCATTATACTAGAAATGCAGCCTGTGTGTTTAAAGAGAACAGCATGCTTAAATACGTCATCAGTAAATGACTCAAAGTGCAATGTGAATAAAGGAAGAGACTAAATTGAACAACTTGTAAAGGGCAAGATTCTCCACGCTGAGCGTGTTCTGCAATTTCTTACTCTTGGGATAGTCCTGTTAAGCACAGTCTCTCAAACAATAATTAAAATCAAGCCCCTGGAGGCTAAAGTATTGTATGCCATCCCCTCCTGCTCACCATATACACAGTCTGATGTGCTGTATAGAACAAGGGCAAGTCAAGTGACTTTATCTTGCTTTAATAGCCAAATTAAAAAAAAAAAAAATGTCTAGGCAACTTAAGAAGGCATGTGTTTGCAAAGAGGGAGCTGTGGAGAGACAAATCGGTTCATACTGGTCGTTGTGTTGAATTGGCCAAAGAGAATTAAACCACAGCACAGCAGCTGTGAATGCCACTCAGATGTGAGCCTTCCGAAAGCCAGATGCCTTTTGCTGTTAACTGTCACATGTTTAAATATGCCTGACTCTATTTCCAATGCCTGGATGTATTGAGTTCTTGGGTGACTGATTCAAGGGAGTTCACCAGGGATGAATTTGGACATTAGCTTATTTTTTACTGAACAACTCTTAAGACTTATAAAATGACACTAGCAGAATTGTTCAGTGTCTATTTCTGTTCTGTATTTGAGCTAAAGATGGGTCATGTGGCTAGCTGTAACAAATTGAGGCTACTAAATGGCATCTTAACAAAAGTTAATTCTTAAAATTAGGAGGTATCAACAACTTGCATTGAAGAGTTTTAATGAATTGGTCCCAGACTACAAGTATTAATGTTCAATAGATCTTATGACAATCTTAGAGGTCTGGAAGAAGGACAGTGTTGTAGCAATACTTTGCTTTTTCTTTTAAAAAATAATGCTGCTAACTACAGGTTAGTAAGTCTGATAATTGATCCCAAGGGAAATAATATAATGGCTGATCAGAAATTTTCAGTAAGGTGTTAAAGGCCAGAAATTGGAAAATGTCTTGTGAAAGAATCACACTTGTTTGACAAGATTGTGGGCTTGATAAAGGTAACTGATTTGGTTGTGTGGATTTCTGTGTGGTTTTTTACTTGAGGCACACCCGTTTTAAAAAAAAATTATGCAAAATTAACATGACTCGAATTGAATTTAAAAATGGCTAGCTAAGGGGCACAATCTTGGAGGGCTCAACAAAACCTGGGTGCTATGTTGCCATGGTGACTAAAAGTTGTAGGCTGTTGCCTAGGAGCCAGTTGTGTGGGTTATAGTCTGTGTCTTTTGTTTTTTTAAATTTAGGAGCTGGCTGGCTTTAGTCACTGACAGGTGCTCCTCTACTGCATTTCCACCGCAGAGCTAGGCAGCCTAGGGAAAAGGCAGTGGAGGAGTGCCCTTTGATGGGGGGGAGAATCACCAGTCTCTTAAGGATTCTGTGGCATTTGTTGACGGGGAGTGAGTTTGGTGGTGAAGGGTGCACAAGCTAGGTGCCTTGCTTTAAAGCTGAATGCCTAGCTGAGCAGCAATTTTGTTGACCCCCTCTTAGAGGGTAGAGTGTTAAAATAGTTGGTCTCTGAGAACGAGCTATCTGGATCACTCAGTAAAACTGGGTACAATCAAATGTGTTTGTAGTACTGTCCAGTAAAAGGCCATAAATTTAGGGATGAAAAATGTAAGCCATACTTGAAAGTTGGGGGACTATCCCACAAAGCAGTGATTCTTTGTAAAGAACTCAGGAATCATAGTAGGTGACAAAGTATTGGTGAGATCCCACTGTGATGCAGTGCAAAATGGGCTAACTGTTCTCTTTATGCATCCCAGGATTATCATGTCAGGATAGTGGGACACTATCACTATATATGTAAAATGGGGACCTGCATCTAGTTCTGCTCTCCACACTTAAAAAAAGGGTTTAAAAATTAGAGAGGAGAGAAGAGCTAGAAAAATTAAGTTCTGGAAAATTCATCTTACAAGAGACTTCAGAAAGTGAACCTGTTTTCTTTCTTTAAAAAGGAAGTTATATTTGTCCACAGTCTCCAAGTGTTGCTGCAAGGAGGGGATATGAGGAGGCTCCTTAATTTAACAGACAAAGCCTATCAAGAGCCAGTGACAGAAAATCAGAAGTGGAAAAAAGTCAGGATGACACAACTTGTTGGTTTGTTCCAGAGGGGTAGCCCTATTAGTCATTAAGGTGCTACAGGACTTCGTTGTTTTTGCTGTATGCTTTGCTGTATACTTCGTCAGTTGCAGCTCACAAAAGCTTATGTCTGAAGAAATCGGTTAGTCTTCAAGGTGCCACAAGAATCTTGTTGTTTTTAATTTCTTGAATGGAAACTATTGCTCACTGGAATGACTCGCTAAGGGAAGTGGCCTCTTGGATTCATCAAATGCAGATGCTGTAGTTGTATTTATAGCAAGTTATGTGACTTGATGACAAAGCTCAGCAGTTCCCCCTTTGCTACACCATATTTTGGGGCAGTGTGCTGATGTGGGTCGGAGGCAGTTCTACTTCAATTTTGAGTCCTCCAGCACTGTTCCCTCTAAGCCGCACGGCCGCACACGTGAAAAAATCCTGCCGCGCATAAATTTTTCCCTCCCGCGTACAAAAATTTGGGGCAGGCTGGGGGTTTTAACTTTTCAAATCTCCTCCCCTGAGCATGCTCAGAGTGTGCACAGGGTGGGAGCGGCTCCCAGTCTGGTCTGGCCACCCCTGTAGCTCCAGGCCTCCAGTCAGGTAAGGGGAGGCCTGGGGGCCGAGAGGAGTGGGGAGGGGCTGCTGGTGGGGGGGGGGGGGGGGGGGGCCGGCAGTGAGCGGGGAAGGCTCCGGGGGTGGGCAAGGATAGGGTGGTGAGGATCGTGGGGAGGGCCACAGCGGCTGAGGATCACGGAAGGGGAGGGCAGGCGAGGATATGGTGGGCACAGATCGCGGAAGGGGGGGTGGGCGGGCGGGGATCACGGAAAGGGGGGTGGGCGGGCAAGGATCATGGAAGGGGCCGTGGTGAGTGAGGGTAGTGGGGATATGCCACAGGTCTAACTAACATCTTCCTGCAGCAGCCTCATTGCACGCCCCATGTGTTAAATGAGTCTCTTCCCTTCAAAACATAGTCCGGAGACCGTTCCTCCCCTCCCCTCCCCTTTCTTGCCACCCCCTGCCCTGCCACGCTCCCCTGCCAGCCATCCCACCCCTTCCCTCTCGTCACCATGGCCTTTGTCCCCATGCTGTCCCCATCCCTGCCCTCTTTTGCCCTACCACCCTTTTCTTCTTTGCCCCCCTGCTTTTATGTCACACAAGCATAAAATACATCTAAATTATGAATAAAAACCATTTTAAATAACTTTTTGTTCGATATTTTTCAATCATTTGTCACATGAGTTTGCACAAAAACTTGATTCAGAAAAAGTTTTGCACACAGGTTGAAAATTTTGCACACAAGCTGCCAAACCTTAGAGGGAACATTGTCCTCCACCTCTCCCCCCATTTTTGCCTCTAAGGAATATAGGGTGTGTCTACGCTAGTAAATTAAGTCGACTTAAGCATGCTTAAGTTGACTTAATTTACTCTGCGTCCACACTGGCATTTCCTTAAGTGGACTTAAGCATGGCTACTCCCATTTCCTCACTCATTCAATAGCATGGTCTTTAATGAACCCTCAAGATCATTAAAGGATGGAAATGGGTAAAAGTGTGTTTGAGCTCTGAAAAGGAAAGAACAAAAATCAAGTACTACTGACGAATTCAAAGGCCACCATGGGATGCTCAGGAGGGAGCCAGGCCTACTACAGTAGGATGTTTTTGTGTAACACAGCTGATCTAGTTACTATTTAAGCCTATGTCTACACTTGAAAAGTTAAGTTGACTTAACAAGTCGACTTAACTTCTCAAGTGTAGATGCAGCAGAAGGGGCTCTCCAATGAGAAGGGACCTGCAGGTCCCTTCCCCATGAAGCCACAGTCCCTCCAAGTGAGGTCCTGGGTCCCATGGGTCCTGGCAAGAAGGAAGCTGCCGGTGCTCCAGCCGACAGAGGATCGCCTGCTTTCCCTTTTTGCTGGGACCCGCTGGGTCCCAGGGAGAAAGGAGCCGCAGCTCCCTTCTCGCCAGGATCCATAGGGTCCCGGGCTGCCCTAGGCGACTTATAGAATAAGTCGACCCTGAGCGGCCACACAGTCTTTAAGTTGACTTAACAAATTGACTTAATTCTTAAGTCGACCGAAAGACTGCTAGTTAAATTGACTTAAGGAGCTGCTTAAATCGACTTAATGAAAGCCAGGTGAGGACACAGCTTTCTTTAAGTCAACTTAAGCCTCCTGAAGTCGACTTAATTTGCCAGTGTAGATGCAGGTTAAGTGCCTTATTTCTATCACCCCACTGAGTGTTGCAAAAAATATTCTCCCCTTTAGGACTACTGCTGTTCCTACCCTCTTGTAATCTTTGTTCTTTCCCCATCCGCTCGTCTGCATCTCTTCTTCAACCTCCTTTCCCTTCTACAGCTTCCCATGTCCCCCTCAGAGCCTTGCCTCCCTGCTTGCACTTTGCTGAAAATGACCAGCAGTGAAATATGTTGAGTATCAATCATTAACTGTCATTAAGTGTTGGATAAGAATAACTTCCCAGTGAAATGAATGGAGGTGAGGAACTCCCCCTGACAGGCTGCCTCCATTCTCTGGTAGACTTCATTGCTTTGGTGGGCACTTGGTTCACATTTTTGAATATTTTCTTTATAGTCTGGTAAGTTGAAACTATTTTCTTTTTTAATGAGCTTAGATTCTGTGGCATATATCTCATGTGGGCCTCCTAATTGGAACAAGCATTTGATAGTCCTTGATAATACTATTGTAAGTATTTTGTATAGCCCACCTCACTAATATCTAGTGCTTCATAGATATTATTAAATATATTCCCTCCAACATACCAGTGCAGTATGGGAACCTCACTATCTGCACTTTTGAGATGGGGATCCAAGTCCTATTGCTCTTATGAAGGGTTATTTTGTATTTATTTATTTTCTGGCATGAACTAGTCCATGCTAAGGAATGCAGTACTAACTCATGACCGTCTTCTTGCTTTCAGATCTAAGAAGAAACATGAACGGGAACAAAACAAATTGTGTCCTGCTCACTGTCTTTGTTGTTTTGGCTGTATTTTGCAGTTCGGGTAGGTAACTTAGCATCTACATTAAAGGGCAAATTATGAGTTGGCATCAGGCCCAAGCAGCCTTGCTTATGCTAAGCAAATATGCAGGGGGAAGGTTCCTCACCACTTTCCTTCAGGTGACTGAACTGCTCCCCAGAGTGTATTGTGACCGACTAGCTTTAGTAGACTGATCCCTTGTGCTGCCCAGCTCAAGAAAAGCAGGCACCTCCCCTTGCTCCCACACTACCATAGGAGGCTTTGGGTCCAAGGGTCAGAGGCAAGATGGCTGCATGTGACTGTTACACAATGCATTCTCTCTTGCAGAACTTGGCATTATGATTAGAGGCAGGTTGGTGTCTCAAACCTGCCGCACTCAGCCAGGGTAGATGCATGAGCACTAATGACTTCTGTGGTGGTCTGCCAATATGAATTGCTTGTGCTGCCTCGATTGCATTGCAAACGGCAAACCAATTGCAGGCCCGTGCAATAAGAGAATCCTATTTTAGCTTTAGTGTGTCAGCATGCAGCTGGATTATGTAAAAATTGATACAGTAATATTATGGCACAAATTGAGCAAACCAATGAAGAGCTTGGAATATGGACTTGGCATAGATGGAATTACAAGTTGCATGGGATGTAGGGGGGTTCTTTGTGTTTTGTTTTTTTGGGGGGTGGGTGGGGGCTGTAGCCAGAGCAGCATCAAAGGCACAGGCTATTACACAGCTATCTTAAGTAGGGTTCATGTAGAAATTTAGAGGAATCCCTGGGACCATCCTATATGGAATATTAAGTTCTAATTAATACTAATTTAAAAATCTTAATTCTGAAGTGGAGACTTTGCAGTTTATTAAATGAAATAGTTTCAAATTGCTCTAGCATGGGGTGTATAAGCACTAGCGCACATGAGTGTGCATGCCAGCATGTAGAGAATTATCTTTAAAGAAAAAGGGAGACATTCCCATGTCTGCTTTTGCAAGAAGGAAGGGGTAATTCTTTTATTCAACTTGGCCTCCTTCTCTTCGCTTCACATCTTTTTCTAATCAAGTCGTTCCCTGCCTCAGAGGGAAGGGACTTCATAATAAATTAAAGAAAGGTTGTCTTGACCTTTTCAAATAGAGATTTTTTTACTCTGAAGTATGTCTGTACAAATAGATACATAGGAAGCACGTCTATACAAATCACCTCTTGTTGCTGTTCTAGCAATAACCCAATGCTAGTATAACCTTGATAGCTGTGTAGCAGTAGTATTTATGTAGAAAAGAACAAGATCCTCTTACACCGGTATGTCTGACAGTTATTTTAGAAACTGGTAAAAATCAGTTGAGATAAAATAGCAACCCCATAGTATTGCACCTTAGTGGCATAATATCCAGACAGCACAAACGAAATCAAAAAGGACTACTTTTTTGCACGCATCACACAAGATGTGTTCCTTTTGAAAGGCAGCCAAAGAAATGAACTTTGCAGCACGTTCAATTTGCATATGGGAAAACATGCCACTCACCAGGCAAGCTACCGCATTGTGCACTTGCTTTTGTTTCTGAATGGCTTCAAAGTGTAGTTCCATGTAATCCAGTCATCCATCTAGTGTTACTTTCCTCATATGTGCTTTCCCCAGCTCATCCATTGCTGTGACCTAACTGCATTGAGCCTCATCCAGTTTGTTCTTCTCCATGCCCTGTATTTAACCAGGAAATGTGTTCAGCTGCATTGTCTGAGTCAAATAAGATAGAAACACAAAGCTGGGAGGCATCAGTATATTGAATGCGTCTTCACTACCCCTCCTCCTACCTTCTTGTGTGTAACGTTGACCGAGAAACCGTCCCATGACTGTCAGATCTGAGTGTTGGTTACCCAACAGTTCCAGCTGAGAGAACTGAGTAGCTTTGTGCTTATTGCTCAAATAGCAATATCAAGTCCACAAGCATGCCATCAATAATGCTGAAAACGTGTTCAATTCAATATCGGCGAGGTTTGATTTTCATCCATGAGACATCAACACAACAAGCAATTTCTGTACCATACCCAGGATGGGAGTTGTACTAAATTGTCAGAGATGCTACATCTAGATGATGTAGTATAACAACTCTCAACTTTTTGATAGTCTTCATTGCAAAAATATGACAGGTGGCAATGGTCTAGACTGTCCCCTTCAAATTATGATTTTTTTAACATAGATTGTACCAAAGCTTCTAAATGTAGCTAGCAGCTTTCCTCTTATTTTGGGAAGTGTCAGTTTCCAGTAGCGCTTCCCCCTGACCTCTGCCGGTTTGAAATGATGTGGTTCGTTCAACACCCCCAGTACCTCAAAATGCTATTGACCAAAACTCAGTAAGGGATTACTTGACACTTGCTCCTGTGGCCTCCCAGTCCATTCCAAATAGCTTCTTTAAGGCGTCATGATTAGAGGGTGACAGGAACACTTAAAACTGTCCTTTTCAGGATGGAGTGAGAAACCTATTGTGGGAAGACTTACGCTGTGTTTGTAATTAGAGTCCACACACTGTACACCCAGTAGCATGAGTATAAATAGCAGTGTAGACTGTAGATGGTGATGCACCGCTTACTAGAATAGAGTGCCGTATGTGCCTGACCCCCTACGCAGGTGTCCTGCATACCTGAGCACTGTCTCGTCTCTACAGTGTTCGATGTAATGTCCAGCTGCTTCCCCACTTCCGGAGCCATTGCTTACAGGAGTGAAAGCCTGGGTTAGCCGGAAAAGGTTCCAGCTGTTCCCCATTGCCTCCCCCTGCCGGAGTCTTTCCTCATTGGGGAGAGACTCTGGCAGAGGGGAGTTGCTGGAGCCTTTCCTTGCTGGAGCAGCTTTTCATTATGGTGCATACTATACGTGTAGAGCCTGTGCTGTATATGCCACAGTGTACAGCTAGCCTTCAGTATTGCTTTTTGGGCAAGAGTGAAGGGCTTTCCCCTCCACCATCTCTGCTTAGTTTGTTCTTGATCCATCAGTGAAGGGCTGTGATTGTGACCTGACAGCAGAAAAAGAGGGGCTCTGAAGGAGGGAGGAAGTATGACCTGACAGCAGAAAAAGAGGGGCTCTGAAGGAGGGAGGAAGTAATGTGCTGTAGTTGGCAGACATGGTTAAATGTGATTGGAAAGGTCTAAATGGATTTGTATCATCTCCGATGTATTTGCCACAATTCCTTAGTGCAAAAGTCCCTACTTGTATAGGGCCAGATCTTTATCTCATTGCAGGAAGCAGTTGCCTTTAGCTTCAAGAAGAGCAGACTTCAGCCCATAGTGCTCAAAGTACAATAAGAATGTTACAGAGCAAACATGACTTGGTCCCTGTCCCAGAGGCTTGCAGCCTGTCTTAGGACAGGAAACAAGGAATGAGAGTGACACATCTGGAATAGGGAGGGGAAAAGTAAGAGGGTTATGTTAAGCTGAGTAATCATTACTAACTTAGGTGCATGTCTTCATGATACTGCTCTTTTTAGTTCTACTCTGTAGCATGCATTCCAACAGACATGGGCTTGGCATACAGTCAGGAGTGAGCATGAAGTAGGAAAAAATGGGAAGGTGAGGAATGATAACAGTAGGGCCAGGATTATTAGAACTGATGTCACTGGCAGCAAAGAGGTGTAAGGACTTGATAGAACAGAACATGGAAGAAAAGACTGAAGTGAAGGGATGGTAAGGTGGAATTAATGAGGAGAAAAGGGGTGAAGACTAGAGCTAAGAGGTGAGGAGAAAGGTAAAAGATTTTGATGGGGTCAGGTGTGGCAGTACAGATGTCACTGATCTTTAAAAGATGCTAGTGAAATGGAGCTGCAGGCTCCGGCACTGTGGAGTAGTAGTTAATGATGTGTTTAAATCTAGCTCCAGTTGCTCTGGACCTTGTTGGAGTCTGGTCCTGACAGAAGTCCCTGTCAACTACTGCAGCTCAGGCAGTTTGGAGCAGGAAGCACCAGTTAGATAAATTTCTCCCTGGATGCATTAGGAGCTGAATTTGACTTGCGTGTTGGAATCAATACTACAATATTAGTTGGCTTGACTGACAGGTGTCTTTGCAGTACTTAAATCAGATCATCATGAGATGAAAAGAAAAGATTAGCAGGACTTTATTGGGGGAGGGCATGCAGTACACCATGTTTATTGTAAAGGTAAGAATATTAAAAAGCAGTCGCGCTCAAACCCAAGAAGTTCTGCAAGCTGGTGTCATATAATTACCAGGCCTTTTATGTATTGATCAAGCCACTGCCTAGTGGCTGAGTAGGCTGGGCACAAGGAGGGAGCCAGCCCTCAGTCAGGTATGAGTCTGACACTCCAAGTTGACAATTGCAGAATAAGACACAAACTTTGTGTCTTATATTTTTACCCCATCTTTTATACTCATTGGCTCTCATGTAAGCCTAGGGGTCTTGCAGTGTCATCTGTCTCCAGGTTTAGTATGGTTATTAATCACCAGCCAATTGCAAGCATGACTATTATTTCTGTACTCTTTGTTCCCAGGGTGGCTCCTTCTGTACTTTTAGGGTTGTTTATTTACAGTTTAGGTCACTGATGTGCATTCTTCAGTGTTCAGGGTCAGGATGGCAGTTTGTATCTCTGCTCCCTTTTCTGTTGAGAGCAGGTTAGGTTGGCATCTTTTTATGCCTTGCACATACACTCCTCACTCAGACACAAATAATTAAGATATTTTTAGGTTCCTTAGTACAAGCTTCAGGAAGGAGCTTACTTTAAGAAACTAATGAGACAAAGTTCACTTATACCACTCTACACTGTACTGTACTATCATTACAGTAAAGGAAGCATCTATCTCTCTCACTTGCACGATAAAAGTGTCTACAGCTGATTCATTTGCAGAGTTGCTGGGGATGGCTCATGATGGTACAGGATTTATAACTGTTCTGACCCAACAGTTATACTGAAAAGTCGTTGTGTCAGAACATATACGAGGTGAGAGAGCAGCCAGTTACTGAGTAATAAACTACCCTGTCTCTTCTTCTCTTCCAGTCTTTATGCTGAAGTGTTACAAGTGTGAACAACATGCTGATGTGCCATGCAAGAGCAACATAACCTGCACAGGCAGTGACAATTCTTGCCTGTTGTTTAAAGATGGTATGTTTATGATCCTAAATATGGTAGTTAAAATAAATAAAACGTAAAAGGCCAATGGCATATTGGGCTGCGTCAGTAGGAGTATTGCCAGCAGATCAAGGGATGTGATTATTCGACACTAGTCAGGCCGCATCTGGAATACTGTGTCCAGTTTTGGGCTCCCCACTACAGAAAGGATGTGGACAAATTAGAAGGAGTCCAGCGGAGGGCAATGAAAATGATTAGGGGGCTGGGGCACATGACTTGTGAGGAGACACTGAAGGAACTAGGCTTATTTAGTCTACAGAAGAGAAGACTGAGGGGAGATTTGATAGCAACCTTCAACTACTTGAAGGGGTGCTCCAAAGAGGAGGGAGCTAGGCTGTTCTCGAGGGTAACAGAGGACAGAACAAGGAGCAATGGGTTCAAATTACAGCTGGGGAGGTCAAGGGTGGATATTAGGAAAAACTTTCTCACTAGGAGGGTGGTGAAGCATTGGAATGGGCTACCTAGGGAGGTGGTAGAATCTCCATCTTTGGAGATTTTTAAGGCTCGGTTAGACAAAACCCTGGCTGGGGTGATTTAGTGGGAGTGGTCCTGCTTTTTTGCAGGGGGTTGGACTAGATGACCTCATGAGGTCCCTTCCAGCCTTATTTTATGATTCTATAATATTGGATTGTCAATTTTTTAAATCACTTCATTGTAGAAATAAAACATTTGATTACTCTGTGTGAATGTCCATCTGAAGTCCACTCAACTGAAGGAGACTCTTGTGGGGTCCTTCAGTTTTACGTGGCATTCTGTGCGCTAATACAGTTTGAACTGTTGCATCCATGAAACAGCTGGGGGTGTTTCAAAGGAATGTAGTTTTATGGGTTATAGAATTGTCATGCAGTTAAGTAGCCAACAGACTGCTCGGTGGCATGACTGAGCACTGGGGAAAACTTCTAAAAGGAGAACCTCTCTGCTAGTTGAGGGCAACGCTGGTCTGGGTTGGGATATAGTTGGCTTCTTTATGCCCGATGGGACACTGGTGTATGCAGCGCTTTCATTTTCAGCGCACTCCAATTTGAACACTGAATTGTATGTTTATCTATGCCTGCAAGCATTGTTCCCTGGATTGCATTTCAGTTAGTTTGAGGCCAAACCATAACTCCAGCAACTAGGATGTGCATTTCACAGCTGGTCCCACTGGGCCAGGTTGAGCCCCGAAAGGCCCCTTCCACTGTATGCTGATTATATATTATAATATACAAGAACCACTTGTCTGCAGATTGCAGTGCTTGGTATGAGAAATGAATCAGAGCCACAACACTCGGGGACATCTGTCTTTGTGTGTGGTGTCTATTCTGGCCCTCTTTAAATGAGTCCAGCTGTAAAATTCAGATTCTCATACAAGTTCTGATTTGGAGTCATCTCTACCTGCTGTGTCCAAGATGGCTCACAAGAGCATTTCAGCCTCAGGGGTTGGCAACCTTTGCCACCCCTTATGTTGACCCCTCCTCCCTGACCCTCAGCAGGTGTTGCAATACACTGCTGAAGAAAAGTGGTTGCTACCTGAGAATTTAGTGGTAGCCATGGCTGGAGCACCCCCACCACTGAAAGAAGCCACCCAGAGCAGCTCTCTCAGCAGTGGAGGTGGGGTCCTCAGGCATGCTGCTGAAACCCTGCTCCGGGTGGCTTCTCTTGGCAGCAGCTGGGGGGGAGGGCATGTCTCCAGGCATGCCATGGAGAGAAGGTGCTCTGAGTGGTTCTCTCGGTGGCAAGAACAGCAACCTGCCACTCTAAATGAGCTCACATGCCGCTCTTGACATGCATGCTGGGGATTACCAAGCCCTGTATTACAGCAAAGATCAACAGAGTCTTGTGGCACTTTTAAAGACTAACAGATTTATTAATCGCATGACGAAAGCTCATGCAATTAATAAATCTGTTAGTTTTTAAAAGTGCCACAAGACTCTGTTGTCTTTCTACAATAGACTAACACGGCTACCCCTTTGGAATAAGCAAAGATCAAGGCAGGGAAATCCCTATGAATGTCTCTGAATACCCTTCTGAAACTTTCTCTCTACAGGGAAGCTAGTAATTTTGTTCAACTTCTTAAATTTTTTTTTTTTTTTTTTTTTTAGAACAGGTGGCAATCTCTAGGTGCTATCCATATTCCAAGTGCGAGGTGGCCATCATTGAGAAGGAATTCAGCTCTAAGAAGTTTGAGTTCAGGTGCTGCCAAAAGGATCTGTGTAACAGGAGTCCAACAATGATGATTAGTAAAGCCGTCTTTAGTGTAGCTACCTTGATGACCATGAGCTGGATATTGTGCTTTTAAGATGGAAGAAGAGAGAATCTTGTTTGCTTAAATACCTATAAACATGCTGTCTGTAGACAATTCTTGCACCTAGCACAATTGTATTGTTTGAGAAAGCAAACTTGGAATGTAAAAGCTACTGTTAAAACATAGGGAAAGTACAGCTGAAGTGGGAAAAAATTGTAACATTTGTCAAGCATCTGCAGTTGTCCACAGTAAACTTGTCTCTTGCTTGCAGTGAGTTTCACATCTCAAAAAAATTGCTTACACCTTTGAAATGCTATGTAACACTCCAGCAGTGAAAGGGCAAACTCAGATTTATCAGAGGTGATGTGATGTGACTTAAAAAATCATTTTTTAAGATCCTTCAGATCTTTAATCTGATATCCAGAGTCCCCTGTGCTGACCAATGCTTGTTTAATATCTCTGGGCAGATTGAAAAGGCACTATGATTTTCCTTGCTGATGGGAGTTTTGTTAATGATTTCAGCTTAAACCATTCTGTTACTTCTATGATCATTCACACTGAGCACTTGTATTGAATAATAAAATACATAAAAATTGGAGCTGTGGCTGATTATTTACCCAGTGAAATCTCAAGGTGCTGCTATGCCTCCCCAATTGCCCACTTAATCTGGTTTGCTAGGTGCCCTCCCTTACCCACACCAGCTTCCTGCATGTAATTGGTCCCAGGCAGTGGAAGGATACTCACTGGCTGCTCAGGATGGTCCCTCAATGAGCACCCCAGCCTCCAGATGTCACACCAGGAGCTTACGTCCTGCAGGGATAGGAACCCTTCTCTGCAGACTCCTATGCATCAGTCCATCAGTTTAACAAAGAAATTGATAAACAGTTGATATACACAATCCTCTCTCCACAATCACACTACTTTAGATGATAAAACTGTCCGAGGATGTCCCCTGGACAATGATCTACACAACTTTTCTGTTCACCATTGTAAATGTATAGTTTACTGCAAAACAGGCTGTGCAAGGTTCCTTTTGTGAATGCTCATAGTGTGCTCTGCATTGTCATGTTTCCTACAGCATCATGCATGTGAAACATGTTCCCATGTATTTTTACATAGCTCAGTGGGGAAGCAGCACTCAAGTCTCATAGCACATGAACAGAAAGGATGCATTACAATGGCTAAGCAAACTGCAGGCTTCAACTAGACAGGAAAAAGATCACTTCAGCCCAGGAATGGGGAGGAGATGTGGAAGGCTGGAGGGAAGGGGGTTGAAAACAAGAACACTCACTAAACAGGGTGAGGCTCTTTTGCCATTTCAATCTTACCCTTATGCCTGGCTACTGATGGGTTTGTAGCCTAACCCGTCTGGCTAGATGGCTAGGTCCTGTCCTTTTTGAATTGTTTTTAACATGGAGATTCCCCTGGCCAAAAGCCCCAGATCGTTCCAAGTGTCGTCTTTTCTCCTCCCCTTTTGGTTAGGTGACTTTTCCCCCTCTGGCCAAAGCACTTAGTTTGCATAGCCTTTGTTGTGAATCCCTTGTGTATGTGTGGAAACACAGTCCTGCGTGTCTGCCTACACCTGAGCCATATGAAATATAGGGAGACATGTTTTATATCTGTACAGGTGGATGATACTGCAGGAAACATGTGCCTTAGCAATAATGTAAAACTTGCTATGAACACCAAAAAAAATCTCTTGTCACAAATTTTGCATTAAGCCACACCATTATAGTGCAAGGGTGACCAAGAAAGATACACCACTCACCTTACAGGAGTGGGGGAGAGTGCAACCTGTCACAGACCAGTGAATGCACTTCTTAGTGGCTACTGTGTCTGTGGACAGATTGAAAAGGCACCATGATTTTCCTTGCTCATTGCAACTTTTTGTCAATGATTTCAGCTCCTAAACCATTCTCTGACTTCTATGATCATTTCCCCTGAGCACTGCTAGTTAATGAGAAGGTAAAATATGTAAAAGTAGGAGCAGGGGCTAGTTAGTTGTCCAGTGAAATCTCAAGTCCTGCATAGGGGGTTCTACAGGGAAGTAGGGAGGAAAGGATCTTAACCAGAGGTAGCACACAGTGCACCTGCATAGTTGGCTCCTCACCACTACTACATTCCATGTTACAATTTGCATACCAGTCTCCCTTGCTAGGTTTTTAGCCTGTAGATAACTGATTCATGGCCCCAATGATGAGCTGTACCAATTTTTCTCCATCCTACAGTCCTAGATAGTAATCAGGTAGGTAGCCTCTTTCCATTTGACAGAAGCAAGATGGTCTTCCTTGAATGCTTGTCTCTGTACCTTCCATGTGAGGTGTGCATATGCCATCTGCACGGTTGCTGATGGGCATGTGTGTCATAGAGGCACAGGGTTTGAAACTCAGGGAGCAGGGCATGCTTGGCCCTACATACAATGAGTCACCCTCAGCCATGGATCTTAAATCCTACTATTACACTATTATGTACAGCAATTGTATACACTAAACACTTCTCCAGCTCTGTCCTCTGAAGTCTTTGCAAGCACCTCAGCTTTCTGTCCACAAATCTGATTAATAGGGTCACTATTGCTATATCTGGGTTACTAATAAAGCTGTTAAATATACCATAGAACAGTGACACAAGACCTCTATTTAACTTGATGTCATTCCATTAATAGCTTCTGGTTGTTTAACTGATTATGCACAGGTGATGGGCATAATAGGTCAGGAAAGGCTAAGCCTCCTTGGGCAGAGTCACTGGGGCCCCACCTCTTCTCCCTGCTGGGAGTGGGCTTCGGCCAGAGTTTTTGCTTATTTATTATGTGCTATACAGGTTCCCAGATGACTGAGGAAGTGCTATCTGTTCCTCAGCTTCCTGAATATCTTGGACTTCCCCGAGGGTGCATCTACACTTGTGAATTAAGTCGACTTAAGCTTGCTTAAGTCGACTTAATTTACCCTGCAACTACACTACACTTTCCTAATTTGACTTAAGGAAAATAAAGTTGACAATGAAAATTAAGTCAACTTTATTAAACCTTGTTTTAATTTGACTTAAAGCTTAAGTCGACTCCCTAGAGTTGACTTAAGCCAGTGAAGATGTGGGGTAGCCCTAAGTCGAGTTAGGGCTACCCCAGGACTGCATCAATGTCCTCCCTGCCAGGGGGGGCACAGGGGGAGCCTGGCATGCCCCCCCACAGGGCAGAGCCCTGCCCACCATGCCCCTATGCCCTGCCAGGGTCCCTATGTACAATGGGGCAAAGGCTGAGCCCCCTGGCACTGGGCAAGGGGTTGCCCCCCCCTTCCCCTGGACCTGCCCTAGGTCCCCTTAGCCCCTAGAACTCAACCTAGGCATCCAGTGTGGACACTCTAGGTTGACTTTGTAAGTTCCCCCCAAAGTCGACTTAAAATTTAAGTGTAGACTCACTGTCGACTTAAATTTCCAAGTGTAGACATAGCCTGAGAGATTACTGATGAACCAGGAAGGTGAGGTGCAGATACCACCTGCATGGTGCATAATGGATTCAGGAGAGGGACAGCAAGCATGAGTGTCAGGGACCTTGGAGAAAGACACCATGAGCAATGGCAGGGGAGCCAAGGAGAGGAGGAATGCAGTGAGGTGCAGATAGTGGTGAGACCTACAAGAAGGCATCCAAACTATTTAAAGGCATGGTACTTACTTCCTGATCACTACAGTGTACAAGTCCATTTCTTCCTCAGTACTTTTCCAACTGGGTAGCAATTTAACACTGGGCCATATCTAACTGTAGAGAAGCAGATGGAATTTCCTGTATTTTTCTGTAGAAGCCAATGGCAGAATATGGTCCTCTTGTTCCTGCTTTGTGCGGCCCAGTTTACTGACTAGGATCCTGCACAGTCTTGGCAACAGCAGGAGCAAATGGAAATAGATGGCTAAATACACAGCTGCTTTACTGCAGAATAGCTGCAGAGGGACTGTCCATGTAAGCACTGCTTACTCTGTGCTGAATGCAGAGTTTACAGCTTGAAATTCAGCCACCAACTGACGAACTAAATTAAAACCCAAACAACTCATTAGTGAGAAATCAGGCCAAATTCTGTTCTTAGTTATGCCTATGCTACTATATTAATAGGGTAATACTGGAATAACAGAGAAAAATGTCCCACAAATACTAATGAATAGAGAGTTTTATGTTCATGTGACTTTTTTTTTTTAATTATAGACATTTCAAGTACTGCCATGTATAGTATTTCCCATTTTAAAGGCTTGTTTTCACTCGCATGGATCTTTGCCGAACTTTAAGCATCTGACTGAAATTTTCCGGGTGGAGTGTCTGCCTCAGGCTGAAGGTTTGTTTTGAATATTTCAGGGGGAAAAAAAAGTGGTTCGGCTAGTTCCCAGAATGAGATGATGGAAAAGATGGTGTTTTGCATGTTAATTTTTTTTTTAACAACTGTTTAATTAAGAAGCTGTAGCGCTGCATTGCTTTGGAGCAGAAGCTTGAAATTTGAATGGGATAGTTGTCCTACACCAGGGATGTCCCTTTGGCTAGCCCTAGGAAAATTTTATCCAGATATGGCAGGTATGAGCTTCTGAAAAATCTCTGTTCCATACGGTCAGCAGAGGTTTGCAAGACTTTGGCAAATAACATTTTCTAAAGATTTTGCCTATACGGGAGCAGGCACCATCACTCCTCAGAGCTTCTATTTGCCAACTCGACTGCACATCTGTCATGTACATGGGTCATTGAACCTGCTCCAGTCCCTGCCCGTCGGAAGCAGCCACACCGGAATGCTGTGGGATGAGGAGCTGAAATATGAGGGGAAAGAACTGGATGCTGAACTGAGGACAGGTTAAGAAGACCCTATAATTAGTAGAGTAGACTGCCCTCCAACATGAAATACAACACGGGGTTCCTAAAGCTTCTCATTTCTCTGTAAGTAGTATAACCTACATACCTTTCGTCAATTTGACAGCTATTTCCAGTCTAAGGTCCTGGCGCCCTTTGATATCAGTTTTATATCGAGATTGGGCGGGGCTTGTGCTGGCGGCCATTTTGATAACCAAAGTTGGGTCTGCTGGGTTAACAACACAGTAGAAATAATAATAAAAAAGGACGAGTTTGATATAAAGAAAACCAGAATCTAAAAGAGGGCACACACACAAAAAAGGAAGGAGACCTTTGAGTCAGGCACAGGCAGAGAAAGAGTTAAAGCAGCAGGAAGGGAGCAGATCAGACATCTGTGTTATCATGGGTGGCAGAAACAGTTCTCATTGTAGAGATTAAAAAAATGAAGGAAAAGGCCCAAAATTGAGGTTTGATTGGACTAGCTGGGGAAAAACAGAGATTAAGCACTAGCTTGATATAAAGAAGAGGCTGCTAGTTTAAATCCAAGCAGCCTGGAGAGAGGCTGACAGG
>ML685785.1:17990542-18007221 GCA_007922175.1 Pelusios castaneus
TGGTGTAGGTCCCTTACTGAATGGGGCAGGCATCCTCGTGGTGGATGATGCGGAAAAGGCTGAAGTACTCAATGCTTTTTTACTTCAATCTTCATAGGGAGGGCGAGCTCACAGGCTACTGCACTGGGTAATGCAGTATGGAGAGAAGAGCGGCCCTTGGTGATGGAAGGTCAGGTTAGGGAGTACTTAAGGAAGTTTGATGTGCACAAGTTTATGGGGCCGGATGAACTGCATCCGAGGGTGCTGAGGGAGTTGGCTGATGTGATTGCAGAGCCGCTGGCTGTTATCTTTGAAAACTTGTGGTGAACGGGGGGAGGTCCTGGATGATTGGAAAAGGCAAATATAGTACCTATCTTCAAGAAAGAAAAGAAGGAGGATCCGGGGACCTACAGACCCATCAGCCTCACCTCAACCCCTGGAAAAATCATGGAGCAGGTCCTTAAAGAATCCATCCTGAAACACTTGGAGGAAAATAGAGCGATCAGGAACAGTCAGCATGGATTCACCAAGGGCAAATTGTTCCTGACCAATCTTATTGCCTTCTATAATGAGATGACTGGATTTGTGGATGCGGGAAGAGCCATTGACGTGATATATCTTGACTTTAGCAAGGTTTTGATATGGTTTCCCAGAGCATTCTCGTCGGCAAGTTAAGGAAGTATGGGTTGGATTAGTGGACCGTAAGGTGGATAGAAAAGTGGCTAGATCAATGGGCTCAGCAGGTAGGAATCAATGGCTCAATGTGTAGTTGGCAACCAGTAAGGAGTGGAGTGCCCCAGGGTTCGGTCCTGGGACCAATTCTGTTCAACATCTTCATTAATGATCTGGATGATGGGATAGATTGCATGTTTAGTAAGTTCGTGGATGACGCCAAGCTGGAGGGAATGGTAGACAAGCTGGAGGGCAGGGACAGGATTCAGGGAGACTTAGACAAATTGGAACACTGGGCCAAAAGAAACCTCATGAGGTTCAACAACGACAAGTGCAAACTCCTGCAGTTAGGATGGAAAAAATTCCATGTACTGCTACAGGGTGGGGACCGATCGGCTAAGTAGTAGCTCTGTAGAAAAGGACCTGGGGGTTATGGTGGATGGGAAGATGGATATGAGCCAACAGTGTGCTCTTGTTGCCAAAAAGGCCAATGGCATATTGGGCTGCATCAGCAGGAGTGTTGCCAGAAGATCGAGGGATGTGATTATTCCCCTCTATTCAGCACTGGTGAGGCTGCTCCTGGAATACTGTGTCCAGTATTGGGCTCCCCACTACAGAAAGGATGTTGACAAATGAGAAAGAGTCCAGAGGAGGGCAACAAAAATGATTAGGGGGGCTGGGACACATGACTTATGAGGAGAGACTGAAGGAACTAGGCTTAGTTAGTCTACAGAAGAGAAGACTGAGGGGAGATTTGATAGCAACCTTCAACTACTTGAAGGGGTGCTCCAAAGAGGAGGGAGCCAGGCTTTCCTCGGTAGTAACAGAGGACAGAACAAGGAGTAATGGTTTCAAGTTACAGCTGGGGACATTGAGGTTGGATATTAGGAAGAACTTTCTCACTGGGCAGGTGGTGAAGCATTGGAATGGGTTACCTAGGGAGGTTGTGGAATCTTTATCTTTGGAGATATTTAAGGTTCAGTTAGACAAACCCCTGGCTGGGATGATTTAGTGGGAGTGGTCCTGCTTTTAGCAGAGGGTTGGACTAGATGACCTCATGAGGTCCCTTCCAGCCCTATGATTCAATGGTTCTATGATTCTGTGACTTAAGGAAATGCTCCTTTCTTATTAGAGCTTCATCAAATAGCTGGAGAACCTCAGAGATTTTCTGAAATAAATTAAATCTGTTCTTAATGGTGTCAATTGTCTTAACCCAACTTTCTAAAATGAAAACCAGTTGCAGAACACTATGAATGTGGTACAGGCCGTGTGCAGACTCTTGACAAAAGTAATTGAATGCTATGAAGAAGGGGGAAAAACTTAAGATTGACAATTTGCTGCAGCTGCTAATTTTTTTTTTTTTTTTTTTAGAAAAATAGACTTGCCTTCCACAAACTGCATAAATTGTGTGGTTGGTGTGATTATTCCTCTGTCAAATGTTGCAAGTGAAAACATTTTCCTGCATTTGACAGGGGAAAGCTTACACAAGGAAGCACATGACAGCAGCCAGTTAAGGGACTTGGCTGTCATGACTATGGGGTGGGGTGGGATTTTTAAGTCCCTGGATCCAAGACAGTTGTCAGATTTGCTGCTACTAACAAGTGTATCCAGATTCAGCAAGGTAAAAATATTATTACCAACTTTATTTATCCCCATTCTACAAAGTATGTGTTGCAAATCCTTGTTCCCCCAATATTGGTCTTTGTCACTCCCCCGAGTTTCTTATTCTAGCATTGTGTTCTTGTTAGCTAGAGATTTGTCTTTGTTCTAGAAGTCAATATTTACACAATTCACAGTTCTAAATGTAACTATTTCTCCTCTTCAAAACCCCCTTCCCTCCTCCTCCTTGCTGCCAGGTCATTCTCTTTGTGCAGAAATAGCAGGAGATCTCCGTCCAAGGTGTTACAAACATTGTTAGTCCATTGTCATCCGTATTGTCTCTGGATGTGTGCTTGCAGCCTTGACTGCTGACATGCTTCTGGGAGACAGCTCTGATTGTCTCCCCCGCTCCCCAAGCCTTGTGAGACCCATAGGGACATGTTTCACATCTGTATACATACGTGATGCTGCAGGAAACATGCTACTAGAACAATAATGTAGAATATGTCATGAGCATTCAAAGGAAACCCCTTGCATGGCCTATTTGGCATTGAACTATACAATTGCATTGCAAAAGTGAAAAGAGAAGTTAAACAGATCATACCTCTGTGTGTGTGTTTGTGTGTACGCATACCGTGACACTATTCCATGGAGAAGATCCAAATTGCTAATGCTATTTATATTGACCTTTCTAAGTCATTTGATATTGTAGCTTGTTCATCTTTTATAAAAACTGAAACATGATTATCTTGTTCCAAAGGGGTAGCCGTGTTAGTCTATTTGCAGAAAGACAACAGAGTCCTGTGGCACTTGTAAAGACTAACAGATTTATTTATCGCATGAGCTTTCGTGGGAGAAAATCCCACTTGGTCATCTTCAAAGCGTCTGACAAAGTGGGATTTTCTCCCATGATTGCTCATGTGATAAATAAATTGTTAGTCTTTAAAAGTGCCACAGGACTCTATGATTATCTTGGGAGAGTTTCTTCAGGCTCTTTTAATATCCTATTTCTTGGCACTCTTTGCCAACTATAATTTGTCACTATCTGCAAGTGAGTTTAAATTTTGGGGTCTTGAAAGCAAGAGGTGAATGAGTCAGTCTTCTAATGGTTAGATGCTATACCTCTTTTCCTTTTCAGTTGCTATAAATTACTTTCTTGCACTCTGATATTTTCCTGGTATTGATTTATGGGCCAGTGATGCTGTCATTTAGTAAAATGGTGCAGTGGATGATATAACTCACAAGTCACAAATTCTCCCCCTCCAAAACATCCAGAATTGCTTTAGTGGCAATAACTGAATTCTTTGGAGTGAAAATAAAATTCTGGTCACTCTGCTGTTGTGTTTGTTGTATGCTGAGCGGGAAGAATGGTTAACTGTAGTATATTATTTTGAATTAAGATCTTGAGGGATCTCATAAGTTAATTTAGGTCAGACTGAATCTTGGCTTAGGTGGGAGATCTCCAAGAAAACATCAGTGTACTGCAGGGAACAATGCTGAATGATCAGTAGGTAGCAGGAGTCCTCTCGATCAGTGGTTCTCAACCTTTTGCACGTCGTGACAGACTTGGTGTCATATTGCAACCTTACAGGACACACCAACTCACCCATCCCAGGCCAAATCCAGCCATCTCCTTGGCTCTCCGTGATACACTTACCACTGAGTGGCGACACAGTAATGTGTCCCAACACAATGGTTGAGATCAACAGCTCTAGATCAACAGTTGAACCAATGCCCCAGTGTGGCAATAGAGGATGCTCTATTGCTACTGAACATGATGCCATAATAATAAAATGTAAAAGAAAGGTCCTGACTAAAACTGTGTGAAATGGGGGGGAAAAAAACTGAAAATAGTCACACTCTTAACACGTCAATAAATAAAAGATGAAATTAAGCATGGCAGATAGTTACCGAAATGGAAGATGAACTCCTATTTCCATAATCCAATCTGTTGTTCACAGCAAGAAGAAGGCTCTGACGTGGCTGTACACAATAAGAAAGCTATTATCATTTGGATTAGAAAACAGACAATGAAATGCAAAGCCTCTAAATGTGCAGGTATAAAGCTGCTGAAATTCATTAAGAAATGTCCTAGCAGTTTCTGTTTGAATTATTTTTACCAGAAGCTTCTTCCTACTTTTCTGGGTAAAAGAAAAGGAACACAATTCATCTTGGCAAAAGAGGAATACCAACTTCTCTAACTGTTTAATGATACAATTCCAAAGGGGTAGCCGTGTTAGTCTATTGTAGAAAGACAACAGAGTCCTGTGGCACTTTTAAAGACTAACAGATTTATTTATCGCATGAGCTTTCGTGGGAGAAAATCCCACTTCGTCAGATGCTTTGAAGATAGGAAAGTTACAGAGTGGGAGGAAATTAAATGCAGGGGAGTCCCTGCATTTAATTTCCTCCCTATGTCATACACTCCCCTGCATTTAATTTCCTCCCTATGTCATACACTCCCCTGCATTTAATTTCCTCACTATGTCATACATTCCCCTGCATTTAATTTCCTCCCACTCTGTAACTTTCCTATCTTCAAAGCATCTGACGAAGTGGGATTTTCTCCCACGAAAGCTCATGCGATAAATAAATCTGTTAGTCTTTAAAAGTGCCACAGGACTCTGTTGTTTAATGATACAGTACTCTTTCCCAAGTAATGACAGTATCAAACATGTGACATGAAAGGAACTGATATGGCAAACTTGTAGGAAATGTATAGGAAATTTGTTTTGGATTGTCCCAGCAAGAGTCTATTTGCATAAATTCAAGCAATTCTTTGGAAACCCTGGCCAAAATGAGGCACCTGAATATGCAGATAGTGAATTTTAGTACTTTAACAGAAATGGAATGAATTTCTCTTACAATGAACTTTCTATTTGGAATTGTATATGGAGTTTAAATACCATAGATTAGATTTCATGGATTAATCCATAGATTAGATTACATGGATATGAAGAAGCTTTACCTGGAAGCTGTTCTGTAAAATATTTGAAAAGCTTTCACAATAGGAATAGCAGAACTATTCTTTTCTTTTCAAGACAATATAATCAACTTTTTGAAGTAGGTAGCTGTCTTAAATATACTGTTAAGGGACTAGTTTGAACACAACCTTCAAAGTATATGACACAGCGTGGGATAGCTATCTTGATAAGGAAGAAACAAGGAAAACTGCAGAAGTAAGTATCAGTTGGACACAGAAAAGTCACTGTAAGCATTTTTGGTATGGAGTGAATCAGTAATCTCCATTTTTAAAAAAGCCTGTTGTAAAGAGCAGGTTGGGTTTTATTGGTGTATAATGCTCAGCTCTTTTCCTCTCCAAAGCTTTTAGTCTCCATTTTATATATTAAGGAACCATAGTTAGAGAGCCATATCTTGTACTCCTTTGCAGTTAGGACTGATTGGATTTTTTTTAACTGAAAAGTGTTTTTCTCTGAAAATGGAGTCTCATCAAAAAATATTTTTAGCAATAACTTCATGTTTGGTTTTTAAAAAATATTATTATTGAAAATTATTTTCAATACTTTCAAAGATTTTTTTTTTAAATAGTGGGAAAACTTCCAGTGTTCTCAATTTTTAACTTGTATTTCCTTGGAAAAAAGGGGAGAAAAGATTTAAATAAAGTTAGAAACAATGAGGGAAAAATCCAACACTCATCTTTCTACTTTTTCCTACTTGGAAAAGTTGGAGGGGGGGAAGGTTGAAAAGGATTGTGAAAAAGATTTTTTAAAAGCCTTAAAAATATAAAAGAACTGGAACACTTACTCTTGGTCTCCCCCTCCTCCAAACTTTTCCAGTGTCGAAAATTTTTTTAAAAAAAAGAAATGGAGGAAAAACAGTTTGGGGGAAAAATGTTAGGTTATTTATCATTTTAAAAAAACCAAAACAACTGAAACTAACCAGGTCTACTTAGAGTATTTCTATTGCACTGATGCAAAGAAAAGCAAAATTTGGCCCATGATTCTTAAATTGGAAGAACAGAGAGCCATTTTTTAATTTATGCCCTGGTTCTCATAAGCTGTCTGGCTTTCTTCAAAGCCAATTGACACACAAGCAAAATCATGATCCTGAGAAGACATGCATCTCCACTTGCCCCTTTGCAGAGGTAGGCCCAATCCAACAAATGTTGTAGATCCAAAGCTCTACTGTAGAGCTTTTGGGGATCACAGAATTAATCATCATCCACCTCAGTGCTTCTTAACTGCTTGCTACATTGCATCTATCTGGGGAACATCTATAGCCCTCATCGCTGTGATATCTGAGCGCTTCAGAATCTTTTAATGTATTTATCTTCATATATAGCAGCTCTGCGAGCTTTGTATGGAAGTGCTTTTATCCCCCCTTTACAGATGGGGAACTGAGGCACAGTATGTATCATAAGAAGCTGTACAAAAGTAACTTCTTTTGTTAACTTATGGAGATTAGTTATATAAACCAAGGGCAGGCAATACAGTCTGAACAGGATTGCATAATGTTTCCTGAAACACATCCTGATTTGCATTGTATTCATCCTGTATCGGACCTCTGAGAATTCACTGAGCTCCTTTAAAAAGAGCAAGTTGTTAGTTATAATGTTTGCAGCGCCAATATATTGTCCTTCCTACACTCTCTCCAAGGGCATTAATCACTTTCATAAATATTTGTAGAAATATAACAGACGACTTGTCGTCTTTTCAAAGTATTTACAATGCCAAAGAAAGATGGACAAGGAATATCGATATCCGGTTTTTAACTTCTGCTGAAGTGTGTGGCAGAATATTTCAACTTATCGGTGAAAATGGAGACGGTAAATATATTTTTGTGTTTTGCTTTTCCTGGCAATCTCTCAAGATATAGTACAACTGCTTCATGCATTTACAGACACACATGCGTGCGTATGTGCTTCTTGTGTTGTCTCTGACATAATATGTTCTATTTGATAAGAAACAGTAATGTCAGATTTAGACAGTCAACTGAAACTGGCAGCTTGACCAATTTTGTTTGGTATAGAAAGATGGTACAAATGGCACACCAGTGCCAGAAACGACTGAACCAAATCAACATTGAACAGGGCTCTTAGATTATAGCATCTCAGACAAATGATTTTAGAAGTTAAGGGGAAAATGCAGACAAATGCTTGTAATTTCTTATACATTTGTAACAACAACAAAAAGAGTTCCTATAGACTAGTGATTGTTAAGTGTATAACACCGGCATGATTTGATTGCACGTGATCCTTTTAAACATAGCAACAATATCTGCTTTTCACTCTCCTCATAGAGAAGTGTTAAATAGTTAATTCAGAATTCTCAGAATTCAGCACTAATTCTATTTCACTACACTCTTCAGAGAGTTGCTCTTTCCACGTTACCTTTCTACTCATTATACGCACCTATTAAGACCCCCATTCTTCAAATGTTTATGTATGTGCTTAAATACCACAAATAGTCCCATTCACTTCAGTAAGACGACTGGTAGTAAAATTAAATATTTGCATAAGCATGTGAAGGATGAAGGCCAAGATACCAAACTGGTCAAAGCTGCACTACTTTACTACTTACACCCAGGGCCGTCCCTTGGGGGAGAGTGGGGCTCAGGGCCAACCAACCTAGGGGGCCCCACCTCCCACCTCCAGGTGGGAGGGCAGGGCGGGCTGGCCCAGAGGCCAGGCTCCTCGCTTCCACTCCACCCCTGGGCCAGCATGCTCCACCCTGGGAACGGGGCAGGCAGGTCCAGAGTCCGGGCTCTGTGCTTTCTCCCTGTCCCTTGCTTTCGGCTTGCTGCTGAAGGCAGTGGGGCAGGGGAGTGGCAGGGTGGTGTAAGGTATAATATAATAGAATTGTTAAAAGGGTTAATGTCATGTAAGGCTATGTATGTATATTTGATTGACAGTTTGAGCTGAGGTAACCTGGCAGTTTGCCAAGGGAAAAAACCCTGCCCAGTAACAGAACTAAGAGGGTGCCGTGTGCAAAATATTTGCGTGCTGGGTGCAAAAGGAACTGGAATGGCGGGAAAAACCCAGAGCCGTGATTGGACACAGAACTGTATAAAGGCACCCAAGCCTCAGGCTCAGGTCAGTCCGAGGAAGAAGAGAGCAAGGGAGAGAAGACTCGAAACACCAGCAGGAGATTGCAGAGCTGAAATCACTCGACGCGACGCTTCGGACCAGGAAGAGAAGCAGACGGCCAAGCCTGGAGGACACCGGACCTGGATCCACAAGCAGACGGAACACGACTGTGGGACTTTGGACTTTCGGACTCAGATTACGGACACCCCATCATCTCGGACGATCGGTACCCCAGCTCCCAGGAGGGAGAAGACAAAACGTAAAACTCTGGGGTCTTTTGGTGGGAAATAAGATCTGTTAGTTAGTTTTTCAGAAAAGTTCTAATTTTATAGTTATTAGTTAAAATTAGATTCTAGTTTAATAAACCTGTTCTCCTTGTTTACATAATTTCTGTCTGATGCCTTTTACTTGAGAAACATTCTCCCGGTTGATAGACACCTTATTCAGATCTCCGATCCTTTTTGGTAACATTTTTGGCGAGCCAGCCAGGAGATCTGAGGAGAGGTTTCTCAAGGAAAAGAACTACTTGGGGGTAGTCTTGAATAAGTTTGCCCCTAAGGTGAAAAGAAAAGGAGGCATCATTTGGGAAGGATACTGCCGTTCAGGCTAAGACACCAGTTTACGCTAAAATGAAAAGATTTACTCGCAGGTTCGGCGCAGACGGATGGACGGAGCCGATAAATAAAGAATCTTTGTTATCCAGCTTGGAAATGGTTGGCAAGGGTAAAAACCCTTGGGAACTTGGGTTATTTCGGGGCAAAAATGTGTTTAAAGAATTGTGCAATAAATGGGAAAGTTTTATAGTGGCAAAGCCACGACCCACAAAAAAGGAACAAAAGCTCTTTGGTATGGGTTATATGCAGCAGCAACTGAATTGTCAAATGTAACAGAAGAGCTTGATGAATCTTTAGGGAGACTCCAGAAGGAGCTTGATGCCAGAGAGGATAGAATAAAAACTATATTAAAAGAAAAAGAGGCCCAAATATTGGAATGGGCCCGCAAAGAAGAATGGCATGAGGCCAAAATGATTAATAGAACTACGCAGATTAATAAACTAGAACAACAAGTGTCAAGCTTAACGGAATCCCTAGCCTCTAAGGAAAAAGAAGTCAGAAAAAATACACGAGATTTAGAAGAGGCGGGGGCAGCCATTAATAAAATGATGCGGGAGTTAAAAGTTAGGTGACACGCTGAAACAGATCATTCTAACTGCGAAAAGAAAATGGCTGTTTTGACTCAAGAAATAAAAGAATTAAGGGGAGTAGCTCGTAGCAAACAAACACGAAAAAAATATTCATCAAGCTCTCTCTCAAGCAGTTCCAGTTCGCTCTCGTCAGAAGAGAGCTGCAGGAATATGACTCAATGTGACAAAAATATAGATACTCAGCAGAATGTTTGTGAAAATACAATACCTATGGGTCCGTTAACCACCACCACGGTTTTTCGAGGGAGAACAGGAGGGGCTCCTTCCCAGATTAGGCAGGAATATAAAGCATACTCTCCAGAACAAGCAAGGGCAATGGGAAAAACAGTAGGCCCCTTAAATAGACACACTGTAATAGATTGGTTAGCTCGGGTCAATGAAATAAGTGGCACCACTATAGCAGACGTGATGTCCCTAGCCCGAGAATGCATGAGCCCGGAAGAGTTCTGTGCCCTGCCAGGAGAAATTCAGGTTGCAGGAGTAGCCGATGACATCACTTTGTTTAATGGGCTATATGATTTTTTCTGGCCAGGATCAAGCTTAATTGGAAAATTGTATAATGAAAAACAAGGGCCAAATGAGAGACCGGGAAGGTATGTGGGCAGGAAAAAAATGCTGTTTCGGTTGGCAGGTGCAACAGCTACAGACACTTTAGAGTTCAGGACTGAACTGATAAAAGGATTCCTCCCCACATTACGCATTACTATGGGAAGTATAGATCCGGCAGCTGTCACTTTACGCGAGATTGAAGATTTAATGCGTAGTGCTTTTGAACTCCATAGAGAGGCTTTCCCTCTAGAGCCTAGAGAACCAAACAGCTTAAAAAAGGAATATAAGGACAGGTATGGAAGATGGCAGCAATAGAACACCTCCAAGGAAGCAGTTCAGACAAAAGTTATCAGAAAAAGACAAAGCTAGGAAGTTTAGAGGTATGGTCTGGCGAAGGTTGATGCAATACGAGAATCCCAATGACATAGATGGTTTAGAAACTACGGAATTGTTGGCCAAGCTGGTTCAACATGAAAATAGCAAAAAGGTTAATCAGGAGGATCCAGAAGGATCCAAGTGAGGAGGCCGAGCTCTCCGGACGCCCTTTCAAGTCATAGCTCCAGTGACTGCGGATTCGTGGGGGCATCCTATCACAAAGTTATCAGTGATAGGGGAGTTCGGGGACTTGAAGCAGACTGTATTGGTAGATACTGGAGCTGCAGTCTCGGTTTTATGTGTGGAAGCTTCGCCAAAAGCTAAGCTTTTGCCAATTAAAGAATGGAAAACATTGGCAGGCTTTAGCAATAAAGAGAGGGTGATTCCATTTACTAAAAAAGTGAAGTGCTGCTTAGGGCCAGTGATAGGCCAGGCAAGTTTCGGAATCGCTAAGTTGGATGGACAGGGCATTATGGGAATTGATTTGATGGAAAGTTTTAAGGTGGTAATAGATCTGCCAAATAAAGTAATAATGGCTCAAGAAGCAGGGGAAAAACCACACGTAGTGGCTGCTTCTCATCGAGTGGGAGCCATTAAGGCACCTCTGGAGTTGAAACTGCCCGACTGGGAACCCGAGATAATGAATGTAGTGGAGCAGTTTCAAGCAGCGTTTGCTGTAAACAAACTCCAATGTGGTAAAGTGAGCGGAATGGTCCGCATTATTGGCCCCGATCCAAAACCACAAAAACAATATAAATTCCCCAAGTGTGCCGAGGAAGGATTAAAGGAAAGCATAGATGTTTTGATAAACCAAGGAGTAATTTCGGAGGTGTGTAGCCCATGTAATGCACCAATCTGGCCAGTGAGAAATGCAGATGGTTGCACCTGGAGGTTAACAGTAGACTATAGAGAATTGAATAAGGTTACACCCCGAATGACTCCAGTGGTGGCAAAGTTTCAGGACATTATGGTAGCCATTGAAGCAGGAGCTAAATGGTTTACTGTACTAGATCTAGCCAACGCTTTCTTTTCTATATCCGTAGATCCCAGAGATGTTTATAAATTGGCTTTTACATTTATGAATCGATAGTTGACTTTCAATAGATTACCACAGGGCTTCCATAACGCACCTAGTATATGTCATCGGAGGGTAACACAGATGTGGAGAGAAATGTCACACGGACATAAGATAATTTCTTATGTGGATGACATTTTAATAGCCACAAAGGATAAAGAGGAGAATTTGAGTTTGCTATCTGAGGTTCTGACCAAAATTGCGGAGACAGGATTTTTAGTAAATGCTCAGAAAGCACAGATTCTCAAAACTAAGGTGACTTACTTGGGAGTAGATCTAGGAGTTGAAGGAAGAAGTCCTAATCAACAACGAGTGGAGTTGATTAGCAAGCTGCCAGTCCCGGGAGATGTCAGTTCTCTTAGATCGTTTTTGGGATTGACTGGTTTTAGTAGAGATTTTATAGAAGGATATGCTCTGTTAGCACGTCCACTATATCTCTTACTGAGAAAAAAAACGGAGTGGTGTTGGGGACCAGAACAACAGAAGGCTTTTATAAAATTAAAAGAGGCACTACTGAAAGCTCCAGCTTTGGCGTTCCCCAAAGAAGGAATACCTTTTAGCCTGCAGATTTTGAGCACCACGGAAGGCATTAGCGCGGTGCTCACCCAAGATAGGGGTACGGGCGAAAAGCCAATTGCATATGGCTCTAGGATTCTGACACAAGTGGAGCAGGAGTTTTCTCTGTGTGAGCGGGAGGCGCTGGCACTAACATGGGCCATCCTCCACTGGGAGTATATTGTTGGACTCTCTCCTATAATATTAAAATCTGTGCATAGCCCAATAAAATATATTTTATCAGGACGAGTAAATCAGGGAAAGGTGTCCAACCCCAGAATCGCCAACTGGACTCTGGTGTTAGCAAATAGAGAAATTTCAGTCAATTCAAAGGTACCTCAGTCACTAGCTCCGTATGCGCTGTTATGCCAGGGGACAGAGCATGAGTGCCCCCTTCCAATGGATAAATCCAACAAAGTGGAATCTCCATTCCTAACGTTGGATTTACTTAAAGATGTGGTTCCGGTGAATACTGAAATATGGGCAACAGACGGCAGTTGCTATTACGTTGAGGGTAAACCGGTGGCAGGTTACGGAGCAATTAGGTCTCCGGATGGAAAGATATTACAAGGCACGGTAAAGCCGCAATCAGCACAAGCCGCAGAAGTGGTAGCCATTATAGCAGTCTTAGCGGAAGTTGATATTAGTAGCCAAGTCCTGATTATTATGGACTCGGAATGGTCTTTAAAGGCTTTGGTAGATTGGATGCCTATTTGGCTAGAGAGAAATATGACCACTGGAGATGGGAAGCCTGTAGTGTATGCCAAATTTTTATTGCACGCCTGGAACTTGGCACAGAAAAGAATAGCTAAGACTTATTTGGGAAAGGTCAAGGCACATAGAAGGAGTAATTCACAGTGGTCAGAATTAAATACACGAGCCGATGCAATCGCCAAGGAAGCAGCTAGGATGGGTCCGGATTCGTTGTGGATAGAATCCGATAAGCTAAACTTACCTGTATGTGTTCAGACTCCACAAGGAGGGGTGGACGTTACGGATTTAAAGGAATTACAGCTAAATGATGAGGAAATTCAAATTTTAGTAGAAAAAGGGGAGTCTTGTGGGAACAAGATAATCAGGGATAACAGTGGTGTAATTTGGGCTCATCGAAACAGTAAGGGACAGACATTTCAAGTATTAGTGTTCCCTTCATGCTTAAGAAAGGAGTTAATACTCTTAGCCCATGCACAAGGCCGTTATGGGAAAGATAAAACCCTCCAGAGAATTGAAGAGGTGGCATAGTGGCCAAAAATGGCTCAGCAGGTAGAGAATGTAATAAACAAATGCCTAGAATGTGCAAAGAATAACCCTGAGGCAAGAATTTTAAAGGGACCGGTTCGGCATCAACCTATGGTGGGACCGTGGGAACGGATACAGGTAGATTATATAGGACCCCTTCCACCAACAGGGCGTGGTATGCGGTATGCCTTAGTGGTAATAGATTCCTTCACCAAATGGATAGAGGTCTATCCGACAAAAAACAATACTGCAAGAACTACCGCAAAACTTTTGCTAAATGAGGCTTTTTCAAGGTATGGATTACCGGAGACTATTAATTCCGATCAGGGACCTCACTCCATTGGAGAAATTTCTCAGCACCTGAGTAGCGCTTTGGGTATAAAATGGAGATTGCACATTGCTGGTCATCCCCAGTCTTCAGGACTGGTCGAACGATCGAATCGTACCTTGAAAACCGCGTTAAGGAAATTAGTGGGGGAATCTGGGAAAGATTGGGACCTCAAACTACCTTTAGTCCTAATGGCAATTAGATCAACAGTAGGTGCCCATGGCTATACCCCGCACGAGGTGTTCACTGGTCGAAGGATGAGAACCCCAGAGTTATGGTGGGTTGAAGGAGGTGTGCCACCAGATAACCTTCAACCTAAAATCACGGTACACAAGTTTGTAGAACAAATCCTTCTGCATATTAGTGAGACTCAACAACAAGTAGCACAGCAATTAAAAGCTAATATGAGACAGATGGATAAAAGATTGGGAGATCGATTAAAGCAGACAGAGTGGGAAGTAGGCGACAAGGTTTTATATAGATACTTCTCTGAAAAGAAACATGCCTTAAGTCCACGATGGTTGGGTCCCGTCAGGATTATCAATAAAGTAGGACCCACAGTATATAAAGTAAAACTTTTTAACACAAAGGGAAAGGCTGTGGAAAAATGGTTTCATAGCTCCCAATTAAAACAGTGGAAAGGAAATTAATTTGAAATGTTTTAATTGATATTTTGCAGGTACTGGACAAAACCCTACAAACAACATGATTAAGTTCATTCTAATGTCTATAATGTATACTGGTTGTGACATGATGATAATTGAACAAGGAATGTATGTCTGTTGTTGGTCTAAGAAAGGTTATGACAAAGAATGGGAACCAGAAAAAGGTGTAATCTTGCCAGTAAAAACCAATTTTGGAGAGGGTTGGGTGGATTTACACGCGTATTCACACTTAGCCATGTGTTCTTTAGAATGGAGAGAGGTTCTGGGGAAAAAGATCTTAATTACATATGATATACCTTCTGCAAGTAATGATGTTCCTATTCCAGATAAGGAAGGCAGACCTTGGGTGCATGTTAGGAAAGAAGCTCGAAAATGTTCCTGGGAAGTGACCAGAGGGGAAGAGGTAGAAGCCCTCTCCCACTGTGAGACAGTAATGTTTCAAGCAGAACAAACATGTGCCTCCTTGCAGGCCTTTATTCCGAGAAAGGTTGCAAGGGGAAGTTCAATAAATATTACCACCATGATTGGATTAGGGGTATGGATACCACAGGTATTAATTATTGTTCTAACGCCCAATAGAAGTGAAACAAGAAAAATAAAATGTGAAAAAGGACATGTAAATGTCCCTCATCTGATGGTAAATACAAATGAATTCTGTAATAAAAAGGATGTTACTATTGTCAGTTGGTGCGAAGAGGTAATATCAGTTCAGGCTGACAAGGAGGATTCAGGACACTGGTGGGTAATAGGGTATTTTGGACTACAAACATCAGGGAAAGTAGAGGTACTGTCACCCCCTCAAATAACGCATGTTGGTCCAGTAGTAATAAAAGAACAATCAGAGAAAAAATTACTGCTTAGACCTATCTATGGTTTAAAACGTATAGAAATAAGATTACAAACGAGCATAGTTGAAATGGTCCCTCAATGTAATAGATACGTGTATATGCTACAAAGAGGCTGGGAGGCATGGTTAAGGACTATTAGAAGTAATAATTCCCTAAGGCGACCACGGAGTTTGGTGTCTAGCATTTTGGGAGGAACAGGAGCAACCCTAGGAATTTACAATGTAATAAATCAAAATGCTATAGCAGGAAGGATTAACGTGTTGGGTGAAAATTTAGCAAGATTGTCTGTCCCATTGCATAACGCATTAGGGGGATTATCCAAAGTACAATTCGAACTAGCAGCCGCTCTTCCTCAAATGTGGTCGGTAATTAAAAGGGATCAGGAGCATTTAGCCCATGCATTGGAAGCATTCCAAAGCAATATATCTTTGGCTTTGGCATGTATTGAGGCCCAGGCATGGCTAGTAACGGCAAGCCATGCAATTATCAGAGAAGGATTAAATGGCCGCTTACCAATTGAAATAAGAAAGCTTATTGAGCGACAAGCTGCCACACCGTTTGAGAAAAAATATGCTGAATGGTGGAAACTGGCAAACTTCTCTTTCTTCAGCCATACAAATAAGGTACTTGCCTATGTATTAACCGTTAAAGAGGCTGTTGAAATTAACATTTATCCAATAGTCCCTTTAGGAATGAATGTAAATGGCTCTACTATGATGCCAGTCAATTTACCAAAATGGGCCCTTAAGGACAAACAGAGTTGGAAAACAGCTTCATTAGAAGCATGTGTTTTAGCAGGAACAGAAGGGTATGTCTGCGAGATTGAACTCTTGACACATAATGATGGTTGTTTAAATTCAAAACAGGGGACATGTGATTATAGAGTCACACAGGGCACATTTAACGAAACTATAGTCATAGGAATTAATGACAGTTGTCTCTGCCTTCGCAGTTGGTGCACAGAGTTTATAATTAATGAAAACTTTATTGTATCACACGATGTTAACGTTAATCTATGTCTATGTAACATTAATTCTATTTCTGGGTGTGATTGGGACTATAAAATGGTTTACAAAAACCCTGAGGATGTACGGTTGACTTATGATTTATACCAAAAGGTTGTCCCTGTATCTTTAGGACTAGATATTCAAGTATTAAAGGGATTAGCTCAGCATCCAGATATGGATTCCTATTTACAAGAACTAAAGCAACATGGGAAGGACACTTTAATATCTGTTACACATGAATCTGACCGAATTGTGGAAGTTTTAGTTCATGGTTCTGTACAGAAACAAGGATGGTTCCGGTATCCCAAGTTTGGAAATTCGGGTGAATTAGTTTGTTTAATTTCACAAGCCTGTGTTTTCTTATATTTGATATGTCTTACGTGTTGGATTAAGGGAAAACTTAAATAAGTAATGCACTAAAGCCATTGTAATTGTCTTTAGGCATTAAGGAGGGGATCTGTAAGGTACAATATAATAGAATTGTTAAAAGAGTTAATGTCATGTAAGGCTATGTATGTATATTTGATTGACAGTTTGA
>ML685785.1:18022316-18114899 GCA_007922175.1 Pelusios castaneus
TGGGAGGAAATTAAATGCAGGGGAGTGTATGACATAGCATCAGGTCATTGATTGATGACAAATACAACTGAGGCTCAGAGGCATTTGCTCCATGGGACACCTGTGGCTCCTGGGCCAAGATGAAACAGAGCCTATGCTTGCATCCGAGGCACCCTGTGAGGACCTGCTGCTCAGCAAGGGCATGGGAGGCCCCTACCTGCCCCATGACATGCCCTAGATAGGGGGTCTGAGTGCAGGCAAAGCCCCTCACCCCGAGCGAAGGGAGGGACGCCGCCCTGCTCCCCCGCCCCATCCTCAGTCCCTTCGCCCCGCCGGACAACACCCCCCACCCACGTGTTGAAGGCTCCGCCCTTCTCCCTGTCGCGCACTGGTCCTCCCCTCCTCCAGGGGGCGACGACTCGACGGGGGCTGGCCCCGGAAGTGTCGCCATTGGCTGCGCTCTGGGTGACTCGCTGACGCATGCGCGTCCGTAGCGGCGTGAGGTCGGCACGTTGGTGGCGAGTGGTCCGGGCGGCGCTTCTGGGGCCGGGCCGACGAGGAGCCGCCGACCGTAGGGCCCGGACCCCCCCTTCGCCCCCTCCCCCCGCTCCCCTCGTGGCCCGGCTCCCCCCACCCCCCCCGCGGCCCACAGGTGAGCGGCCCCGCCCGGCTCGTTTGCAGCTGCGCGCGGAGACGCCCCTTCCCAGCCAGTCTGCTCTGGCCCGCGGGGGTGGGGGAGGCCGGGCCGGGGATAACGCGGGGCGCCCTTGGGGCCTTGCTGTGTGGACGCCCTGCGGCGGCAAGGCTGGGACAAGCGACTGCAGCGCGCCCTGGGCTCCCACCCCTGTGGGGAGTAGCCCCCTGCAAGCGCTGGTGGGGAGGCGGTGTCTCTAAGGCCACTGATGACTCGGTTGTGGGCTCAGGCTGCAGCTGCAGTGGGCTCCCGGGGCCGGGGTGCGGTTGTGATGAAACGGATTAGTCGTGAGCTGTGTCGTTGGAGGTGGATCCCTGGGGGATCTGGCAAAGCGGGGGTGCATGTGGAAAGGAAGCTGGGGGATAGTAGGGGAAGAGAGAGGGCCAGAAGAATTGCTCTATTAAATCTAAATCTAAATAAATGGGAAAGCAGTGTACTTTGCAGTGGGAGGGTAGTGTGTCTGATTGTGTCTGGCCTGTAGTGGTTTCTAACAGTGCAGCATTTGGACTGAATTCGAGCCTTGGGATGTGTGATGTGTTAGTGACACACAGGACTCAAATAGCGAAAGCAGAATAAACATGTTCTTGCCAGTGGAAGTAGATGGATCTAAAAAAGGATTTATATATGGAGGGAGACAATTGGATACCAGATTATACAGAGTTCAACATGAAGCGGTGCCCATTTTGTTCTCTCAGACCATACACACATTCCAGAGCTACAATAATTTTCCATGACAAAGCTGTAGCCTTAAGAAGAAGCCATGGTGAAAATGGGAGAAGTTAGAAAAATGTATTTCTGGTCACTTGTTGCTGGTGTCCACTCAATGTTTCTATTTTTTAATTAAAAGGACACTTTTTAATATGAAGCCTTCAAAAAGCTTAAAAAAAAACCATCAGCAATAATTCCATGCAGTATACATACATGTGAATTCTTCTGTGGCTTAAAAATTATATTTTCTTTCCTTTTTTTTTTTTTTTTTTTTTTTTATAAGAAGGTCATTGCTGCTGCTTTGTGAAAATGCTGTGTGGACAGTGAAAGTGGAGTTACTATAGAGGAGAAATAATGAAAGTGACTACAAAGTTATTGTAAACTTAAAGTTTTCTAATCTTTCAGTTATTAATTTAGATTGTACTTGCAATTTATAGTAGGCTTAAAGTCAGATGAAAATGTATAGGTTTGCTTGTTATGCTAAAGGGACAAGTTAGAATAATTATGTACTCTATTTACAAATAAGAAGCCTACTTATTACTATCTCAGTTTCCTTCTTCGAGCACAGTAAAAGTTTTATGCAGAACAATCAAAAATGACTTCAGAATTAAAACATCACTGTTTTTCTTCATACGCCTGTGTTCTGAGACTAAAAATTTAAGTATGCTTTAGGTTAACTTCTTTTGTTTGTGCTTAACCCGAGGTTCAGCTGTTTAGTCTAAAATTCTATTTAGGCATTAGTTTTAATACATTATTATACATGACAATTTTGTCATGCTTTTAATACATTGTGAAGTTTTTTTTAGCTACTGCCTTCCTATGGCCATTCACAATACGGACAAAAAGCATTTGATGTTTGTGAAGAAATCTTGGCTTACAAATCACATTTGTTTGATAATATGAGTACAGCACTGCTTTCCAGAAACTTAGTATGTTTGACTGTGCTCCAGATTGATGGAAATGTTGTGTGGATCTGGTGCCCTATGCTCTCAAATGCATCTGATTAACACAAAGGTGCTCAGCAGTAAAGAATGCATCATACACACTAGTATCCAAGTAACCTTTTGCTGTAGGGTTTATAGGCTTGAGTTTGACTTTTCATTTGTTTTCAACCATGGTGTTGCCTTTAACATAGCTGCTGCACTTTTATGCATGAGCTAGAAAGTGGAGGAATGAATAATTCCTCAGGCAGGCTCTGTCAAGATGGATGATTCACTGAGTGTGCATGAAGTAGATAGGATGGAAGCAAGATAATGGCAATGAACAAATAAACAACATTAAAAAATTGTTTCCCCCTAAATTTACACACACAAAGTACAAAATAAAGGATATTAAAACACTTATTGGGTTTTACTTATAAATTCCATCCCTGTACATTTGCTGTTACTGGTGAATGAGCAGAACTACTGTGCGTATCTATGGTTGGGGTAGAGAGGAGTACTGCCTCAATGGCATCATTCTTTACCATCCCCATACTTATGAAGTAGGGACAGAGAGACGCACAGCCCTGACCGACCCGTAAGGACACTGACATTTATATGTATGTGGTTAATCACTTATTTCTGTAAGTGATATTCAGGCATGGGGCAATTTTACAGATATATGTAGCGCTCTCTCTCTCTCTATGCATGCATGCAACACAGGTGAGTGGTATCACTGACGAGTGTTTGTAGGATTGGAACCCTTATTACCAATCCTTCCTTTCTGCTGCTCTCGCTAATAGTGTATGTCACAGTAACTACTCAATGAAAGCCATACTATCATGGCTCAGTGGAGAGTAATATGATGCTCAGAGGCTGTACTCTGGCATAAGGCCTCTGTAATCTCTCCCCAAGTTTCATGTGGGCTTTTTTTCATCGTGGAGAAGAGGTTTGGCTGGCCTAGTGGAAAGTGATGTATTGTGCAGTTAAACCAAAGATGACGTCAAAGCAAAATGCATGAGGAGAGAAGGAGATAAGCACTGAGATAGATGCTGTAGTGGTGCTGTGCAGAGCTTTGAAAATGAGTCTGAGGAGTTTGGAATAGATATGGAAACACAGAGGAAATCAGAAAGTTTGTAACTTCAGGGATGGTTACTAAGGACGTTGGGGGTCTTGGCTCATTAATGTCCTGTCTAGCAGACAGGCCTTTGATAGTTAAGGACACATCTGAAAAATGCGCGCGCACAGAAAACTAAATGGAATTCCGTTTAACTCCTTTGGAAGGAGAAAGGATTGAGTTGAGGAATCAAATCTGTGATTACAGTTAGTTCAGTTTTTACATACTTGATGCTACACTCCTAAAAAAAAAAAAAAAAAAGAGTTCTGTGGCACCTTAAAGACTAACAAATTTCTTCGGGCATAAGCTTTCGTGGGCTCCAACCAACTTTGTCAGATGCATCTGACGAAGTGGGTTGGAGCCCACGAAAGCTTATGCCCAAAGAAATTTGTTAGTCTTTAAGGTGCCACAGGACTCTTGTTTTTTGCTATATACGGACTAACCCGGCTACCCCTCTGGAACTCCTAAAAAAACCTACTTCTTCTGATTTTAAGAAAAAAAACTCCCATCAGGAATTGCTAGTTGGACTGGGTAGGTAAACAGAGTCCAATCCAACTGTGCTGTTCAACTTATTTTGGAACATGGCCCTTTCTGAAAGGTCATTAATTAACCTCCCTAATGTAAATAAGAACGTCAGGGGTTTTGGTCAAGGTATCTCAGGGGATCTGTTATGTAGTGGTGCAAACTAGTTGCCTCAACTAATGTTTGTTGTGTTCAAAGAATTTACAAGTTAAAAAAATTGTATAGCCCCTACTACTACGCTCAGCGAGCCATACTTTGTCCTCTTTATACCCAAGCAATCGGTTTCACCTTACTAGGGATGTGCAGGTGGTACTGAGGACAAAATTGTGCCTTATGACTCCAGAGGAATGCAGAAAGGAGAATTGGGAAAAAAAAGAGAGAGAGATCCCTATCCCCTAATCTGTTAGTCTTTAAAAGTGCCACAGGACTCTGTTCCCTTTCCCCCTGTAATTCATAGATTTTTTTTTTAAAGCCAGAAGACACATGATTCCTGTATAACACAAGCTGTAGCTTTCCCTCTGTGATTCCCTGCTTCTAGCTCAGCAGTGATACTCAGCTTTAATAACATTCTGTGCTCTTGTTCTTCATTTTCAGATAATGTATGTGCCAACAATTTTAATGAACTGATCTGCTGAATTCAGAACCACAGCTTCCCTGCTGTGCTTTACTGAAACCTGTGCATCCAGATTTGAAAAGGCAGATTACTTTCTATTGAAAAGTGTTGCTTGAGGGGGCAGGCGCCTGACTGAACAGGTGCAGCTTGGCTCTTGCTTGTTGCTGCAACTTAAAGAATTGGCCGAAGTCAAAAGTACAGCAAGATGTGTGGTACTCTCCTTAATGTATACCACCCAACCAAATGTGATAAATTACTGTACACGCCTCTCTTTAAGAGTAAACTAAATTCTCTCAGCTGAGCCAGATGTTCTTAGTGGAGCAGTACACATAAGTTTACATTTGAGCTTCCTGTACTGTGGGATTAGCTTTCAAGTACATGCCAACAAAATGGATCTAATAGGAAATGTGCTTTAGAACGATGTGATTAAATTCAGGAAGGCCTGTTCTTGCGGTGTGTGGCAGAGCCATTAGTGTAAGTAACCCCTGCGTCAAGGACAGAAATATTTGAAGGGCTCTGAACTGTAGAGGAGCCTGAAAGCTGTAGGGAGTCAAGCTGGCTACTAAATTTTTAAAAAAAGTTTATAATTTAGTTTTCAGACGCTTTGAAAACTTGTGTTTGTTTATGAACCAGGGAGGTGCTGAGAAACTATAATGCATAGTCAGTGCCCTTCATAAGATTTAGGTCTTTTGGTATAGGAGTGGGAGAAGCTCAGCTGTTTGTACAATGATGCACCATCATGTCTTTATTTTTTGTGCACAGCCATCTATTGATTTTGAAGAAATATGCATTGAGGTTATTGTTGTTGTACCGCAGAGGCAAGAACAACATGAGTCTAAGATCAGGTTGTATGTGAGCAGACTGGGTACGGTCTGTACTTTTTATTTGTAGGTGGAAATAGCACAGTGCCAAAATGTACTTTAAGGCACTTACATTTTTAAGTCTTTTTCAGTTCAATTTCCTAAAGTATTTGGAATAATAATGTTGGTTGTTGTCATTTGTTGGCTGTGTATCTGTTCTCCCAACATGTACACTGTCCCAGTTCTGCTCAGATAACTGAGATGCCAAGCCACTATTGGATTATCCAATAAGACCAGAGATTCATTTCAGTAATGAAGGCACCCGGTCAGGTTTATTGCCAATTGAGCACATTAAAAAAAATGCCCTATACATGCTATAAGTCTACTTAATACATATATGCCCGTGACAGTGGATCAGCCCAGTAAACTGTGGGACTTCCCATTCCTCACTTGGCCAAAGAAACTTCCTTTGAAGTCTTCTTTTATACATTGATACAAACAGATTGCACATTGTCCCTCTGAAATAGGAAAATACCACCCCTTGACATAGTAAAATATCCACCTTTATCTTGTACTGAATGGTTTGATCAAAATATCTTTCTCCATCATGTCATTCTGAGAGGTCAGTCAGCCCTCGTTATCTTTGCGGTATTGCGATGTTCGGGTACCTTTGAGGAATGTGCTTGTGTGAGTGTTCTGTACCTAGGGCTTCTTTAGGACAGTGTGTGTGTTCGCAGTACCAGCTCTGGTCTTGCCAGTTACTGTAAGCCTGCCAGCATTCACAGCTGAACTTCTGCTAACTTATTTTATGACAGGGTTCAAAGGTTACTTTAATTCTGGCCTCATCTCTGACCTGTTATTCTAGGCCTCACGTCTCAGCTTTCCCTTCCTACTACAGTGGTACTTCACTGCTTTCCAGTCTGCAGCAGTAACATCATGTACAAAAGAATTAAACAACAATTTCTTAATAAGCATTATTAGCACTTCATGAGATGACTTGTGTGTCAAGTATCCTATCAGTTTCCAGCAAATGCAATGAGATCCTGATTTATTGATTTATTTAAAAATTAAATGTGCTTGAATTCTTAAAGTGAAAGGCTCGGAGAAAAAATTAGCAGAAAACGTATCTGTTATGGATATAGTTATCTAAGTGGTACTAATATTCATTATAATATAATTGTTCATATTCTTTCTCACAGCCATCTTGAAACTATGTGGAAATGGGGCACTGGAGATGATTCGTCCTCGAAAGCAGCAGTAAGTATTTCATTTTTTTTTTTATAAAGTTCTGACTTTAAAAAAAAAAAAACAACTTGTGGATTTTGGAAATTTCATTTAAGATGTGCTAATAAGTTTCATCTTTATTGCAAGGAGTATTGTTTAACCTGCTTAACCTGTTCTGCCAAGACAGTTTGAATTAACTGAAGGTCATGTTAGCTTCCTGCTCCCAGTCCAATCAGCTTTTAATTCAGAGTGTCTAACCACAAATCACACTGCTCACTTTCAACTTGTTTGTCTTGACTAAAGAAGAAATCCACAGAAGCCACATAAACATTAAATCAGTCCCTTTGTTACAGGCTGGCACTTGGTTGTGTACATCATTAATTGCATTAATACCAGTCGTGACCCTCAAGAAATAAAATCACACTCACTGTTTAAACATCACTATTAGATTTAAAATGCAGACTTTTGAGGCTTTGGGTTATTTTTGCCATTTTCCAAATTATTATATTTAATGATATGACTTTTATAGTTTGCAATGGGAAGAGTTTTCATGTTTTCTGCAGAAAGTTCTGCCAGGTATAATATCTAAAATTAGGCAACATTGAGTGAAACTATTACTCTCTTCTAGTAAGTGATAGAAATCTCTGTGCACAATTTCTTATCTCTCTACAAATCAAAAGTTTCTAAAAGCAACACAAATGGGTTTGTAAAGCAATTAATTCTGCAATGTGTACCAACTCCTTTTTTTTTTTTTTAAGTTTGTGGTGAGAGGGAGGAGAAAAGCCACTCTTCTCTTTCTTTTTTAGTTTTTAAGCTGACTCTGTTGTTTTAAAAGCAGAGGGTAGTGCAGATTCCTTGGATGTTTTCAAGAACTCTCCCTTAGACTTGTCCTAATAGGTGCATGCATTCCATCCATAGCTTAGATTTCTACAGTCATGCGTTTGTTTGGCAATTGTTTCTACTTCAGTTGAGGTGACTTCTAGTTTTCTAGTGGAACTGACTGGAAATGAGAATTTTTTGTTGTTTATGGTAGCACATACAATGTGGTAGGTGCTTTTCAGGGGGGACAAAAAGCGACAGACTGTGTTCCAAAGTGTTCAGAGTGTAAAGACAGCCAAGCATACAGAGTAATGGAAGAGGAAAAACAGATTTCTTTCTCAGTGAGATCATAACAGCATAATGTCCCCACTGTATTGTCGTACAGTTTAGTTTTGTTTGCATTGAAGGGACCAAGCTGTGTTATAGAGATTTCAGTTTCAGTGGCTTCATGTCACTGCTGCTTCTGTTGTTCATATTTGACAAATTACCCTGATGCTATCTTGACAGTATGTTTGAGTTTTAAAAAGGGGGAAATGCTGCACTCTGCATAAATTTAATTGGGTTGGCTGTAAAGCTGGTGGCTTTTTTGTTCACAGCCAGCATTGTCTGTACCATTTTGTGTGTTCAAAAGTATACTTAATCTCTGTAGGCTCATGGCTCTCAAGATGCAGCAAATATGTCAGTGGCTGATTTGACTGAACGGCTGACGCATACTGAACAGCTGGTAACACAGCTCAAAGAACTTATCAGAGAGAAGGATAATGAACTTCGGAATAAAGATCATCAGTTAAAGGTACTGTGTGTACACATCAAGGTAGCTGGTCAGCTACAGAAGAAAATGAATTACAGTCATATTTTCTTGGGTGAATAAGCTGTTTTCCCTATAAAAAGGCCTAAGACTCAGTTGTATCAATATTAGGGACTAAGGAAGCAGTGATCATAGTCTGTATGTGCATGGGTGTACATTACAGCTTCCTATCAATTTACTTCCTGTTTTCAGAATTGTAACCATCTTCGAGTATTACACAGTCAACAGGTGGTCCCCAAGAAAGAATAGATGCTGTTGATGAATGTGGGGGACAATTATCAATTGCAAATTGAAGGTTGTGCAAAGCTAGACAGGGATTTTCCTCCTTTTAAGCTAAGTATGGAACCTAATATTGTCCAAAATGTTGTTCGGCATTTAGTTCGGATGCAAACTTATCCCAAAGAGAGCTGCTTTAAATACAACAGTCTACTTTTCCTACACATTTTCTTCCATCATAATTTCTGTATTCCTTTCAGTATTTCATGTTATCCTTGATTTTTGGCCACAGTAAATTAAAGGAATTGATACTAGATACCCTGTAGACCAGTGGTGGCCAACCTGTGACTCCCTTCCTGCTGGCTGCAGAAGGGAACCGCTGCCTAGGGATCCAGGTGGAGTGTGTTTCCATGGGGCTAAAGATCAATGCAGGATCTTTGCTGCAATCAAGGGAATGAGAGATCAGTGCTCTACTCCCAATGGCTGTAACAGGGAGCAAAGCAAAGTGCTCCACCTAGATCCCTAAGCACTGGGGTCCATGCTGATTTCCCATTCCCCTGGTTGCAGAATGGAACCACTGCCTAGGGACCCAGTTGGATCACACAGGGTTACAAGATACTTGCGCTTTCTCTGCTGCAGCCAGGGAGGTGGGTGATCAGCGAGGAGGCAAACTCCTTGCTGAACTCTTTCGATATGGCTGCAGTGGCGAGGGGGCCCTGTTGGTGCAGACTGGTGGCCATTCAGGATTGTAAAAATGATACCTGTGGCCCCTGAGCCAAAAAAGTTGGGGGACTACTGCTATAGACTGTTGAGGGGTTTTCATCATTGACTCCTCCTATTAGCGCTCATATTTGAAATGAGTTCTTGAAAGATGCTTTTCACCCTTCTGTTTTAATGAGACATTTTCATGTTAGTATAGTCTAAAATTGTTTCAAAATATGGTCTTTTACAAAACATAATATTGAACAAAGATGTTTTCATCAAATCAAATAAAACCAAGCCAAACTATTTTAAATTAAACATTCCACTGCAGTGTTGTGACTCTATGATTGTGACCAGAATTCATAACATCAGTGTAGTGTTTAGTTTGTCTCTGATGAAGTGGAGCACTTCATCCCAGGTACATTTTCCCAGCAGAGATATTAGATCAGCTTTTTAAAGCGCTCAGCATTTATCTTTCAAAAATGGGGCCTTTTAGGTGTCTGTGGTAGGACATCTGAAAATGTCAGCATCCAAAATCACTATTTACTTTTGAAGGTTTAAGCCTTGAAGTAGTATTACTAACAAAGAAAGGAAAACTTTAATATATAACTTTAAGTGGGACACTGACCCTTAAGTTTCAATATCTGTCGGTATCGTAGCTCAATGCAGACACTTAATAGTAATGAAAGGAATATTATCAAGCTGCTTCATAGTTGAAGGGCCTCAGGGCCTGAAGTTAAAATGTTCTTGTGGGGCTAGGAAGTCTTGGTAATTGTTAGATTTATGTTTACATATTTTGGTAATGGTTACTAAATGATTAAGTTACATGTGTAGATTAGTCATGTTATAGCTAATTCCATAGCTGTGAACTACTCTGATGTTATAGGAGGAAAAAGAAGCTTCTGAGGCCAAGCTTTCCAAAGTAAAGCTGCAAAATAAAGCCAAGGTGACATCGCTGACTTCACAACTGGAAGAACTTAAGAAGCAGTTATCAGGATCTGAAGGACAAGAGCAAAAAGCAGAGCAAAAAAAGAGAGTGAGTTTTGCCCTTCATTTTTAAAGTTACATTTAGACCGCGGCCCTGCAATCAGATCTGCATGGGTGGACCTGATTATAAAATGCATGATGTGAGATGATGTATTTGGGTTAAATTAAGGTGAAAATGCATAGGTAGGTGTGCATGCGTGCGTTTCCAACTGTCTTGTACATTCATCCACTTTCTACAGCTTTTTACAGAAGTTAAGAAATGTTTCTATGAACATTCTCTTCAAAATGTAATGGCAACAGTTTATTTTGAAACAGGTAACCGTTCCCTTTAGATCAGGGTTGTCAAACAGCCTCTTCCATTTGGCCCACAACTGTCTTCTGTGAGACCGCACTCTCTCCTTGCCAGAGACAGAGTGGTCTCACATATCTAGCTCGCCACGATGCTATGAGGTGTCAGGTATTGTGACATCACAGAGCGCTGGGTATGCGAGACTGCACTCTGAGATCATATTGTCTCTCTAACCGAGAGAGAGTGGTCTCACAGAATGCAGTCCCCCATACACCACGCTCTACGATGTTGTGAGTGCCCTAGTATTTCGATTTATGGTATCTGCGGCCCCCTTGAAGTACATTTAAGTACAAATCTGGCCCACCATAGCAAATGAATTTGACATCCCTGCTGGGCTGATATGTTTGCAGCCCACATTGTTCTCTGTTAACAAATGAGAACTAGTAAAGGAAACTGGTTAGAAAACAACTACAAGCAAAAGTGAAGTGGACTAGTTGGTTTTTATTATCCAAGGCCAACTGTGAAAAATAAACAAATGGCGTCAATGGGAAATTGTAAATTAGATGTCCAGAAACTTTTATTCAGTGATGGAAGTTTTACCATAAATGTGGGTTTAAAAATGTTTTTACAAATACATCAGTTTAAGATGGCTGTAGTTCTTCAAAACAGCATGATGTTTGACACATTAGTATTATTGTTGTACATGCAGTGTGTTAATTGTATTAATGCTGTAATCCTTATGATTTTAGAAAACAGTACTGAAATTGAACATAACTGCTAGCCTTTTGCAGTTGTGTGTCTTCTCCAAAGCATGCAGTGGCTGGTAGTTTAACAGATTAAACTACTAACTTCTCATCTGTGGTGAAGCTCATTGGTCCTTGTTTGTAAAATTAGACTGTCAGATTTGTTTTGTGATTGTAAATAATTTCTACAGATCAATAATCTTGTACATTTTTTACAGATTTCCAGGTAATGTTTCATTTCAGAATAGTGACTGACACTTCAGAAATAACCTCTTTTCCGTCCTCTCATCATTCTTTTTCTTTCTTATTCCTTCCTAGCTAGGTGTATTGTGCTTGCTAGGAGAAATGTGTGGACTTGCTGTTTGTACCAGATAATGTATGTGCATCCAGCATATGGGTCAACCTGAGGCACTTCAATTTTGCTCTCTATAAATACATCAGAGGGATAAATACCAGGGAGGGAGATGAATTATTTAAGTTCAGTGCCAGTGAGCATATGGATATAAACTGGCTATCAGGAAGTTTAGATTTGACATTAGACGCAGGTTTCTAAACATCAGAAGAGTAAAGTTCTGGATCAGCGTTCCAAAGGGGGCAAAAAACTTACCTGGGTTCCGCACTGAGCTTGATAAATGTATGGAGACAATGGTATGATGGAGCAGCAATTTGACATTTAACTGATCTTTCACGACTAGTGGTAAATAGGCCAGTGGCCCGTGATGGGAATTTTGGTGGGGTGGGTTCTGAGTTACTACAGAGAATTCTTTCTTGGATGTCTGGTTGGTGACTCACATGCTCAGGGTTTAACTGATTGCTGTATTTAGGACTGGGAAGGAGTTTTCTCCTAGGGCAGGTTGGCAGAGACCATGGATTTTTTTCACTTTTCTCTGTAGCGTGGGGCTTGGGTCACTTGCTGGTGGATTTTCTGTATCCTGAAGTCTTCTAAAACTGTGATTTGAGTATTGCGATAAATCAGTCATAGGTTAGAGGTCTGTTACAGGTGTGGGGGGAGCTTCTGTGGCCTGCATTGTGCAAGAGGTTAGAATAGAGGATCATACCGGTCCCTTCTGACCTTAAAGTCTGTGAGTCTGCATCTATAAATATTGTGGCGGCTTTGTTTAATATCTTGTTGGGACATTCAAAATAATGGGGTCCTGAAAGGACCTCTGAAATATGCAGTAGTATTTCATAATTAGGATGACAATTTGCCCCCCCCAGTATTGTGTGAATTTGTGGCATTGTAGAAGTCTTTTATTTGACTTTAGAAGCTAAAATCTCTCTATTTACATATAGGTATCTAGAGATGGTGACCAGGAAAATGCTGCAGCTAACCGTGGGAAGTTATTAGTACTTAGAAGGAAAGTTGAAGAATTAGAATTCCAGAACACACAAAAAAATGAAGAACTACAAAAAAAGGTAGGCTTTTACATGATGTTAAGCAAGGGACTTTTAATAGATTCAGTGTAGAATTGCTTTTAACGGCAGAACGGATGCGTTTTGAAAATGACCTGTAGAGTTATCAGTGCTGACACAATGCCAGACCCTATCCACTGAAGAAAATTGCTATTCTTTTTATTGGTGAGGACTCGGGTCGTAAATCTGTTTTTGCCATCGTTTATTAATAATTGGAGTTGGGAATTCTGCAAAAATGCTAATTGCGCAGAAACTGCCAGGAAAATAGGGCCAATACCAGGCTCCTTATTTATGCACACTACACAGTCAAAATTTGATCATGTCAGAAACTTGACTTTAATGGTCTCAGTCATGTGGAAGAGGTAGTATGTGGAGTGGTCATGTTATCCCGTTTATCCTTCTGGATGTGATAGAAATTGAAGTTACAAATGTAGCCATCTTTTCATTCTCAGATTGCTGAATTGGAGGCTCAACGTCAGCGAGGGGCTGAAATGGATGCCATGCTTGCAGAGAAGGAGAAGAAATTAGCTGAAAAAGAAGCCTATATCATTGATTTGCAGATAGCATATGACTCAAGCAATGTTGCCAAAGAAACACTTACTCCTAATGTAGAGTTAAAGGTACACGACTAGTATATGTCTTTATGGCAATGACTGCTCATGTGGCAAATCTGCATAGACCTATGTGGGTGTTCTCCTCCTCCCCCACAAATATGAGAGTCGGAGGATTTTGCTCTGCTATATTAGGGAGCATACCCTTAAGTGCAAGTCTTGCGCTGTTGCTTACATCAACAAAAATCCTGTGCTGATGACCAATTAAATAGGTGAATTTTTATTTCTGCATGATGTTTTTCAGTCCAACTTGCAAAAATATTTTGAAATAATTCTTAGTAATATTTTGAAGTGAATTGGTAAATTTCACTGTCAGCTTAAAACAAAAGTTGTACTGTAAATCTAAGAAAACTTTAGCTTGGGAGAGGCTAGTGAATTCACGATGCTGTCATTGTTTTTTAAGTCCTGAGTGCATTTCTCTAATTGTCTTATCTTGCATTCCAAAGAATCAGTTGTCTGTGAAAGAGTCTTCACTACAGAGCATGCAGATTCTAATTGAAAACCTTACCAAGAAGGTTGGAGACAGCGAAGAAAGATGTAGTCTACTCCAGGAACAGATTGAGAGTCTCAAAAACCTTCAGAATAAAGAGAAAGATCATTTTCAGGAAAGAGAAGCTATGTATATTGAAAATGTAGGTGAATACATTGTAAAAATTACTAATTCTTTCGTGTCGGGAGTTGATAAAGTGGTACCTTATACATCCACTATATCTCAACAATCAATTTACATTTGTAGTTCTTGGTTTTTGAAGATCCCTTCAACAGTGTGGTAATTAGAGCTTCTGTAACAGTGAATTAGGAAACAGTTTTTACGTTCTGTGGGTGATATGTCACTGAAATGAATAGGGATTTAAACATTGTGGGGGGACGAAATTGGTAGGAGGAAATCTAATGGATAACTTGGTGATTGAGTTCAGCTGAGTGAAAGTCCAAAACTTACTTGTCCCTCTTTCTGTCTATCCTCCCAAAATTCACCACCAAATGTGCACATGCAGTAACTTAATAGTGTTGTCGTATTACTATAACCCGTGTCCTCTTTCTCATCCCTTCCTTCGTTGTATAAACACTAGGCTTTAGTTAGTTCGAATTAAGGGCTTCCTTAATTTGAACTAATAAGTTCGAATAGGGTATTCGAACTAAAGGGTTAATTCTAGCTAACTAGTTCGAATTAGCCAATGTGGCCATGTTAATTCGAACTAATTTCTTAGTTCGACTTAATCGACCATTGAAATGAATGGGGATCACTAATTTGAACTAAGCAAGTGCCATGAATGGCACTTGCTTAGTTCGAACTAACTTTTTCTAGTTCGAATTAAGCTAATTTGAACTAACTAAAATTAGTTCGAATTAGTTAGTTCGAACTAATTTTAGCAAGTGTTGACATAGCCATTATGTCTAGGTGAAATTATAGAAGCTATTGAATTTGCAGAAAGTAATTACTCAAAATTCTAGATCACGCTAACATGATTGTTCATGTTAAATTTTTTTTTTTTTTTTTTAAATATTCATTAATGGCCACCATGGTTTTATATCTGTTCCTAACAAAACTTGTGAGGTAACCAAGAAAGACAAGTTTGGAAATAGAAAACAGGTATGTTAAAGGGGAGGTAGCAGTCCTATATGGCTTGAATTTGGGAAAGGGTGGGAGAACCAGTATAGAAGTGGCTGAAGATCAGGCATGTGTTCATAGGGGTGAAAGGTTAAAAAATCAGAAGGGAAACGACCAACGCAAGAGGATGGAGGCATGTGAGGTCAAACAAAAGCAAACACACTACCTATTTCCTTGGGGCCAAATTCTACACTTACTAAAGTTGGATTTACTCTGGCTAAACTCCATTGACTTAATTTGATTTACATTGCATTTACACTGGTGTAACTGAGAATAAAAGCTGGTCCTTGGAATGGTCAATAACACTATATTTAACAGGTTGCATTTTTTAAAATGATGCTGTCGTGCATGTATGTATGCTCTGCTAGGGGTTGTTTCAAACTTAGTTTTTGTAATTTGTTTTCAGATACGCATGTTTCAGAATATTATCCAGGAAAAGGAAAAAGAGCTGGTTGGACAAGCCCAGAAACACGAGCAAGAGCTCTTTAAATTAATTGCTAAATCTGATGCTAGTGCTGATCTAGAACAGGTATGTTGGGAAACCACTGACTTCGATTTTGACAGCTCTTTAGGAAGACAGGCAAGGAAGAATATGCAGGTCATAGATAATACAGTTCTGTGAGGTCCAGCTCAGGAGATATTTTGGGACGATGGAAGAAATGTCTCCCTTATTTTTTCTTTCCTGTAAAAAGTAATTCCTTTATTTCCTGGCTAGTTACTAAAGGCATTGAAGCAGAAGCTACATGAAAAGGAGGAAGTCATGCTGGGTAGAACACAGGTGATAGACATGCTGCAGAAAGAACTGGATGGCAAGGACCAGCTGCTGAAAGTAAGAAGTTGTACTTGTACTATTCACGGTCTAGTCAATTAATGAGTTAAAAACAATTACTTTTTAAGTTCTCTGATTTTATTTATTAAGATTTATCTATACAGCAGATTTTGACACTTTATGTAGGTGCCTTTGACATTTGTTAAACACAGTATTAATTGTCCCAATAAGTATAAACCCAAATCAGAAAATAACAAGCTGAAAATAAAATAAAAATGAGCCTTTCCTTTATCCTCCCTCCCCCAAGTACTATATTCCATTCACAAATACCAGCCTTTAGCTTGGCCCTGTCCCCTTAGAATCCTGGGAAGAGAGGAGCACTTCACAGTATACCCTGCAGATCAACAGATTGGGGATATTTCAGATCAAAAAGGGAGGACTGAATTCCTAAATTGAGGGGCTATGGATCAGAGTGCCCTGCTAGCAGCCCTCTTTTAAAGGGAAAGGACTCCAGCTTGAGTATTTCTGCTGATTTGCAACAGCAATAGCTAACTAGATTGTTGGCTTTCCAAGGAAAAGGTATCTTGTCTTTCTTTATACATATACAATGCCTAGTTGTACAGTGGACCCTAGACCCTGATTGGGGCCTTGGGTGCTACTGCAATATAAACAAACATGGGATGGGGGCAGGGAGGTTAGGTGAGATTGTTGCAGGCCAAAATCAACACCTTTAATTCTACCTAGAAACCAATAGGAGGCTGCTATTGCAAGTCTGTAGCACTGGGCAAAGTTCTTTTTCCAGTAAATTGTACTTACATGGGGTGCTACACTTCCCATCAGTTTCAGTGGTTTTAAGACAATATAATGCTTTGTAGTAGATTGACTTTGGGGTGACAAAGATATGGGTCATGATAGCAAGGTCTAAATGCAGTAGAACTAGTTGCAAACATTTGGCCTGATGTAGATTGAAAAAAATTTGTCTTGGTTACTGCTGCTAAAAAAATGAATCAAAATTACTTTCTGTGGTAATTTCAGGGTTTGTGGAACAGTAACTGAAATAGACTGACCTTTGCCATTGCTTCCATTTTGAAGTTGTCACCTTATGGACTACTTAGATCTTTTCCTCTCGTCACGAATTTTGAAGCTTACTGTTTTTTAGTTTTTAGATTTTTTTAAAAAAAAAGGCGTACATGGATGGTATTTTATGGAGTCATGGTGAGACAGTTCTGTTTAACAATCCACTGTAAAGCTTTTTGAATACCACTAATCTCACTGTCTTTAAAGAAACCTAGGGAAATATTTGCATATACAAGAAGAGAACTGGGAAAACAACCCTTGCCTACTTGTGTCTGAAAATTTTCCAGTTTAAAATACTTGTATATATTGCTAGACTGCAGAACATTTACTTAAAATGTTTCTTTAACAGACTACAGCACATGCTCTTGATATAAGCAGTCTTTCACATGCCTTATTGTTTTGTTACCAACTATGAAATTATTGGAACAACATCTTCTAAGGATTTTCCAGAGTCATGAACACAGTTACACATACCTTATTGAGTCTCTATGCACTGACAACATTTGATTGATTTATTGTTATCCAAGAAAGATCATTTTTCTGCAATTTCTACTCTGGTAATCAAAATTGTCATTGGCTATCTATGTCAGGATCTTCCTGTTCCAGAGGGGTATCCGTGTTAGTCTATTGCAGAAAAACAAACAGAGTTCTGTGGTACATTTAAAGACTAACTGATTTATTTATCGAATGAGCTTTCGTGGGAGAAAATCCCAGACGGTGACTTTTATACAGATTGAGTTGTCTACTATAACTCTGGGAAAGATTTTGATTAAGATGGAATAATCACTGGGGGACGGGGAGAGGCCAAGAGTTGGGCACATATGAAGGTTCCCCCAGTGATTATTCTACCTTAATCAAGTGAACTTTTCCATCTTGCTCTCCATTCATGCTATCCTCTTTGCTTTCAGTCCCAAACTTTCTGGATCAAGGTTAACTGGACAGTGCATCATCGACGGCTTATTATGAAAGTACTTGTTTTATATAGGTGTCTAATTTGTATTAGCAATTCATTTATAAGTGTGATCTGTGGTCTTGCTCTGCCTCTTTATTTCTGCACTCTTGCTCTGCTGCTTTACTAGAGCAGCTAATGTGAAACCAAATACAAGATTAAAAAAATACAAACAACTAGACAAAACAGTAGATAGTGCAGGGGATGCACCAGAAGGACGGGCTAAATAACTTGGAACTTTTCCTTCTCTAGTTTCTTGGGTAAGAACTTTCAAAAGGGGACTGTAGTAAGGTGGTGTCAACATCTTCTATTTTTGGTCTTCAGAATCAGCAGAGTCTTAGGGCGTTTTCCAGGGGATTTTTTCCATTTTTTATTCCCTTTTTTCTTTTTAAATTGACATTTCCTCCTAAAGAGCAGGTCAGGGTCAGGCTGTAGTTAGCACTTGAGCCATGCAGACCCTCCATTGTATCTTCAAGCTACTGCCTGAGAGTTCACACCTTTAATATGTATAATAGAGCCTTAGGCTGCCAGTGGACCAGCCCTGATAACGTTCTCTTTTTAAAGTGTGTTGCGTGTGGAGAGGCGCAGATGGCATACTTCTAGAAAAACTAAAAGTGAATGGAATAGTTTTCTTTTTCTAATACAGGAAGTTAATGAAAAACTGAAACGTCTTCAGTCAGAAAAAGAGAACATTCAGTCTAAACTGGATGCTGAGAAACATGTAATGAGAGCCCAGCTAAGAGATATGATGGAAAAATATGAACTTGAAATGACCAAGGTCCGGGAGAAACATACTGCGGAAGTGCACGAAATCCAAGAGAAGCAGGAAACTGAGCTACAGGAGAAAGACCAAGCCATACTGCAACTTCAGAAACAAGTGTCAGAATTAAAAAATAATGGGAAGAGTAACTCAGAACAAGTTATAGATGTAGATATTGTAGCTAAACAAAAGATGGAGCAGCTAGAAGGTATTTCATTAAAGCATAGCTCTTATGTTTGAAGAGCTTGCTTGTTATTCCATTGTATACTGCAAAGGTCCCCAAACTGCAGAGGAACATTCAGGAGGGGAGGGTGCAGTATCATGCAACCTGGGCCAGCCCCCCTGGGAGGGAGGAAGTGCCATCCAGCCACTCTCTCTGCCCCCATCTCTGCTGCAGCCTAGCCCCTCAGCTTGCAACCCCAGCCTCGGCTCCCAGCAGCAGTTCTATGCCCTGCTCCTGACTGGCCCCGTTCATGGCCCTGGACCCTGCAGTCCTCACCCTAGGCCTCTTGGCTGCAGCTCCAAGCTCTTAGGCCGTGGCTTTGGGGTGCCCGCTTAGCCCCGGCTCCTGATTGTGGCTCCTGTGGGGGAGCAGACTGGGTTAACAGGGAGTGTGATCCAAAATGTTTGGATATCACTGGTATACTGTGTGCCAAAGTCAGACCTGGTAAAAGTTGGGTACAGCTTCATTGACTTCTGTGAAGGAGGTGGTGGGGGTACTTTATAATTACTTGGGAGATGCTTAGATGCTTTAGAGAACAGGGCCCTAGAAATAAAGTAAATTACATTTAAATTTAGCCTGGCATTTTTTAGGAATATTTATCCCCTTCCTGTAGAAATTTTAGCAAGTGTTCCTGAATAAATAGATCAAACCAAATCCCAAAGTATGTTTTGTAATTACATTGATCCTCTTACTAGAATTCTAAATGAACACTATGGTGTTTGTTTGTTAGCTGAAGTAAAGTTGAAGACAGAAGAAGCCAGCAAATCTGAAGCTAAATTCCTTAAAATGAAGGCTTGGTCCAAATCAAGAATTAAACAGCTGGAGGATGAACTGAAAAATGTACATGTAATATTTTTTATTTGATATTATATGCCTGTTTTACAAAAGACTGATTGTAGATTTGATTAAGAATTAAGATGCAGTTTAAAAGGCCCACTAAATGGGATTTTAGAGAATACCTAATATATGACTAGAAAAGAATTGATGTTCCTGAAGTCATAAATTCTGTACAAGGGAATGTTTCAATAAGCCGTATAATAGTTTGTAATTTAAAAACAAAGGAAGAGCCCTGATAGAAAAGCAGTTTATAGTAACTTGTTGCATTTGACTATCTTAGAAAATATTGTTATGCTAAATCTTATTTTAAAAAATAAGAGCAAGATTATTGCATTAGCTTTGGTTTTATCGGCGTTTCAGTACATTTGAAGGAAGTGAATCCTGTTTCTCTTTATAGTTATCATCAAAGAATAACGACATAGCTGCCTTAAACAACTGCATCTCAGAATTAGAAATGGAAAGGAAAGAACTACAGTCAAAACTGCAAGCATTTTCTGAACTCAAAACTCAAAATGGTAAATTATATTGCTTTTTGTTTGTTTTACTCTATCAACTTGATTTGAACAGATGACGTAATAAAATAAAGATGAGGTTTTCTTGTCTTTACAGTTTCAAAGGAAGAGATTTGACAGCTATGAAACTGAAAAACACTGCTTAATACGTTTGTTCTATGGAGATTACAAAGTTAAATTTTCTTTGTGTAACAGAACAGTAGCAAAGGATAATCGGATACCATTCAAATAAGTTTTCCCCCCACAGTACTGCTTGTGTATAATACCTGAATCCTTGATGCACTTACACTTTTAGAGTTGGGCTCTCTGAGTAGAAAATACCATTGAAGCAAACTGTGTGCTGTATCTTTTTGTGATGTAGACAGGGCACTGTATATGAATTCAGGAGATCTGGGTTTGGATTCCAGCTCTGCTACTGTCTTCAAGTTTGACACTGGACAATTCACTTTGTATCTCTGTATCTCAGTTCCCCCATTTGGAAAATGAGGATAATAGTACTTTCCTTTGTAGTTTTGAGTATCATGGATGTAGATTTAAAACATTGATTGGAATTAATAATAACATAAATTAATTTTGTAAGGATTTGGCCTTCACAGCCCATCACTGATACCTTCCAACCCAAATGATTCTGTGATCTTGTTTGGGCTTCAATTCTTCCTTTAGATAATTGCTGATTTAACAAATTCTTTTGTCTTTGAATAATAAAGCCAATTCATTATGTTTTTGCAGAAGAACTGTTGGCCAAGCTGGAAGTCTATGAAGAGCAGCAGCGAAAATTGCAGGCTGATCTTGAACAAGTTACAAAGAGGGCAGCCTCACAGGTTTTCTGTTTAAAGTTAATTTACATGAATTGATGTAGCTTCCCAGTGCTAACTTGTTGTCTTCAAAACAGTATTATCTGAAACTTGAATTTGAGTTAGAACTTAACTTACTAGCATACAGACTTGAGATGCCAGTTGTGATTCATTTAGCTATAAAGCTTCTAGGATTTTGTTTTGAAAGATCTTACTGCTATTGAGTAGAAAATTAATGTTATTTTGAACAATTCAGTGTCTGTGTAAAACAAACAAGGAGTCCTGTGTCACTTTTAAAGACTAACAGACTTATTTATTGCATGAGCTTTCATGAGTAGAATAAAGCTCATTCGATAAATAAAGTTGTTAATTTTTAAAAGTGCCCCAGAGCACCTTGTTTGTGTTGCTGAATTAGACTAACATGGCTACCCTTCTGAAAGTGTCCATGTAGTTACAGATAACTAAAGAGATGTCTGAATGGTGCTATTTTATGTACAAAACAAATTCATATAATCAATTAGGAAATATTCATTTCCATCACAAATATATGGATTCAGATATAAAAGTGAGAGGAAGGGATTGCTTTAGACATGTCTGCTATGTAGGCCTTGAGAATGATGAGTCCTGTTTGTTAATCCTGATATCTGTATAGCCAGCAGAGCAGGTAGAAAAATAAGTATATTTTGCAAGAAATTCAAAATAAAATACATTTTTTGTTCTAAATTTTCCATGAGCGGTTTTTAATGATAAATTTTCGAAACCATTATAAACTTTTTTCCATAAACATAGTTTTGGTGGCGGGGACAAAAACCCATATAAAATAATTTTGTTCACAATGAATATTTTTAGTGGAAATGTTTGTTCTGATCAATAAGCCATTTTTGTTGAAAAAACTTTTCAGTTAAAAACCAAAACAAACTGCCACCACCTTTGACCAGCACTTGCAAGCAAGTTTGTGGCTTTGTTATTAAGATAAAAGTGCCCACAGGTCTTCTGCTAACATGGATTTTTAATGTTAAAGAAAATTATCTGCTTTATTTGTTGGTCTTAATTGTATTTGTTATTTATATAAAGTTATAAGTGAGGCACAGAGGTGCAAGTTCTGTTCCTGAATAGTTACAATCTGTTAAATTTATTTTGGTAAATGTTATTTTCATGCCCAACTTCTCTTGTAGGCCAGTGAATCAGGCAGTGCGGATGAGTTCCAGAGTCAGCTTTTGGAATGGCAGGAAGTGGTACCAGAATCAGAGGAGGTGCCTGACCAAGTCAGAGGAGAGAAATCTGCCATAGCTCTGACAATGGTTCAGATTGAAGAGGAGAGAGAAGGTAAATTGAAGTATTTAAGATGAAACTAGATTGTCAGTACAGCCAGTACTATGAATCTCTTCTGTAGCTGCAGTTCAGACGAAACTGATATCCTTTCTCCATTTCTCACTTCCGTAGTCAAGTGAGATGTATGCAACTAGTGCAGTTAGTAGAATACAACAGTTACTGTAATTCCATTTGTATTTTGGCTTGTTTCCTTTAATCTGTTTTATACATTCATCACTTTGCATCATGATTATCAGTGGATTTGTTAGTCTGTTAGCTTTGAGCTGCTTATCTTTTGGATCATTAATTGCATTTGTTTCAAAAGCTTAACATCTGCACTTGAATTATCAATGATGGAAATGGCAGCTATGTGGCTGCTTCCCTTGAATTAGAGGCGAAGGTATGGGGAGCTGTAGCGTTGTTTAAAATTTGATAATAGGCCAGAAAGTGGTGTTTTGGCAAAATACAAATGAGATTCAGAGCTTCTCTGTAAATGTCATTAACCAGTAAGATTTTCAAAAGATGTTTAGATATAGTAACAAACATTCAGATGAATGGAGAGAACTGGCAACAGGTTGATACTAGTTTAAAATGTTAAGTATTACATTGAGATCACCATTAAAGATTATCTCAGATTTTATACAGACTGCTAAATTTTTGATGAAGTAGTCAACGATGGTAACATTTTTTTAAAAAACGGTCTTCTGGTTGAAAAATCAAACATAAAAAAAGTCTAGGTATCAGGTTTCAGGCTAATTTTCATTTGTTTTATAGACTGATAGACTCTAAGGTCAGAAGGGACCAGTATGATCATTTAGTCTGACCACCTGCACAGTGCAGGCCACAAACACCTCACCCACCCACTCCTGTAATAAGCGTCTAACCTATGACTGAGTTATTAAAGTCCTCAAATCATGATTTAAAGACTGTAAGATACAGAGAATCCGCCAGCAAGTGAGCCATTCCCAGAGCTACAGAGGAAGGCAAAAAATCCCCAGAGCCATAGCCAATTTGTCTCGGGGGAAAATTCCTTCCTAACCCCAATATGGTGATCAGTTAAACCCTGAGCTTGTGGTCAAGTCTCAACAGCCAGGCACCCAAGATAGAATTCTCTGTAATAACTCAGAACCCATCCCATCCACCCTCCCTTCTTAGACCACTGACATATCCACCACCGCTGCCTCCGCATGGTAGTGTACCTTAACTCCTTTCCCCTTTGGTATCTGAGTGTGGGTTGAAAGCACAAAAATTAATGTGCATCATCTATTGATAAAATAAATCCAGTCAATTAACTTGAATAGACTTTTGTTAATCTTTTGTAGCTAGAATTTGAGACTCAGCTGATGGATTTCAGAGTTCATTCCATAAGCACCAAAATGCATTTCCTTCTTTGTGAGAGGTTTATACATGTAATTTCTTGAGCATTGAGAAGAGAATAATCCCTCTTAATTTTAATTAATACTTATCTCCCACGTGTTGTCGACGGGTCTTTATGCAGTAATATTAACAGTTATAAAACTTCATCCGTGTCCAGTCAGTATTTAATTTTGCAGTTTTTTCCTTTGGGATATGCATGACCTTTCTGTTTCTTTTTTCCTTCCGTTACACCTGATGAGCATTCAACGTCCCTTCCCCCTCCACTCCTACCCTACACTGCGATTTGGTCAGCCACTGAGAACGTAGTTTCCCATCAGTTTTGTGCATGCAGGTTCCAGCCATAACAACCTGTAATGTACTGTTGCTGTTTTCCTCTATTGAACTTTCTCGAGAGGAAATCGCCAACAGTACCTTATAACTGCTGCTATTGGTGGTATGTGGTTTTTAATAATATGTATAACAAATGCTAGTTTTTTAAACTTATTTCCTCTTGCAATGCCTATTTCTTTGCTTATATTAACAGAATCATCTTCCTTTATTCTTTTTTGTATTAATAGCTGACTCCATATTTACCTTGTAACCTGGTTTAAAGGAAAACTGCACAACTTGGCAGAGTTTCTAAGTTGTGAAATGATCTATAACTTTAGAAAACTGTAGTAACAGCAATTGTTCAAATACATGTTAAATGAACTAGAAATGTTATAAAATTATACAACTTACTGGGTAGCTCTGAGATACTTGGATTTCTAGTTCTTTGTAATGGGGAAAGTCATTAGTCATTTCACTACTAATATTATCATTTATCAATTTAATTCCTTCTTTGCATTGTCAGATTATTGAGACATTCTCAAGTTTACTTTTTAAAAAAGCGGGTTTTGGGGTTTTTTTTTGACAATAGAAAAGACCAATTCTGATATCCTTACAGACATTTAACCTTTCTTTGCAAATAGTCATTTGTGAAGCAAGAAGCTATTCAATGTGGGCATCAGAATTTTTCATTTTTACAAGGCATAAGAAATGCCTGTGTTTTTATTGTTATTTATTTTAATTCTTAGTGGAAAGCATTTTTAAACTAAAACAAATGCAGATTCCCAGGTAGTGTTTGCAACTCAAACTCTGAATTGTTTTGGTAATGCATAAAACCAAAACATGATTAAAAGTAAATGTGAAATGGACTAATTTAATTTAACTGTTCAAACAAAGTAAAATGCAAAAAGTAAACACACAAAATAAATGGAAAACAAACAAAAAGCACTCTTTTCACACTAAACTAGCTGCTAAGAAAATCTTAGTTGAAGGTAATGGTAGTAACATAGCTAAGGAAATATAAAATTACGTGAATTTTCACTCCAATGGCATCCCATACAAAACACTTTTTATAAGTAATTTAATTCTGCTTAGTATAATAGAGTTACAGTGAGTGGATCTCTTATTACTGTTTCTGTTAATTCTGTCATGAGTGGGGGGTGGGAGGGGAAGCAAAAAGAATTCCTACTCACATCTAACAAATAAATGTTACAAAAATAAATGTAATAGGTATTGCATATTGTAACTTGAGTGACATCGGGGGAGTTCAGGGGGAATCAGTCTGTTCCAGTGTTACAACAGGGGTGAATTAGATCCATTTCTTACCTCGTTAATGCATGTATGTAAGTTGTTCTATGAACTGCATGCATTGTGAGTAAAGTCCTTGAATTGGATTAATTTGTTGGTGAATTTGAGAGGAGATATAACCAAAGGCCTGTGCAATGATTAAAGTATGGAGTCACCTTTATCTTTACTTTTTCATGCTGTCTTGTCTGCTTTGCATGAAACATCTATTCCCCATACTATTACACATTTTGTCATATCACAAAACAGATGGGAATGTACTTAAAATGGAAAAATCATTTCTAACAGTAGACAGGATGCATATTTAAGCTTTCATACTCTGAATTTTTTCAGTGTGTTATTTACAAATGATTCTATATTTGTCTTACCAAGAATCATATTAATGCCTGATAAGATGGCTTGATGCCAGTTTGCAGTGTGACACGTGCTTGTGACTTCCTCAAATTATCTGGCATTGTGACTCACAGTAAAAAGATACATTTCATTTCCATAAAAATGCATGTGATTATTCAGCTGTACAGAAATATAGCAATCTCAGCTGATATCTTTATTATACAAATTAGTTGTATTTTAACTCGGCAAATTGAATTGAGTTGTACGTTGACAATTTAATTGACTGCATATTTGTTGTACAGTCAGAATATAAACCCTTCTTTTCTAGTCATTCTTTCTAAAATGTTGCTGAAGAAGTAAATCATACTTTAATTTACTTCTTAAAGAATTGTATGGAAATTATTCTTACATTATATGTAACTTTGTTGTGGGAAATCACAAGGTGAATGCTATGGATTGCTCTTGTAATCTTCTTGTCAGTCATTCATAGGAATTTCAGTCTGTCACTGATCTGTTTGTATCTAGTTGATGTGTGATATGTAAATGTAATTGCTTTCCTGTGGCACAAAACTGATTGAGGATGACTGGTTCTTTCCTGGCTGCTCTGATCCAGCCATAGTCTCAGGGCAACAGGAGCTGGAGGAGGAACTGACTGCAGTTCAAGGAACTGGCAGACTGCGGCAAACAAGAAGGAAGAGCAATCAGGCCAGTGGGAAACTTCAGGTAGGTTTGTAGAAATATTAAAAAAAAAAGTTACCTATATTTTAATCAAGGACATTAATAATTGTGTTATCTATATAGCGCCATAAGTATGCATGGTGCTTTATAACTGAATACAAGGATGAGGTCCCTGCCTTAAGGGGCTTAAAAATGGACTAAAGAGCAGCACGTGAAGGGTTTGCAGATGTAAACAAAACAAAGATGTATATAGCCCTAAAGGATACAGGTAAATTCTGCTGGTAGCATAGGTTTCTTTTCGTGAGGTTATGAAATTTACGTGTCTTTTATTCTGAAGTCATGAAGAAATTTCCCTGTGGGACAACTCACGTGCTGAAGCTAAGCCAGTGTTTAAGTAACTTAGTGAATCAGGGCTTTTTTCAGTTTAGGAACAACTTTTACTTACTCGTATTGTCAGTGGGATTGTATGGCATGATCTCTAAATAGCATCAGTGAGTTCTGCTGTCCTCCTTCCAGCTAATCATTGATGTTGTTTCTTACAGATGCCTGTGCTCTTTATTCTTTAACGTACATGTAGGGTTAAGACACATCAATATCATGCTCACATCTTATGGGAAGAATTTATTTCAGGTTTAGATTCATAAGCAAAGTTCTGTCTTAATACAGAAACCAGTCATATAATTTTAATTGCAGCTGTTCTTTTGACAACTGTTTAATGTCTGTCTTCCTTGTTATTGCTCTCTCCTCTTGTGTCCTGTGTTCAGGAAGAATACAACTTTGATAGAAAATCATGCTTTCAAGAACTGAATGTCACCTTGGATAGCACTGATTCAGCTGAAGGAGAGAACATGGGAGGTTGGTGGCCAGAGTATACTTCTCCTAATGCAGGTGTGATAACCGCTGGACAGTTTATTAAAGCATGCACAGCATCTGTATTTTGTGTTTATTTTTGTTTTTCAAATTTAACTAACAACCCATTTTGTGGTGTGTTCTAATCTTTGAATTTTTTTTTGGCTTGCATTTTTTTCCATTTCATTTTGAAGCATGTGCGTGCTGGATGAACTGTCTAGTTTTGGTTCAGAACTAGAACACAGTCATGGTTTAACACCCGGGACTCTCCCAATCCTTGTCCCCATCAAAATGTGTTGTCCTGTATGGTAAGACTATATGTGTGTTACATATATATATATATATTTTAAGTTAATAGTCTTGTTCTTGTTGAAGTGGCTGGATTGTACAATCTTGTTTTCTCACCAAACCATTATATCCACTTCTGTGTCTTTTAATTCTATGATTAAATGCTGATATGTATCTCTATAAGCATTATTTCCTCCTCTAGATATTTTTGTCTGTGAAATGTTGCACTTGTATCGTATTAGCAGTTTATCAGTTAAGCCCATTTGTGCTAAGTGCTTTCTTATGATAAAAAAAAATCAAGTGCTGTTTCTTAAATATCTCAGTGCTATTTTGCAGAGCCCTACTACAAAGTAAATATATAACTCCAGGGCACCTTTGTTAGCAACATTACATTCACCCTTTCATCTGCATCTTTCTTAAAACAATAATTTAGACTAGGTAAAAAGTAATTTCTTACCCAAGTAAATTTACAGCCATTTTAAGTAATGACATATTCAGCTTAGCAGTAATAGATATCAAACATTTACACACAGAATCGTGGTTTTGACATGGTTTGAAATAGAGAATTAAAAAAAAAAAGTTTATAATTGAAAGCCACAATTGTTGAAGAAAATTGCAGTCACTTTTGTGTAGCAATCTCACAAGTCAGCTGCTTTTTGCTTTGGTGCTTGGAGTGGAAGCTTGCAAGGTTCCTGGTTGGGGAACATGTTGAAAAAATGAAAGCTATTTTTAGGGTTTGGGACAGATGTTTATAGTTCTAAAAAGCCCTGATTTAAATTATACAGGCTTTTACAGCAGATAGTAGTTTAAACCAGAAGTCTCGTGTACAAATGTGGGTCTTTTAACTACTGTAACATGGAAATGTTGAGCAGATAATTTGTGTACTGTGAAATGTCTTTGTCAGAATCCTAGTTGGTTACTTTGGAGCCATATCTGCCCTCTTCATCATTTTAAAATCTATCGATACAGTGTAGTAGTAGGAGATGAACTTTTTTTTGCCTAACACTTCTTAATTATCTAAACAACGGGTCTGGTGGCATTTGCAAAGACTAACAAATTTATTTATTACATGAGCTTTCTTGGGAGAAAACCCCACTTTGTCAGATCCTTGAAGATGGAAATCTTGATTTGAATAATTAATTTAATTGTGTTTGTAGGTTTTAATTATTTCCCTATAGAAGGGCTGAATCTCATTAGTTGGTAACTATTAGAATGTACTGATTTGTGGCTAAATATAGCCTATTCATTAAATTTGGTAGGTTTTTTGCCAACGAGGATGATATATTCTATCTCTACACATTTATTTAGGCAGTTATATAGCTTAACTTACATTTATCCAAATTCTTAATTTTTACATTTATGTTACGTTGGAAAATAGTGAGTGGTGTCTTTTATTTACTAATCATTAATTTTTTACTTGTGATGTGCATTGATGTATTTGAATGGAAATTCAGTTTTCATTATAAATGCACAAAAACAGTATTTACATCTTTTTAATTAAATAGGACTACCTTAAGTGCCAGATACATGAACCTTCTTATCAATAAGTTTATTAGAGTTAGAACTAACCGATTTAATAAACAACGGAAAAATATTGCTTGTAGTTAATGAATTGAACTGACTGTTCTGGTTTGTAAATCTGAATGAAGTAATCATTGAACTTGAACTAGTTGAATAAACTGAAATTAATGGCAGCTGCTGTTAAAAACCAGTTGAACAGTTCCACAAACTCTGGTTCCCGGTGCTTATTCAATGATTTCCAGCAGTTCACTGATTTGATTTTCTTTGATAGTTGCAAATATGTACTGCTTAATATTATTTTTGTATTAAATTTAAATGATTTTAATAGGTGGTAAATTTCACATTTAATTTTAAATAGGTTTACTTTTAAAAAAATCAATACTTAATTTAAATAAAAACATTTAAACAAGTATTGTTTTTTTTTTTTAAATTATTGGAATACATATTTTTTTAATTTGACCACGTTAGTCTGTAAAATTGCCATATATTGATGATGATCTCATCTGGCAGGTGTTGCCTTCTGGACTCTGAAAGCATTTCTTAAACCATCAGATGACTTTGCCCGGCTATTAATATGCCAGTGTACAGGGACTGCAGTGTGTCTCATCCTTGAGCACTATACAGTGGTTTGAAGAAATCATAAGTCAGTTAATGTTTACTGAGTTTTCCTGTCTACTGTGGATTGTCTAACCACTCACCATTCCCATCACACTCTCCCTGAGAGCCCCTAAGGCAAATGTGAGCATTACGGTGATGAGGTGGGTGAGATATCTTTCAGTAAACCAACAATTAAAGATATTACCTCATCCACCTTGTCTCTCTCATATCCTGGGACTGACAACAGCTACAACTACACTGCATACCGTAACTGCGAGCACTGTATGCTCTAATCCTAATACGCTTATACATCATTCTTAAAGGATCAAAGAATCAGTTTTGTAAAATCAGTGTACACCATGAAAATTCTTTTCAGTTCTGCTTTAAAATAAAATCGCTGTATGCTGTTGCACAGATGAGCACCCAGGTTTTGATAGTCTACTTCATTATGTTAGGGGTACCTAGGGTAGGATCCTGCAAACAAACAACTTCAATAATTTGAGTAAAATTACTCAGTGCAGAAGCATTCACTGGATAGGGCACTTAGTTTTATATACAGCGGTAGAACTTTGCCTGTTTTTCTAGGGGATCTTGAGCGGTCAACTTAATCCCATTATTTGAAAAATTCAGGGAATATTTGATTATTAAGGCTTTTATAAATATGACCACCTGTTTTGTAGACGTGCTGAGCATCTGTAATTTCCACTGAAATCTGTTGGGAGCTGCAGGTGCTCAACACCTTGAAAATTAAACCAATAAAGGTGTTGGCCGTTTCTAGACATACATTATCTGGCAATAATCTGTACATAAAGTGTATTGTTTGGAACTGTTCTTGAAATAGACATTTTCCCTTTCAACTACAAACTACATAGGTTTGCGAACTGTAGTTGAAGAGTTGGAATTGGAAAGGAATCAACTACAGGAGCAAATTCTATTCCTGGAGGAGCGTTGTCAAGACTTGGAAGATAGAGTGCAGTTGCAAGGCAGAATCGAGGTTCTTCAGGTGAGCTTTTCTATTTGGAGAATTATTTACTTCTCTCTTCATATTTGGATGAAAATAACATGAAGTAAAGCAAAAATGAAAATTTGTGGTTTTGTACTTCACAATATAGTCTGGACTCTAGAGGATAATTTTCCAGTACTGTGTACTCATACTATATTGTATTTGTATTGAGCAGTACAGAACAGCATCCATTTTGCCCGCTGCAAGGAAAAGTCATACGGAGAAACATTTTTTGCCCTGCAGAAACTGAGAAATAAATAATAAGTAACCTGTTACGAGAGGCAGCAGCATATTGAAATGTAATATCATCTTTGCCATCAGCTGTAGAGAGTCTGTTTCAAAGGTCAAGACCTTCATTCTTCTGTCATTGACACTAGTATAGTTTCACTTACTCTACTCCATTTCAGTATAGTTACTTCTGGCTGATTTTCTTTTGAGTGAGGAATCAAGCTCTGATAGCTACTTACCTTTAATATCACTTCTAGTATCAAAAGTACAACATTTTCTTATAGTCTAAAGAAGGCTGCATAACACTTCATAGTAAGGAAAGTTAAAAGCTAATAAGAAAATGAAATTCTTAGTCAGACTTAATATGGGAAGGGCCTTCAAGTTAAGGGAGAAGAGTGTTTTTCTAGATAGATGGAAGCTGCAAAAGTGAGAGTGAACACTCTGTGTTGATGAGCATTACAAGCGAAGGGCACACATAAGCCAAGATGATACGGCAACTAGATAGATAAGAAGTGAAGTGAATACTCTTGAAAATCTAAAAAGTGGGAGCATATCTGGGAGAATAATTTGAACATTCTCTTTTGACACTTGTAATTTACTATGACAAATTACTTTTGACAATACTAATTTACTATGTCAGTGGTTTTCAAACTTTTTTCCTTGGGACCCAGTTGAAAAAAAATCATTTATGCCAGAGACCCCACAGTTGCATGTTTCAGCAATCCATTCCAGTCTTTTGGCGGCAGCAGCAGGAGGCACCACGACCCAGTACCTGAGTGTCTGTGACCCAGTACTGGGTCCCAACCCCTGGTTTGAAAACCACTGGACTACATAGTTAATCTGTAATAGTTGTCAACCCCCTGCCTCGTTAAAATGGTTGGTATCATCTAAAAAATGAACGTCAATTAACATTTGAATTCTTACACGGCAAATTTATCTGCTGAACAAAAGTTATCTCTTCATGGAGTTTTAAAACGAGTGTGAGTATGCTTCTGTTGTTTAGCTAGCAGCCTATTGAGAGATCCTGGCCTCATTGGCAGAACTTGCATTGACTAATCAGTGATGTGAGGATTTCACCCCTAAATATGTCCTATTTTCACAAGATTGAAATCACAGTAGATTGCACCTTCAAAGTATAGGGGAATTTCTTAGCAGCTAATGTCTCTATTACCCTTTTTAAATAAGACAACAGAGTCCTGTGGCACTTTTAAAGACTAACAGATTTATTTATCGCATGAGCTTTCGTGGGAGAGAATCCCACTTCGTCAGACGCTTTGACAAAGTGGGATTTTCTCCCACGAAAGTTCATGCGATAAATAAATCTGTTAGTCTTTAAAAGTGCCACAGGACTCTGTTGTCTTTCTACAATAGACTAACACGGCTACCCCTTTGGAATTTGACCTTTTTAAATAAGGTTGTGTTTTTTAGGTTCTGGCAATTGCTTGCGTTTTTAAAGAAATAACAGTTTTAAATGTTTCATTTACTCATAGCTGTTTCTAGAAACCTTACAAAATTAATCCAGGAAGATACCAAATGAAATAATTAAAAACTTTTCATCCAAACAGATGTGTTAAACGTTCCCTGGTTTTGCCCCCTACCTGTTTTGTTTGACAATTTTCTAAGCTTCCAAAATGACATGACTAACTTCTCCCTAAAATTCCACTATTGTGGTATGTATCTAATTGTTTCTTTACCTAGTAAAATGCAGCTATGAAATTGCTGTTTTTTCCCCCAAATTAAGTTGTTGTATTAAGAGGCAGACAACGTTATGTTAATTTGAGATCTTGTAACAAAGCCTTTCAATACAGGTAACATTTGATGTAATGGAAGAAGGGCAACAATTGAGGGCTGTACAGGTGTGTTCTGCCCACTCCAGAGTGATAGCATATTTTCCCTAGAGGTGACAGATTTGCCATATTGTTTGTCTTACCCACTGCTGTTAGTGATTTGGGGTTTGTTTGTTGCCCTTGGTTTTATTCATGAACTGGTGCAGTGAAGTTGGCTAGAGTAACAGATGTATGCTCTTATAAACTGTGTCAATGGAGCTTGCTTTATCTTTCTCTTCACCTCCTTCCACAATCCACTACAGGTTTTGGTTTCTTTGATTAGGACAAAAGTTTAAAAAGATCTGCAGAGAAACAGCTGTAATTCATTACTCTTTTCAAACCAGTGTGGAAAATGTTTTCTAAAAACGAGCTGTCTCTAGTGTTCTCCTATGGGAACTTGTCTTCACTGCAGCAGTTGGCTTCAGTAAATAAATTCGAGTTACTCCATTCGAGCTAATCTCTTTTAAGTGAGAATGGAATGAGAGCAACCACTTTAAACACAATACTCCAACTTCCTAGAGTGACTTGACTAGCACTACAAAAAATCATTAAATTAGCAGCTGATGAGTAGCAACTCCAGCTGCTGAATTCCCCTTTATCACTATCATCAGGACTCAAGCTTCAACCAACCCCCATACTCACCACTTAAAGCATCACTTTTCTTGAGTTAGAGATTTTAGGTATGGACAGGAATCACGTTGAGGGGCACAACTTGACTTCTATATCAAGCTAACCGTGCAGTGAAGATAAGCACAGAACAGTAAGCTACTTTCACACAGTACAGTTGTGTGTTTTGTCATCTTTTTGTGTAAAGCAGTAGTTCCCACCCTTTTTTGGCTTGAGGGCCACAGATATCATTCTTACAATCCGGAAGAGCTACCAGGGCCACCTCTCCTCCCACCTCCTGCAGCCAGACCGAATACATCCTGTAACCCTGTGTGCTCCAACTGGGTCCCTAGGCAATGGCTCCCTTCTGCAGGTGGGGAAGGGGAAATCAGTGCTCCACTCCCTCTGTCTCCAGCAGGGACCCCATGTGGAGCACTTTGCCGTGCTCCTTGCTACAGGCAGCGGGAGGGGAGCACTGATCTCCCATCACCTTGGCTGCAGCAAGGAGCTCGCTTTGGTCTTTTAGCCCTGCAGAAACACACTCCACCTCAGGGCCATCCCTGGGGGTGGCGAATGGGGCGATCGCCCCGGGCCCCGCAGTTACGTGGGCCCTGCGCTGTCCTGCTCCCAGCGAGCCGAAGGCAAGTGGGGTGGGCTGGGAGGGCTATGCCCGGCCCCTGGGCCAGCCTCCCCGCCCCCAGGGCGGAGCAGGCAGGCCCAGGGGCGGAGCACGTGGGGCCCGGCCTCTGAGCTGCCCTGCCCCACACAGCCGGCTCCCCCCCGCAGGTAGCCTCGGCCTTCTGGCCTGGGGCCGGGGCCGCCGGCTCCCTCCCATAGGCAGTCTCCGGGACCGGGACAAGAGCCGGCTCCCACCCCCCTGGCCGGCTCCCTGGGGGGCAGAGCAGGCTGGTTGGCCCGCCACGCTCCCCTCCAGCCTGGGGGGCGGGGGCCCCGCTTTGGCCAATTGGCCCTGGGCCCTGCTCCCCCCCATGGGATGGCCCTGCTCCACCTGGGTCCTTAGGAAGCGGTTCCCTTCAGCAACCAGCAGGAGGGAAGCCATGGGACACTTTGAAAGTGTCCACAGGCCACTTTTGGCCTGCAGGCTACAGGTTGGGAACTACTGGTTTAAAGTCTCTCTTTACTGAGTTTCATGTTATGATAGAATCACTAAGGCAGGACCTCTCAAAGGTGAGTAATAGCTACTGTTTGAATCAGTAATATTTCAGACCTGAGTGTTGAATTGGTAATTACTAATATGCTAGAATAATAGTCTTTAACAGTGTGTAGAAATGCTATCTGGTAGATATTCAAGATATCTATTGACATTTTGGATGTTTTTGACCTGTAATCATGTTCATCATTGCTTTGTTGCAGAGTGAAAATGAACGTTTGCAGACCCAGCTCAGTCAACTGCGCAGTCAGCAAATGCGAGAGGCAGAAAAGCACCAAGGTCTTGTTTCCGGTTTGAATGAACAGCTTAAAGGGTAAAAGAAACACTTTTAAAGATTCCGTACGGGGTCAGTTGTAATTGAACATGTTTTTTTGCAGTTTTAAATTTACATTTGTCCAGATTTCCACTGCAGTACTAAAACCAAGGTTATTTCAGGACTTGTATTTTTATGGTACGTGTACAGTGAATTAACAGTAATATAATACATCATTAGAAAAACTTTACATTGGTCTTAGAAAGTTAAGACTGAAAAGTAACAAACTCTTTTTTCAAATACTACTTAATAAATGAACACTAAGTATTAGAATTCTAAATATTTTTTTGCTAGATTAAGTGAAAGAAAGAGCTTCCTGGAAACCTCACTTGGGGAGAAAGAGCAAAAGTTGTTGAATACAACAGAAAAACTAGAACAGATTGAAAATTTGAGGAAGTTACTTCAAGAAAAAGATCTTCTGAACAAGGAACTTGGTGAAAAACTTGTGCAAATGGAACAGAAAGTGAGTTGAAACACATGATGAAACATTGAATGTAATTACTTTGGAACAATGTTGAATTTAAACAGGCAGCATTCTTTTGAATTGGAATCTAATGTTCTGTAGAAGTCTGGCAAAGAATTAGTAGAAATAATGAAAGAACAAGTAATCCTGTTAATATTGGATCCCAGTTTCCTAACTGCATTCGAGTTTTAGGCTTTTCTAAAAACGTGTTTTACAATTTGAAGTCAATGTCAATACTTGGAAAAGGTACTGGAATGACAATGCTAACAACCCAAACCCTTGATATTTTGAATATGTACATTCTGGGAGGTGATATGTCAGGCATCCCCAGACTGCCCGTCCCAGTTCATTCCCCCTCTTCTGAAGAATCCTTCTTTATGTGGGAGAAGTATAATAGTTCAGTCTCCATGCCTTTGGTTTCTTTGCTGAAACTGCTAACTAGAATGTCTGTTGTGATTTGGACATCTGCCACAAGGAACTGACTGAGATTTGTCAGTTCATTTTATAAAATACACTAAATAGCTGTTGGATGGTGGAGGGTGTAGGGGGCCTTTCAGGTCTCCTCTGAATTCCAGTTCAAATCCTTGTACTGTCTCTCTCCTCCCCATGGCAGATGCCCAAGGAATTACTGAAGCAAACAAACAGAAAAGAAATGTCCTCTTCCCTTTTTGTCCCCTATGAGAAAGGGGAGTCCGTGGGGAAATTGAGGGGAAAAAAGCAAGGACAACCTGGAACTTAGGCAATCTGCATTGGTTAGCTCTTTGAGTTTAGTCTACACAGCCAGTGCTCCTGAGACTGTTTGGTGCTGCTTTGGGAGCAGTGAGGCTTTTTGCTGTCTTGGATGTTTGACCTGTCTTGGATGTTTGAGATGGGACAGCTTTTTCCTGCTCACCGCCTCTTCCTGTGGCAGGTTTTGCTTTGTAAGGGGTCCCCCTCCAGGTAGAACAAACCCTGCAAGTGTACTTCATTGATTTTGAACTGATGAACTTCTCTCTCTCTGTCCCTTTTCTGTCAGTGTGAGGATGTGCCCTTTTGAGTAACCTCTGCTAGACTGAAAATGGTAACTTTGAGATGGTGGGCTCAATATCTCATTACTGAGTCTCAGACCCATCTAATTCAATCTCATTTTAATACCTTTTCAATAGTAGTTTATGTTCTTGTGGATAATTTTGTTCTGGCATCTCTTGGATGAGATATAAATGACAAAAATTTTGGGGTGTTTACCTTAGCTTCCTGCTTATAGTCTAATACTACTACTATCATTTATCCTATTTAGTGTCTTCTGCACTTTCAGTTGACTGGAATATTACTTGTGCTGATCTATTGTATGATGTTGCTGTAACTCATTACACAGTTGCTATGCTTTATACATACAAATGTGCATCACTGATCAATGATAAGGTCCCTGTGTATAGACTGTATATCAGTTTCTTTATAAATCAGAATCATGTAAACTTAAGTTCAGTTTTGTAATTTATAGACACATATAGGCATTATTCCTTTTGTATAATTATGTATCTCAGTGAAAATTTTCTTTTATGTTAAGCTGGATGAAGTCATGAAGAAATACAATGCATATGAAGTGGAATGTGCTGAACAGAAAATAGTTATTAATGATCTAACAGAAAAAGTTGCTACATTTAAAGAAAAGGTAACTAACCTATTAAAGCGATGTGGAAAAATTTTCATATGCTTAGTTTGGCTTGATTCATTATAATTGTCTGAGTAGAATATCTAAGAAATTATTAAAAGTACTCTCCTTTTAAACTTTTTTGAATACAAAAGCCATCCATTATAAAATAACCCTTAGTTAATTTTTTACTATATCATTATGCGGGTTTATCGTTCAAGCATTGTTAAATGAGTGATTATTTATTTTTAGATACTGGTCTCATGAGCAGAAGAGCAGTTTGCTTCCAAATACGCTGTAACTTTCACCAAAATATTTTTGTAACATTGTTTTCTTGATGTTTAGACCTTGAAACAAGATGCTGTTATAGAATCGATGCAAGTGGATCTTGACCAGACAAATGAAGAACTTGACAGGCTGAACACAAACCATTTAGAGGAGAGATCTCAACTAATTCAAGACCTCCAAAGACGCGAAAGAGAAATTGACAGCCTCAAAGAAATACTAGTGGAAAAAGACAAAGAAATGTCAGCTCTCTCTTCCAGTATGACTGAGTATTCCGAACAGATTATCATTCTAAAACATAAGGTCCAGTGCAAAGAGGAAGAAATACAGGAAATGGAAGAAGCGTTGTTGAAGGCTGAAAGGGAAACCCAGTTACTGAAAGAAGTGCAAACAACCGATGTAAGAGATGCAAGCATGAAGATTTCTATGCTTTCTGAGCAGAGTAGTATAATGGAGTTGGAACTGGAGAAATCTAAAGGCCAAATTGAAGCTAAAACCAAAGAAAATGAGGAACTGATAAGGCAGATCAGTGAGAACAGCATAACAATTAAGGATCTACGTTCTGAAATCAAGTCCAACAGTATTACGTATCATAATAAGCTCATAGAGTGTGAGTCTCAGATTACTTTGCTGAAAGAACAAATTAATAAAACTGGAGAAAAGCTGCAAGAAACTGAGGCAAAACACAGAGAAGAAACTGAATATTTGAAATCCCAGCTTGATGAAAACATCTCTACAAAGGAGAAACTAAACAATTTGCTGAAAGAGAAGGAAAACAAAGAACAGAGTTTTGAGAAGGAGTTAAAATCAATTAAAGGTTTGTACAACAATCTAGTTTTGGAAGCTTCAAAAAAAGATGAAGAATTGGCTAAGTTATCCACACAGCTTACAGAAGATGCTGAACATCAAGAAACAGTTAAAAAGGTTTTACAAGAGAAACTAGAGATGATTGTGTCATTGGAGCAAAAACTTCAGGTTGTTGAGCAGCAAAGTGAAGAGACTAAACTTAAATTAATTGGAGACCTGAAAGCCAAAGAGATGAAATTCAAAGAACTTGAGAATCAATTAACTGAAAAACAAGAAATCATTAAGAAGATGGAAGCAGAGTCACAAACAATTATTTTAGTTAATGAGCAGTTGCAAGCAGCGCTTGAGAGGAAAGAAAAAGATTTGGTAGAGCAAATAAAACGAAATGAAGATCTGAGAAATACCATAGAAGCTGTGGAAAAAGAAAAGCAACAATTGAGCAGTGAAAATGAGAGTTTTTCCAAACTGTTGGATCTGAAGGAGTGTGAGCAGTTGAAGAGAACCAAGGCTGTAGCAGAGCTGGAGAATAAGATATCTGTCAATGAAACAGAGTACCAAAAAACACTTTCAGAGCTAAATTATGATAAAGAGATATTAATGAAAAAGGTTGAGCAACTTTCAACACTTGTAGAGCAAAAAGAAAATTCAGTCACAGAGCAGCTGCTAGAGCAAACAAAGGAGTTTAATGTGCTAACCAATCAGCTGTCTGAAAGCAGGGAGCTGACACAACAGTTACATGAACAAATAGAATCATTCACTATTCAGTTGAAGGCTAGTAGAGACAGAGAAATAGAAAAAGAAGAAATGCTAAATAATAAGTTGATTGAATGTAACACGTTAGTCCAACAACTCAGCCAGAGTGAGGAAAAAATACTGTTATTACAGAAACAAATTCAAGACATAACTGTGAATTTTGAAGCTAAAAACAAGTCTTTAGAAGAACAAATCCTTCATAATGATTCCTTACTTAAGCAAGCAGAGGCAAATAAAGTTGATATGGCCAAGTTACAGAATGAAATTCAAATGCTTAAGGATGAAAATATAAAGTTATCTCAGTGGGTGGAAGAGAGAGACTTCATGATAAAAAATCAGGGTATTGAGCTTGAGAGTCTACATAGGCAGGTAGCTGAGAAAATTGAAGAAAATGCAATGTTAAATAATCAAATAGAATTACTAAGGAGAGAAGGGGATTTGCTAAAACATGAAATGGAAGACATTTCAACTATATGCAGCAAAAAGTCAAGTGAATGCAGTAATCTTCAGTCTCAGCTGATACAGTACCAGTCAGAAATTGTGTCGGTAAAGCACCAAGTACACATACTAAATCTTGAAAATGAAAAATTAAAAGTAGATATTGAAACAGTTAATGCTACAGTAATAAAAAAGTCAGGTGAAATAGCTGTCTTGACTTCACACGTGTCTCAGCAAGATCATAATATTGTAACTCTGAAGCACCAAATTGATAGCTTAACCAGTGAAAAAGAGAAATTAAAAATTGACTTGGAGGAAAAAGAAGCTCTCCTTTCTGAGAAGGTTGCTTTTATTCAGCAAATGAAAGAAAATGAAGTGGCAGGAGAAGAGCAGCATTTGAAAATAATTTCAGATTTGCAAAACCAGGTACAAATGCTGGGCTTTGAAACAGGTCAGCTTCGACAGGCAGCACAAGAAAAAGAAAACGAATTTAAGAAGCAAGCACAAGAATTAAAGTTATTTAAAGATAAATCTGAGGAGTCTGGTTTGCTTAGATTTCAACTGTCTGAGAATATGGAAATAATTTCTGATCTTCAGTGTCAGCTTAAAAATATGATGGAAAAAACAGCAGAGTTGAATAAGTCAGTTATACAGAAAGATGAGTCTTTAAAGCAAAATATAGATAAATATATTAATTTGAAAGCAACTGTTTCTGAATTACAGGAGTCTTCCTGTATGCAGCAGAAACAGTTGGAGTCTTTGACCTCTGAAGCAGAACAATTAAAAACAATTGTTCAAGAGAAGGAAATGGCTGTCAATAATACAGCACTAGTCAATGATAAATTGAAGACAGAGCTTCATGACAAAGAGAGGGAATGTGAAGTCCTAAGGAATCAGGTTACAGATCTGGAAGAAGCCACACTAAAACTAAAGGAAGAGATAAATGATCAGAAAATGGTAATAAATGATATTAGTCAGTCCATGCTAGAAAAAGAATCTTGTATTGTGGAAAAAACGAGCCTCCTCAAGAAGCTAAGTGACAAATCAAGTGAAGATGACAAGAAGATACAGTTAGTTTCTCAACTTCAGAGTCAGATGCATGAACTGACACAAGAAATACAAAAGTCCAAGGAACTGGCTCAGGAAAAGGAAAATTCTTTCTTATCTCTGCAGGAAAAATTTACAGCCCAGTATGAGCAAAGTAACAAACTTAATGTATCACTTGGTAAGAAGGAGGAAGTTATAACTGGGCTACTTAATACATTAAATGAAAAAGATGTCAGTATACAGCTGGCAGAGAGCAACATTCGTGCTCTTACTAATGAGATAGAGTTGCTTCGGGAGGAGCTAGAGAAAAGTGCTGCAACTGTGAAAAGCCTTACTAATACTTTGCAGGAAAAAGAAGAAAATTTTGCTATTAATCAGAAGAAAATTGATTCTCTGACAGCTGAACTAGACTCTGTAAAAAGTGAACACCAGAAAGCACAAGACCAAGTAAATGTATGGAAAGAAGATGCACAGCAAAAAGAATTAACTTTACAGACTCTCTATGTGAAATGCACTGAACAATCTAAAAATATTGAACATTTAAAGTCTGAGCTGAACAATATACGTTCCACATGCTCTCAAGACAGCCAAAACAGTGCACTTTTAATAGAGAGCTTGCAGCAACAGATGGATTCTTCAGTGAAGGAGAAAATTATCTTACAAGAGAATATTGATAAGTTGATTGTAGAAAACAAAGAACTTACTGCATACCAAAATCAGTTACAGCAAAAAACAGAAGAACTACAAGAAATTCACCAAAAACTAGAAGTTACTGAGAACTACTCAAGAATGCAGATAGATGCTGCCAAACTGCAGATGAAGAATGAAAAAGAGCAGTTACAGATGCAGGTTAGTGTGAAGAGTGAAGAAGTCTCTGAATTAAATCTGAAAATTGAAAAGTTAGAGCAAAGTCTACTTGAGTCAGAAAACAAATGGGTGACAGAACTTGATAGGGCAATTCAGCAAAATGCCATTCTTAAAGGTCAGTTGAACAGTTTAGAAAGTGAAATGAAACCAAAGGATGGTAAAATCCAGTCTTTGCAGCAAGAGCTAGAGGTTATAAAAGAGGAGCTAACTGAAAGCCTATCTGCATTACTTAGTAGTAGACATTTCAGAGAAAAAGATAGAGACTCTTCAGATGTTGATCAGCAAGCTAGTGATAGTAAAACTAAATTGGAAAAGCTATCCACCATGATATCCACTATTCTGAGCAAAGAAATGAAAGTAGAGAGATTGCAATTGATTCTTTTAGAAAGGGAAAGAGAAATGAATATTATGAAAGATAAGTTAAAAACTATGCAGTCAATAGAGAAAGAGAGAGAGCAGTTGCAGAATGATCTTGAAAAGGTGAAAAACACCTGTCAATCTGAAATTGAATGTCTATCAAAAGAAACGGCCACTGTCAAAGACATGTTGTATAAACAACAGTCTCTTGTGGAAGAAAGAGAAAAATTATTAACAGAAATGAACAAGGAAGTTAATGTACTTCAAGAGAAAATAGATAAATTAGAAAAAGAACTCAAAAGCAGTCATGAGAAGTTGAACTCTGAAAGTAAAAAAGTAATGAGTCTCCTAGATGAAATGGAGGAAAAAGACCACCTTCTAGAAAACTTAACGTCACAGACTAACCAGCAGACGGATATAATTTCTGCACTAAATCAGCAGCTGAAAGAAAAGGATTGTTTTGTGGCTCAAGTCATGGAATCCATGTCTAATGAAATGGTAAAGTTTTCTGAAGAGAGAAGTATGTTGAACGCTAAACTACAGCACCTGGAAGCTGTTCAGAATAGTTCAGTAGAAGATATTAATCGCGTATCCCAGCAACTTGAAGAGTGTAAGACAGAACTGGAACATCATCAAGTTAAATTAAGCAACAAAGAAACTGCATTTAAAGACTTAGTGAATGAAAAAGAGCAGCTGCAGTTTAATATTGAGAAGCTAATTAAGGAAAAAGAGAGCCTGAAAAGGAAGCTTCAAGCTGCATTAATAATAAGAAAAGACCTAATGCAAAAAATTGAAAAATTTGAAAGGATTGGACAAGAAGAAATGGAAAAAGAGCATAAAAAAATAGAGGAATTATTGAAGAGGGTTGATGAGTTAACACATCAGTTGAAACTTGTTGAAACACAAAATAAAGATCTTGAGTCCCATCTTGAAACACTAAAGCAACAGCTAATTGAGAAAGATTCCAAGATAAATAAACTGAATGAAAGTTTTTCTGCCAAATTATCCAGTTTGAAGCAGCTTGAAGACAGTATTGCAAAGTTAAAAGATATCCTTGCTGAAAAAGAAAAAGTATCTGAGCAGAATCTAAGGTCCATGCAGGAAAAGGACTCTATGCTTACTCACATGCAGGTTGTACTTAATGAGAAAGAGAGAGAATATCAAGAAGAATGTTCTCAACTTCTTGCAACTTTTGAAAATCTCAGGATTGAAATTGTGGAGGAGGAGGAATTATTGAAAGATACTAATTTGGTAGAACCTTATACTGGAAACATTTATAGTAATTCTGTGGATTTCAATAATGAAGTTAATCAGCTAAGTCAATTAGAGATAGATAAAGAAGTCCTTCAAAAGAAACTTCAGGCATTACTTTTGACCTGGAAAGAAAATGTTAAGAAATTGCAGAAAGAAAAGAAAGAACATGTTAAACTTATAGCAGATTTTGGTGAACAAACAAAAAACTTTGAACTCCTCAAAAATGAACACACAGCACTACAGGAAGCTCATCAAAGAAAGTGTGAAGAGTATGATTGTAATCAGTTGCTAATATACTCTCTACAGAAAGAGTTGGAGTCTTTCGTGCCAGCAGTTCAAGAACAAGAAACTACTGACCAGAACAAGTTGAAATCAGATGAACAAAAATATAAGGTTCAAGCTATATTAGGAGAATCAGAACAGATAGTGCTTGAAATGACAATGAAAGACAATGAGTTAGAGAAATTAAGTAAGGACTATGCAAAACTTTATGAAGAAACAAAAATGGTAAAGGATGAGTTGAGAAAGACATCAATAGAACTTGATGGGAAAATAGAAGAGACAGTAAACTTGAAGAATTCCATGAGTCAGTTGGAACAGCACTATGAGCAGCACAAAGACAGCTTGCTTGTTGAGATAGGTCAGCTGAGAGAAAAGTTGGAAACGTATGAGATTGAGGCACTGGATCTTAAAACTATGATTGGACACATGAATAATGAGAATGAAAGTGTAATTAAAAGGAGTGTAGAGAATTACAAAACAATCCAGAAGGAAACTGAAAAATTGAAGGATGACCTTCAACAAGCAAATGTGCAAGTTGCAGAAAAAAATGAGGAAATTAAGGCACTGCATTGTACTTTAACAGATTTCAAAAATAAGTTTGGTCAGGAAAAGGAAATATTGAAAGAAGTTGTACAGTTACAGATCAGTTTGCAGGAAAGCCAGGAAGAAGCCAAACATTTTAAAATGGCATTTGAAGAAGTGAAGAGAGACAGAGAGGAGTCGATTAACAGTTTGGAGAAATCCAGTGCAGAACTACTTAATATGAAAAAAGAATTAAAACATCTCAGTGAAGAAAATAAAGAACTACTGATGGAGTTAAATATGCTGCATAAGAAGGCTGCAGAAGCATCTGAGGTAAGCAATACCATGGTATTGTGCAAGAAAGTTAAAGATGAAAATGACACCAACAAGGAACTGGTACAGTCACATTCAGAAATTAATTTGCTCCAAAGGAGGTTCCAAGACACAGACATCTATATTCAGTCTCTGGAACATGATCATTCTGGGAGAGCTAAGCTCATAGAAGGCACAAAGTATCAAATTCAGACACAAACAAATACAACTCCACAAAAAGTGGGAAAAAATGTAAAAGTGGATGGTCCTCAACCACAAGAGCAAAAGAATGCTGCAGATGAGAAGTCCAAAGAACATCTTCAAAGAAAACTCCAAGCAGCCTTAATATCGCGTAAAGAAGCCATCAAAGAAAACAAATTTCTGAAAGATCAGATTGATAGAATAATGTTAGAAAAAGAAGAACTGATCAATAAAACATGTACCCTTCAACATTTGTTGTCTGCACTTGGCAGAGAAAATCAAAAGTCAGATGCTATTTCTTCATTATGTGAAGAGGAAACTCTTGTTTCTGAAAATGCTAGACTATTAACTGAAAATGAAAACCTAACTGCTGCATGTGAAAGTCTTAAATGTACCATGGAGACTATAGTTCAGCAGAAAGAGGCCTTTTCTTTCCAAATGAATACCTTAAAAGATTCTCAGACAGTTGAATTAACAGGATGGAAAGCTAAACATGGTGAATTAAAGCAGGAATATGAGTCACTTCTGCAAGCCTATGAGAATATCAGTAGTAAAGTAGCAGAAATGAGGCAGGTTATTGATGTCACTAGAAAAGAAAAGCAAGAAGCTATTCATAGGTTCAGTGAAACAGAATCTGAAAAATGTGAGCTTGAGAAACAGCTTCAAGAAGCTTTTAAGGAAAACAAAGATATAAAGGACCAACTAAAACAAATTGCTGAATCCAAACAATTGGAAGTTGATGAATTACAGAGTGAAGCAGATAGGCAGACACGTGAACATCTATCACAAATGGAAGACCACCAGCATCATCTTCATGAAACTGTTACACAGAACAAGCAGCTAATGGAGGAAAATGAGCAATTGAAGCTCACTTCTGAAAACTTAAAGCAGGCTTTAAAGAAAACTGAGAATGAAAATGAAATCCTTCATAATGACATTAATGTAACTAAATTAGCTTTGAGAAACCTGCAAGTTCAAATGGAAGTGTCACAGACTGATATGCAGTCTAAAATCAGTGATGTAATAAATGAAAGAGAATCATTATTAAAGCAGATTGCTTTGTTAAATGATAATATTTTAGAAAAAGAGAAAAATATGCATATGCTAGAGCAAGAGAAAGAATTGGTTTCAGAAAAAGTAAAAGAAATGGAAGAATCTTTGGACCAGAAAACTTACTGTCTATCAAAATTAGAAAATGAATCAAGAAATCTTAAACAAGAAATTGTTAGCTTAAATGAGAGAGTTAAGATTTTAGAAGATGACCGGTGTCTTCTACAGGAAGAACTTGAAAATGTGCAAGAAACTTCTTGCAAAGTAAAAAATGAGAGAGAATTTCTGGAGACAGAGTTGCTCAACCATATAAAAAAAGTGGATGAGCTGACAGACAGGATGAAATCTGCACAGTTACAGAACAGTTTGCTGATTCAACAATTGGAAGATTTAAAGGCAGAGAAGTGCAGTACGATTAGGGAAAAAGAACAACAACAGTTGCATCTTGTAAAAATATTTGAGGAGAAATTGAAATGTGCCCAGAGGGACAATAGTGGGACAAAAAACAAAACCAAAGAATTGCAAGAGCTCTTAAAGGAAAAACAGCAAGAGGTTAACCAGTTGCAAAAGGATTCTATTAAATTCCAGGAATTGATTCTAGACTTGCAAAGATCTGTGAAATTATCACAGTCAAAGAGTGAAAAATTTGAAGAAGATTTAAACAATGCCACAGCAAAGCTTGCCAAGTCCAATGAAGAAATACATAATCTGAATGAAAAGCTTTCTTCCCAAAAATCTTCGTTGGATGAGTCAAAAAGTGAACTGGAGAGGCTTATAATTGAGAATTTAAATGGGAAAAGGGAATTTAAGAAGAAAGAAGACCAACTACAAATTCAAAAGAGAGAATGTGAGGAACAAATGGAGCTTGGCCTTCAGCAACTGAAAACGGTTCACAAAAGAGAATTGTTGAACCTCGAGGAAAGATACAGTATTCTTCAGAGTGAGAAAGACAGGGCAGTTAGTGAACTTCATCAGCTGCAAGAGGAAATCAACAGTAAAGACTCTGAAAACAAGAAACTTCAAGCAGATTTGAATGTAACTTTAGCCAGATTAGCAGCTTTTACAAAATGTATGTCCTCTCTTCAAAACGATCGGGACCGGGTCATTGGTGAAATGAAAACCTGGGAAATGCAGTTCAAAGAGGTTATTCAAAATAAAGAGAAACAGATGGATGACAGTAGTAAGAAAATAATATCTTTACAAGAAGAAATGAAGGACAAAGTGGCTCAGATTCAGGAGCTGAAGATTCAGTGTTCTCTATTAGAAGAATCCAAGAATGAAATGCACTTGTGGCAAAAATCTGTAGATGCACAACACAACAGTGAGCTGTGCAGAATAAAGGAAGAAAATGTGATTCTTATCAACAGACAACAAGAATTGGAGACTGCTCTTCAATCAAAAGAAGAAGCTTTGAAAACACTGGTTAAAGAAAATTATTCTCTTAATCAACTTATAGAGAACAGTAGTGTTGCAGGAAGAGAGATAAAAGCATTGGAAAGTAATTTAACTAGAAAAGAACAGGAGTTACATCATCTTCTATTTGAAAAAGAAAAAACTCATGCTGAGTTGGAAAAACAGATTGCCATTTCTCAAAAAATGAAGGTAATGCTGAACAACAAAGATACAGAAATTTCTCTGCTGATTTCTTCCAAGGGTGGGGAGATTTCTGAATATCTAGCCCAGATACAGATGCAGCATAGAAAACAAATTAATGAATATGAACAGCAGTTAAGGTCTCTGCAAAAAGAGAGAGAACAGTCGGATGAAGCCTGTCAAAGGATGGAAAATGAATTGAAAAATCTCCAAATGAAAGCGATACAAGATAAGACTGAGCTTGCCAATGAACTTGATGCTTTTAAAAAATCAATGTCATCACTCCAGTATGACAGAGATGATCTCTTTTCTAAATATAAAGATCTGGAGCATCATCATCAAACTGTTTTAAGTCAGAAAGATTGTCTTTTAGCCAACAGTGCTAGTGAGAACAGTGCGCTTAAACAAGAATTAAGAAAACTTTTGAATCAGATAGATGATCTTCATTCTGAAAATGCAATGCAAAGTGCACAACTGATAAAATACAGGGAAGATCTTAACCAAGTTTTGTCACTGAAAGATCATCAGTTGAAAGAGTTGCTTAAACAGCAATTGGATTGCATTAAAAACCTTGAACAGGAAAAACGTGACCTTCAAAAACAGCTCAAAGAAATGCAGCTGACTAATAAATTGCAGAAGGAGAGTGCAGCATCTTTAGAGCATGAAAATAAAAAAATAACTTCCAAAGTTAAAGATTTAGAGTTTCTGATTGCATCAATAAACAAAGAGAAGTTAGTATCTGAATCTGGAGAGAAATCACAGACTATGGAGAGTGATCAACATAAACAGAAAAAAGATTTCAAGGCTAATGTACAACATGAAGAAAAACTGCAGAAAAAATGTCAAGAAGTCCAGAATGTAATAGGCAAAAATACAAAAGATGTAGAAGATAAATACAATAAGACAACTTTTACATTTGAGTATGATGCTAGCTTCCTGGAGAATGAAGGTAGTGCATCTGCAGAGAAGAGGCTATTAGAAGCACAATTTCAGAATAAAAAACTGAGATCCCAGAACGAGTCCTTTGCAAAATCTATGACTGCTTTGCAAGATGACAGAGACAGATTAATAGAGGACTTCAAGATACTTCAGAGCAAATATGCGTCTGAACTCAAATCTGAAAAAAAAAGAGCAGATAAACTTGAAGCTGATCTGAATGACTTTAAATCAAATATCTTCAGTGTGTTCAAAGAACGTGCTTTTTTAAACACAGTGCTTACTGATGCTGGAAATAAGATCACTCTTAATCAGCTTGCTGATGAAATAGAAAATTTGTGCAAGACATTAGCTACCCGAGACCTTGAGATGACCAGGCTCTCATCTGAGTGTGGGAGTTATGTTCAACAGATTGAGGCCTTTTCCAAGTCCATGGCTAGTCTTCAGGATGACCGAGACAGATTGCTGCAGGAACTCAGCAAGTCAAAGGTAGTTCATAAAGTAAATAGGACGTGGCTTCATTTCCCATTATCTCTGACAGCATCGATGAGATAAATTATTTTAAGAGTAATTTGGAAATACTTCAGATGGATATGGAGAGACTGTTAAGATTTGATTAGACGTGTTTTGTAAAGTTCAAAGAGAAAGGCATGGAATAAGTGTCTATGTTTTGGAGACGTAGTGGATTGTGAAGTTTTAATTTGTTTTTAAATGTGCAAAATACTAAGAAAAATACAAGTTCAACATGAAAAGTACAATTAGAATCAGACTGATATCCTAGACAACAGGGACCCGTACAAACAAGAGAGGAATGAGAGGAAGCCATGCTTCTATAAATACAGTTTTGCTACTAAACTAGATTTGTCTGCTATACAGATTTTATTCTTGTTTACCAAATCTGTTTTTCATGTAGGTTAAAGAAGGAGCTAGTCTTGCAACTACTGAGATAGCGAAACTAAAGGCCAAGGTAGATGATCTTGAGAGAGCCTTGCATCAGACCAAAGCTTTTCAAAAGGAGACTGAAATACAGATATCATCATATCAGAATGAACTAGCTGGATTAAGGTACAAATATTGGGTTTAACAAAATGTATACATTGTTTCTGTAAAATACTCTTCAGTTGGATACAGTAGACAAAATGAAACATCCTTCTATAGCTGCCTGACAAAGGCTTATGCACTAGAACCTGAGAATTATGAACATCTTGCGAACGGAGGTTGTTCGTAACTCTGAAATGTTCATAATTCTGAACAAAACATTACGGTTGTTCTTTCAAAAGTTTACAACTGAACATTGATTTAATACAGATTTGAAACTTTACTATGCGGAAGAAAATGCTGGTTTCCCTTTATTTTTTTAGTAGTTTACATTTAACACAGTACTTTACTATATGTGCTTTTTTTTTTTTTTTTTTTTAAATCTTTATCGTACCTGATTGCACACTCTTGGTTTCAAATGAAGAGTGTGGTTGACTGGTCAGTTTGTAACTCTGGCGTTCATAGCCCTGATGTTCTACTGTAATTCATTAAAACATTGCCATTGAAAGATTTCCATTATGTGTAACAATCCACTTGTGTCATTTTTTTTTTTCTTTTGAATCTCATTAACTTCATATTTTTTTAGACAGTAAAATCTGGCTCCATATAAAAGTTTCTAGTGGACCTACTTGAGAGCTGAATTTTGTGTCAGGTGGCTTTGATATGTAAACATTTGTATTTGGGTATCTGTAATTTCTTTTCTAGGTATTATATTGCTCCCTAGAAGAGTAACCATTTCTATGACTGATTAAAAGACATATTTTCCACAAACAGTAGCTACAGTTGTAAGACCACTTGAGATGTTGGAAGATTTGTGCAGCTGTGCAAACTGTTCAGCTCAAGTCATAGCTGCACTGAAAGTCAGCTCAGGTTCAGGTTTGAGCTGCATCTATGCTTCAACATTTAAATTTGGTTTACATCTCAAATTTCTGGTGAGCTTTCTGGTGCTACTTGGTTATATGTAAAATTTGCACCTGACCTTGCGAAGAACTGAGTTCCCTCCACCCTGGTAGAAACCAGTGGGAATTTTTTGAATGGTTATCGCCTCTCAGGAGGCCATCCCACTAGATCTGAATGTTTGTTAGGATGCTGTTCATGGTGTATTTCTAGTTCAAGTCTGTAGAATAGGACGTACGTTGAAATTCACAGGATGTTTTTTTCTGTCTCCAATTAGCTAAGATTCTCCTACACAATTGGAAGTGGAAAGTAAATTGGAATGGTTCATTTCAGCAAAAGCCATTTTCATCTCTGTATCTGAGACTGGTATGCAGTGACTAAGTGCGTTTTCTAAGCCATTGCATCAGAATTATATTTTGGTTCAAATGAAGGATATCAGTTTTGTTTTTTACAAGAAATTTCTTTTCTTGAGATTGGAGTTCTACTGTTAGTGATGAGCTAAATCTCAGCCCCACTTTGATGCTAGTAAATACTTGTAAACAGAGCCGAATCTATCAAATTTGATTCTAGCAATGAGGTTTAACCACTAGGGAGCATGAATGAAGAATGTTCCAAAGTAACATGCCCACCAGTTCCTCATGGTTTACAAATAAGTTTCACACTGAAGTGGGAAGGGTCTGCACTAATGTCCTGTATGACATTGTCATGCATAGCATTGTTGCCTAGAGATACAGTTTATTTCCTTATTGAAGTGTTTGAGCCTACGTGAAATCATGATAAAAAAGGAAAGCTGGCTAGATCATCAGGCTCAACGGGTCGTGAGCAACGGCCTGATGTCTAGTTGGCAGTTGGCAACAAGCAGAGTGCCCCAGTGGTCAGTGCTGGGGCTAGTTTTGTTCAGCATCTTCATTGATGATGGGGTGGATTGCACCCTCAAAAAGTTCGCAGATGCCAATAGGGATAGGATACAGTGTGACCTAGATAAATTGGAGGATTGGGCCAAAACAAGCTGATAACATTCAGCAAGGACAGGTGCAGAGTCCTACACTCAAGATGAAAGAATTCCATGCACTGCTACAGACTGAGGACCAGCTGGGTTTGCAACAGTTTTGCAGAAAGGGCCTAAGGATTACAGTGGACAAGAAACGGAATGCGAGTCAAAAGGGCACCCTTATTAAGAAGATTTAATGGCATATTGGGCTGCATTAGTAGGCACATTGTCAGCAGATGGAAGGAAGTGATTATTCCCCTCTGTTCTGCACTGGTGAGTCCACATGGAGTATTGTGTCCAGTTTTGGGCCCTCAGTGCAAAAATGATATGGACAAATTAGAGAGAGTCTAGAGGAGGGAAACAAAAATGAGTAGGGGGCTGGTGCACTTGACTTATGAGGAAAAGCCAAGGGAGTTAGGTTTGTTTAGTCTGTGGGAGAAAAGAAAAAGGAGGGATTTGGTAGCAGCTTTTATCTACCTGAAAGGGAGTTCCAGGGAGGATGGAGCTAGGCTGTTTTCAGTGGTAGTACATGACAGAACTAGGAGCAATGATCTCAAGTTGCAGTGGGGGTGGTCTAGGTTGGATATTATAGGAAGATCTTTTTCACTAGGACAGTGGTGAAGCACTGGAATGGGTTACCTAGGGAGGTGGTGGACTCTCCGTCCATAAAGGTTTTTAAGGTGCAAGTTGAAAAGGCCTGGTTTGGGAGTGGTCCTGCTGTGGTGCCCTGTGAGCAGGGGATTGGACTAGATGACTTCCTGAGATCCCTTCCAGCCCTAATCTTCTGATTCTATATTGACCATGGTAGCTTTCAGTATATTTAAAGTTTACCAAAAGCCCTCATTGGGACTGTCGTGGTCTAGAGTGGCTCATGGCTCAGTGCCAACACGACTGTCAAAAAGCAGGTCAGACACTCCTGTGTGGTTGGTTGTTATGTAATTAAAATTCATGAACCCAATAACAAATGTGAACTCCCCAAAGTAGTACAGTAGCCTTAGAATGGAGTAATGTACAATGTCTTTTAACGTTCCAGTCCACCTTGCCACCTGAACAAGCTGAAGTGTGTGATAAATTGTTACTTACACCAAAGATCACAAAATATTCAGGTTGCATCCAGTCCCAAGAGACCAATTAGCAGACAATGGCTTGCAGCTAGTCTTGTAATAAGCTAACTAAATATTTATTAACTAGAAAAAAGAAATGAGTTAGTTACTGGTTAAAGTGAGCAAACATATCTAAACAAGGTTGTCTACAATTCAAAGTTGTCATAATCTGTCAATTTAAAATGTCTTTCAGGACTAACCCATGCCTAATAGCATGGGGCTCCTTCTGTTTATTTTTAGGGATCTTTGCCCTTCAGGATCCAGACAGCATAAAAAGAAATTCGGTTTCTTCTTGTCAGGGATTTTTATCTCCTCCACTCCATTGTCAAAATTGATGGGCTGAGTTCATGTGTAGGTCTCTCATTCCTGGAGAATGCAGTCAACAGGCCTCTTTCCTTTAATGCTACACAATACCTTGTTTACCTTTTAATGGGCCATCTTGATACAAGATGAACCCTTTACCTTAATTAATGCTTCTTTTTCTGTTTAGTGCTTTACACAATTAGAGTGGTTTACAATGCAAACACTCAGCAGCAGCTCTTAACCACTGGATCAGAACACGTTACTGTGTCGTTACACAGCAGTAAGTGTCACAGAGACTAGGGGAGATGGCTGAATTTGGCCTAGGGGGTGGGCTCATGTGTCTTGTAGGGTTGCGATAGGCCATCAAGTGTGTCACGATCCGCAAATGGTTGAGAACCACTGGGCTAGAGAGGTTGTAAGTGAGATCAGTACATGCAGCATCCTGTTCAAGTCAAAACACTAAACACGGTCTTATCAATTTAGCATCTAATATCTATTTTGATTATGCTAACACACCAGTAAGCCAGACTGGTTTCCGGCTATGTGTTTTGTAAGTGTTCAGTGAGGCCTGGGGCTATGGCATGAGCTGGCATCATCTACCCTTCCAACATCGCCGTGTATACAACTCCCTTGTCAGTGAAGTACATGCAGTATATTTTTCAATGCCTTGTTCTCTAGGCTTTCTAACTGCAGAAGTCTTTGAAACACTGGAGCATTGATGTGTAATTTCCAGTATTGATCTGTGAGTGTGTGCACAACTATGTAAAAACTACAATGGAATTTTTCACAATGTGATCAGTGAGCCCAGCTTCATTCTTCACATTGACTTTTATCCACTATGTAATAATTTAACACCTAATTTAATATTTTGTGTTCAGAATGGAAAAAAACCACTTGCTGACAGAATCCCAAGCACTACGACATCAGTACCAGATGGCTGTGGCAGAGAAGGACCGTCAGATTGCAGAATTAAAAAAATTACAGCATGACATGATTGCTAAGGAATCTGTCCCTACGGGTAGCAATTATCCAATCAAGGTAAATCAAACCAAATTTTTAAAAAATTGAACAAAAACACTCAGTTAACATTTTTAAACTTGAAAGCCGTTTCCAGAATGCGAACTATAACAAAGTATGATACCAGAACACTGGAGGATAGCAAATAGTCTGTGTGTATTTAAAGAAAGCTAAAAAGGTGATCCAGTGAGTTTAGATCAATAAGCCTAATATCTAGGTCTGGTAAATTGGTTGAATCAATCATTTAAAAATAGAATAGTAAAATATCTGGAGGTCATGATAAATTGGGTTTCATTGTTTCAGCAAAGGAAAATTGTATCTTGATAATTTGTTAAGAGTTCTTTGAATGTATCAGTAAAGAAGATGATAAAGGAAAACTAGTACCTGTAATTAGCTCACTGAAAAGCATTTGAAATGGTCTGTCACAAAATGCTACTAAAAACATAAGTGTTTGTATAGCACTTAGGGTAAGGGGAGTCCTGTTCCATCACCAGGGTCCGAAGTGCTACAGTAATACAAATAATCATGATGTGGTAAGAAGTGAAGTGTTGTCATGGGTCAAAACTGGCTAAGAAATGGAAAACAAAGAGTAGTAATAAAAAAACATTAACAGTGGGATGATCGAAGTCCGAGGAACTTCAGATGGACCTAACCAATGGTGAATGGGCAACACAGTGATAGATGAAGTTCTGTGCTGATAAATGCAAAGGAATACACATTGGAGGGAAAATATTAAACTAGTTCTCCACTTTACAGGATTTTGAATTAACTATCAGATTCAGAAAGGGACCAATCTGGTTGTCATTGTGAACAGCTCAATGAAGAGCTCTGCTTATTAGGCAACTGAGGTCAGAAAAGCTAACGATAGTAAGATGCATAAGGAAGAGGAATAGAGAATGAAACTGAAAACATTATGATGCCTTTTCATAAATCAGTAGTGTGGCCTCATCTGGAATATCATGTGTAGTACTGGTCACCCTGATCTCAGAAAGGATATAGCAGAATGAGAAAGGATGATAGGAATGATCAAAGGCCTCTCTTACAGGAAGAGAGACTGAAAAGAATGGAATTGTTTATGTAAGAAAAGACACAAATATGAGGGAACATGATGAAAGTATATAAAATAATGAATGGTATACTGAAATAAAACAGGAGTGCGTGTGTTCTCTTTTCTCATGTTCCAAGAACAAGTGGAATTAAAAGTTCCAAAGTGGTAGTTGTGTTAGTCTATTTCAGCAAAACAAACAAGGAGTCCTGTAGCACTTCTAAAAACTAACACATTTATTTATTGCATAAGCTTTCGTGGGCACAGTCTCAATTCATCAGAGGCATGACATGGAAATCTGTATGATAGGTGTATCCACCCATGCAGAGAAGAGAACCACAAAAGCAATAAATAAATTTTTTAGTCTTTAAAAGTGCCACAGGACTCCGTCTTTGTTTTGCTGAAATTAAAAGATGACAAATTTGAGACTGCTAAACGGAAATAGTATTTTAACATAAAGGCTATGTCTACACTTACAAAAGCTAGTTCAAATTAGTTAATTCGAATTAACTAATTCAGACTAATTTTAGTTAGTTCGAATTAACTTAATTCGAACTAGCATGGCCCCACTAGAATGCTAGTTTGAACTAGCCATGTCGATGCAGGGCACTTGCTTAGTTCGAATTAGTCAGTTGCAGGAAGGGAAATCTGCCGGTTAGTTCGAACTAAGCAGTTAGTTCGAACTAATATGGCCACATTGACTTCATTCGAACTAACTATTTTGAATTAAGGATTAGTTCAAACTAAGCAATCTAATTTATTAGTTCGAATTAAAGAAGCCCTTAATTCGAACTAATGAAAGCCTAGTGTGGCCAAGGCTTAAGTTAGTTCGAATTAAGCTTCCTTAATTCGAACTAACTTGCAAGTGTAGACATAGCCAAAGTGTTTCTCAGCCTCATTATGTATTGCTATGCTTGGTCATTGAGGCTAGAAACCTAGCAAGATTCCAAAAAGGATTACAAGGATTGTAATTTATATGGATTACAAGAATATCTAGAGCTATAAATATTAACAAGTATTGGAAGGGATATTTAAACCTCATGCTTCAGGTTTTAAGACAATCTCTTATTGTTGGAAATTAGGCAAAGCTCAGATATGATGGGAAGGTTATATCACGTGTCCAGGGCAAAGTTTCTTGCACCTCCCTCTGAAGGATCTGGTACTAGCTAGTGTTGCAGACAGAATAAAGGACTAGATGGACCATAGATCTTATGTAGGCTAATAATTCTTCTGTTCTTATATCTTGTGTATGAAAAATAAATATCTAAGGAGAGTCTTATTTTAATCTGCTGTCATCTTTTATGTTTCTGAGCCAATGGAACATTGTTGTAAATTAATCTTCTAATTTGGCTAATGACGAAAACAGAAGCTAAGATTTAAAATTATTGTATCCATTTCCGATCATCGAATCATGAGGTATATGAAAAACTTTCTAACAGTGAAAACTACTGGATTGTGGAATAGTATCTCAAAGAAAGTGGCAGAAGGCTCATTGTATGATTAAATATGTAAAACTGCTAGTAGAAATGCTAGATAAGACACCGCCCTTCATTGTTATAGTTGGGTACCGTAGTGGAATAGCTTGCCCAATAGAGATGGACAAGGCTTAACTTCTGTGATTCAGTGATAAGTGAGTGATGGTGTATTTTTGTAAAGGAATAATGGCTGCTTTAAATTCATGTGTGCAAAGTAACCACCTTCCTTTATCTGTGTTACTAGCACATTGTTATTGAACTGATAAACTTCAAAAAATGCAGTTTGCTTTCCATTGTTTTTCGCTTTCTGCATTTTGCTTTGCTTGCACACTTACATTCAGTGAAATTACTTTCATTTGTTTAGAGTCTCATTCTCCATGTTCTCAGTGGTGCAGTGAGTTTGAAAACACTAGTGGGATGTTAGTTTATGTAAACAAAAACAGTTTTCATTGGAAACTTGGGACAGGCTTGTGAAAGGGAAACAATACTAGGATTGTAGAAATCACTGGTTTAAAACATTTATTAAAATGATGGATTATCATTATCAATTTCTGTTGATTTAACCCTGTATTTTTGGGTCATGTTTAAGGCATTAGAAACAGCCACTCTGGTTGGAAGTACAGACATCCCTGAACAAGTGAAACATCTTTTAGCTGAGAAGAGCCATCTTCAAACTGAACTGCAACGTTGTCTTCAGGAGATGCACCAGAGGGAGCTGCGTTTCCAGCAGATGAACTCAAAGGTAGCAAAGGAGATAGCTGTGACTACTCTGGGTAAATGTGGAGCTTAGCCAATGTTAGTACAAAAATATTTTCCACCTACCTGAATCTGGGAACAAATCATATTTAATCATATGTATTTATATTACTACAACATTAGGTTCACGTAACATAGCCTCGGTTTGGAGTGGAACTTGCAAGCTACGTCTATAATATCTTTGAACTGTAGCTGTTATTTGACTGAGACAGACACACTTGACCTTCTGGTCTGCAGTACAGAAGTTGCAGCAGCAAATCTACATCACATTCAAACCAAAAATACTACATTTAAGATGGGGAACAGTTGAAATTCCTACATGCTTAGTATGGTATTTGAGTCATGTGGTTTCAAAATTTTCAAAATGCCCTAAAAATGCATCAGGTAAAAACAGCAGGTAAACTCATTTGCAGTTATAAATCAAGCAAACATGTTCGCACAAACAGCTCTGTATGTAGTTTCCTGTCTTGCTCTCTTTTGCGAGTAAAACTCTTGCTGCATATATGTTTATAAATGATCTTTGAAACTCCTCCCTTTTGCTTTTGAAAGTTGTCAACCTGTGTTTTTGCCATTACACTGTGTCTCGAAGCATCTTTTTCAGCCTATGTACAATTATTCTTAACTATAAATCTCTACTCTACACAGTATATCTCTTTAGGGAGAGAATTGTTAGCTCTTGTTTTTAAAGGCTGAATTGTTTCAGGTAGTGCAGTCGGTAGAAGAGAATGCTGTCTTATCGACCCAGTTGAAGACAGTATCCCAGACTCTCAGAGACAATCAGCTGCGTTACACTGAGCTGCAAAACCGTTATTTGAGACTTGAGCGGGAATACCAGACAGTGCAAGTTAGTTCCTTCCAAGTTACTGCTCAGGTAAAGTGAACATAGTCAAGTTTTTTGTTTTTATCCCCAGAATAAGACTGATCCCGTGTGTGTGTCCGCATGCACACACAGCTTCTTTGCATGGTATTTGTACATAAATTTCACACTAATATTAATGACCATTGTGAATCCTGGCTTTCATTTAGGATCTCAAATGACATTCTTTATTGATCATTAATAAGAAAGCAGTGTAGTGAGATTGTCAGACCTGGTAGGAATTGTTTTTATAAAACAATGAATACTTTGCCAGCTGATACTAATGGGCCTCTGTTCACATTTATAACATTATAAATAGTTCTCTTGCTTCCTGTTTTTAACAAACTTTGAAGCTTTAAAGGATGCCTTACCACCTCCGCACCATCCCCTTTTTTATTAATCATCCTGCCCTATCTTGCTAGGGATTCTTTAGTGTAAACCAGGGATGTCAACCATGTGGCCCACGGGCTGGATGCGATCCGCGAACCTCTTCTATCCGGCCTGCGGGATGATACTCTCTCCATAAAAGAGAGAGTGTGGTCTCGCATACCCAGAACTCCGCTATGCCACGAGAGTGTCAGGCCTCGTGACATCACAGAACCCTGGTATGCGTTCTACAGGATCACACACTCTCCCTAACAGAGAGTGAGAGAGAAGTATTGCAGAGTGCAGTCTCGCATACCCAGAGCTCCATGATGCCGTGAGAGTGCCCTGGTATTTCGATTTATAGTATGTATGGGCCCCTCTGAAGTACATTTAAGTCAAATCTGGCCCACCGTAGCGAATGAGTTTGACCCCCCTGCTGTAAACTATCATGTCTTTCCTTTTGTGTATCTGCTGCTGATCCCCTGCTCCCTCAAAGCCTTTCTTTGGGGATTGTTTTAACACTCACATGAAACTTGGAGAGGAAAAAGTGTTCAACCTGCTCACTCACCCCATTTATTTATTCAGTCACATTCAAGAAATCCCCAAAGGGCAAACAAATGTGTAAATGGAAGTCATGGTATCTTTGGCTATGTCTACACTTGAAAGTTAGGTCGACTTAAGGATGCGTAAGTCAACCTAACTTAGTCCCTGTCCACACCCGGCTTTCATTAAGTCGCCTTAATAAATACCACCGTTTAGGTTGACTTAACAGCTAAGTCAACTTGTTAAGTCAACCTAAACCCAGTGTGGACACCCTAGGTCAATTTAGTTCTCTAAGTCGACCTAGGGCTGGGGACAGGGGAGCCATGGCTCCCTTCTCCCCGGGACCCCCTCTCCCTGACGGAACAGAGCCATGCTCCCTTCTTGCCGGGAAGCCTCGGGGTCCCGACAAGAAGACAGCCTCAACTGCCCTGTCCCTGGGACCCACGGAGGTCCTGGCAAGAAGGCAGCCGCAGCTGCTCTCTCCCTGGGACCCGGGTCCCAGCCAGAAGGGAGCCGCAGGCTGTGCTCCCTTCTCCAGGACCCAAGCAGGTCCCAGCAGGGGCGTTGCTGGATAGCAAAAAGATCCAGGGCTGTGGCCCCCAGCCCACCCCTGCCCCCAAACCCCCACTCCAGCCCTCCTAACTCCCCAGCTTCCCCCATCTTCACTCCACCCCCCTTCAGCCCCCAAACCCCCTCCACACCTCCCCAGGCCCCTCCGTCCCTAGCCCCCACTCCTCCCCCAACCTCCTCCATCCCTCCCCAGCCCCCCACCTAGTCCCCCTCCAGCCATCCATAATCCCCTCCACCCCTCCCCAGCCCCCCACGAAGTCCCCACTCCTGCTGTGCATAGTCCCCTCCACCACTACCCAGCCCCCACCCACTCTCCTCGTCCCCATGCCCCCTCCCCAGGCCTCTAACCCAGCCAGTCTCCTTGTCCCCTCCACCCCTCTCCAGGCCTCCTTCCAACCCCCTTACCTGGTCGGAGGCTCGGAGCTGCAGGGACGGGCCGGCAGAGCCGGTTCTGGGCCAGGCCGCTCCCACCCTGAGTACACTCTGTCTGAGCATGCTCAGGGCGGGAGATTTGAATCTCCCCAGCCTGGCTGCAGCAGGAGTCTGCGGCTTCGCTGGGGCCCCTGGGCGGAACGCAGCGTTCCGCCTGGGTGCGCATGTGCCTGCTGGGGAAAATAGATTCGGGGCTCAGGATTTTCTACTCGGGACTGGCGCCCTGCCAGCCCAACGCCAACGACACCTCTGGGTCCCAGCCAGAAGGGAGCCCCGCTCTCTTCTCCCCGGACCTGCGCAGGGCTGGGCAAGAAGGGAGCTGCCGGCGCTCAGCTGCCAGGGGGTCCCCAGAGGTTCCCCTGTCAGCTGAGCGCGGGGGAAGAGAGCTGCCGGGGCATTTCTCTGACAGGGGAACCTCCAGGGATCCCCTGTCAGCTGTGCGCCAGCAGGTTGGAACCCAGGCTCCCTTCTTGCCTGGACTCCGTGGGTCCAGGGAGAGAAGAAAGCGGGATTCCCAGCAAGAAGGGAGCCTGTGCTCCCTTCTCCCCAGGACCTGCACAGGGGTCCCAGCAAGAAGGAAGCCTGGGTTCCAACCCGCGGCTCCCTTCTGCCATGAAGCTGCGGGTCCTGGCTAGAAGGGACCCGCTGGTCCCTTTGGCCAGGAATCGCAGCTCCCTGCTCAGCAGGGAGCCCCAGCTACGTCCGCACTTGAGAAGTTATGTCGGCCTTGTTAAGTCAACTTAAAAGAGTCAACTTAACTTTTTAAGTGTAGACATAGCCTTTGAGTCTTGTGGCTTCTACAGGAAATGTTGTCCTTTGAGCAATGGCAGACTGTATTTGTGTTTTTTCCTTTGGAGAATTGTAATCCCAGAAGCTAAGGATTAAATGGCAGAATATCAGATATAAATACCACTAAATTGTGCAGCTAATTTTTTTTCAACTGGCAAAACAGATTTCTTTAACTGCAAACGTAGTCATCGGGTTCTTATTTTTTAAAAGTACAATTATAATATTTGGTATTTTCTAGGGTGAAACTAGAGCAGAAGTTCCTCCAGGAGCACCACAAGAGAGAGCTGCAGTTATTGTTGAAATAGACAATATGGAGCTAAATGAACTCAGAAAAAGGTCAGGATTGTGATTACCTCAGCTTAGAATGCTTTTCGGTTTGCCCATGACAGTGAAGCAGTAGAGCAGAAGTAACACACTCCTGTTTCTCTGCAAGGCTGTTTTTGGACGATAAAAAATTGATGTTTAAGGATGGAAATGTTTACAGAGCATTTCACAGAGAGCAAAGATGGTCAAGTGTTTGGACGTTTACCTAGGACTTGCGAGACCTGGGTTCAATTTGCTACTCTGCCACAGATTTCCTGTGTGACCTTGGTGCCTATGTACCTCATTCCTCATCTATAAAATGGAGATAACTCTTCCCTACATATCACAGTAGTATTGAGGATAAATACAGTTAAAACATTGTGAAACACTTTGAGATTTACTGATTTTAAAGTGTATATAAGAAATAAGGATCAGTAAAAGTCTTAAATATGAAAAATATGGAGGTATATTCAGTGATAGTTTCTTTATTTTTAAAACCAGATCTCTCATATTCAAGTTTTGAGCAACTTGACTTGGATTCCGAATCAGCATTAGAGCTGGGCAGATAATGGATTCTTCTTTTCATTGGCAATTCCAAAAAATATGCAAAATGCTTTGTTTCAGGAATTTTGAATTCCTTTTGAAAAGGAATTTTTTTAAATTTCTGGGAAATAAAGTAATTTTTAAAAATCAAGCCAGAGCTGAGCATTTTGTTATAATTGCAAAGATTTTGGCAAAAGCAAAGAATAACTAGATTCACAGAAAGGCTAGGAGGATGAGAGAGAGGAGGAGGTAACATCCCTTATTTATAACCTTTAAGTTAGTGGTCAGAAGTCTTTCTTGGGATGTAAGAGAAGCCCAGGTTTGATTTCCCTCTCCTTCTAATGTGGGCAAAGGATTTGCACTTGGGTCACCCACACTGCCGAAGAGTGTCTAGCCATTAGGTAACAGGATATTCTGGTGTGGGTCTTCCTTAGTCTCTCTTGTTGAAGTTATTCCCCTGTGTATAAGTAATTAGTTATTGAAGCAGGAATATGAACCTGGCTTCCTCAAATCTTAGGTGTGTTCCTCAACCACTGGGATATAGTCATTCCTGTGAGCCTGTTAGAGGATTAAAGCAAATCGCATACATACAATGATTTAAAATCCATACCCAGTCAGGTGCCCAGTAGAATTTGGAATTTGCAGGCTTGTGCAGTTCTTCTGGTGCACATCCAGTAACTGAATGGGTCCCAGTCATTTGTTTTACAGTTTCAGTTGTAGATAGTGACTGAAGACTGAAAGACAAGATGGAGGTTGTGCAGCTGCCTTTTATGTCTTTTGGCCTTTTCCATGCTGTGTGTGGGAATTTCCAGCAATAAGATGGAGTCCAGCGTCACATGAACAAGTCCTGGAGATTCATCAGATCTTTCCCTAGGCCCATTGTACCTCAGAGTTTTCTTAATGGGCCATTAAGCTGGTTATGGCTGCAGACATCCTGTCTGGGGCTTGGCCCAGAAACACAGCACAAGTTTAAAATACAGCTATATCGAACATATTCATAACTTCAATACAAATATTGACACATGCACATAAACAATATCATCATATTTAGCAAATCATCACCTCTCTAATGGTGCCTGGCCTGGCCTATCTCATATGAATTATAATTTTGACATAGTGATGTTAATGCTATAAATGGTTCCCGTAATCCAGCCAGCATCACAATTCCCACCCTTTTTCCAGGGCCAGTGACTGTTAATTGCCTTATGAATGATCCGCTTCCCAGCCGTGGCATCACTCAAATCGTCCTTTGCTTATGTCAAATTGCTTGAAATCAAAAAGAGAATTTTTCAGTCTGGCCAAAATATTTACGTTACCAAAATATTTTGATTTTTTTAGTTTGCTTGAAACTATTTAAACTGAACATGATTTTTTTATTAGTTTCAGGTACTCCAAGACTGCATTTATCAGTAAAAATATTTCCACAAGCTCCACTCAGCGTACCTGAACCTCTCTAATAAATCAAAGTAAATTACATAAGAAGATAATCAGGAAATTTAACCTTTTTTTCTGTGCTTAAATTGATTTAATATTTGCATTTGCTTTAGGCTTGCAGAAACTGAGCAGCAGTATGAGTCAATGCAGCAGGCTCTGTCACAACTGACAGAAACACTGTCAGAAGAAAGGAATAGGAGAGAAGCTGCAGAAGAGGCCTTAGGACTTGCTGAGGAGCAAAGTAAAAGGTTGGAGATACTTGCACAATATTTCCCCCTTTTCAGATCACATAAGGTCCTGCAATTGGAGCTATGCAGCAAACCCATGTTTTCACAGAGAATCCTGTTGAAACCATTGGGGGTGCACATGGGTACAGACATTCATTCATGTCGACTTAATTGTAGCATTGGGACCTAAACAACCAATTGCATTTCTTTTCCCCCTCTCGGAAGAATGTAAGGATTTTCCATCTGAGTTACTGTGGCTGACGTTAATACTGAGTTTCTAGTGCGTCTAAATACTTGAGTTTGAAGTTTTTGTTGGTGGTTTGCCATTGGGGTTTTTTGGGGGGTTTTTTTTTTTTTTTGGTGAAATTAGTGCGAAAGACGTCGGATTACCATGGCTAGGCACAGAGCCAGTTTATGACGGCAGAGAAAACTTTTCCACTACTTGGCCAGTGTGCTTCAATTGCAAATTGCAGGCTCTGACATCTTTCTCATGGAGTGAGAGAGACATTCAATCTTGATTTAAAGTTCCTTTGTGCTGGCCTAAAAATAAAAAAGCCGATCAATTTTCTAGCTGAACTCACTAGTCAGTACCTGTTGTCCATCATCCCGTCCCCATCTCTTCCCCAACCCCCAATTAAGAGAGCATGTCACATATAATAGATTTTATACATGCACTCAGAGATGGATAGCCATGTATTAATTACATACAAATCAATAAAATTGCCACCCTAATTTGAGAAGTACTCAATAATCCTTTAGAGAAAGGTAAACAAAGTTTGAGTTAATTTGCATAAGTGAAACTTCCAGAATGAAAAATAGAGGCTGAAAAAGATAAGACAAATAGATGATAATGGTACTTCTAAAAGAATAGGTAGCTAGTGAGGTGATTTCCCTGCTCCGGGAAAGGGTTAAAAGCCCTTCAGAAAGGGCAGCCCATAGGAGCTGGTGGCTGGGGGGCCAATGAGGGCAGCCACAGCTCAGGGCAGTCTTCCTTTGGTCTATGGAGAGGAGTGGTGTGTGCTGGAGTCCTGGCTCGGGGGAAGTAGGACCAGGGGACAGCTCACTGCAGACTGTCTCCCTGATACAAAGGAGAGAAGGTAGCTGGGGGAGTTGTGGACCTGGCCATGGGGACCTACTGAGCTGGGGTGGGGGTTGGGGCAGTGTGAGAACAGCACATAGAAGTGGACGGACCCAGGTCCCACCTGACTTCTCCCCAGTCCACTGATGGTGAATGGACTAGCGGTGGCCACTCACACAAAGTGGACTATACCCCAGAAGTGGGGAATTGAGAAGGACTAGGCCGGAGGACTCAGGTCCAGGACTGGAGACCCAGAAGACACATGCCGCTGGACTGGTGAGGGGGGTGGCATGCGTAGGAAGAGGGAGGGGTGTGCTTGAGCAGTTCCCCAATTCTATCACCAGGAGGTGCTTGTCCAGTGGGTCATGTGCTGCCTCTATCTACAGTAACCCCCGCCTTTCCAATTTCTTTTCTCTAGGCTTGAAAAGGGTAGTTACAGGTCTGTAGCTAGAGAATACACTGTTCAAATGGAGTCTGACGAGGAAAGAGAGGCTTTGATCATCAATCCGAGTGAACATATTGTTGTACGTAAGGTAAGTAAATGTGTAAACATTAAGAAATACTGAGTCCTGAGTTGCCTAAAAATGGGTGCTCACATTGCACACTGCCAACTGCAAATGTCTCAGAGAAAGGGGAAGTCTATTCTCTTCAAATTCTTTTTATTAAATCATATTTTTAATAAGTAGCCCAGAAAGATTGGAGCAGTAAACAATGTGTGTGCTGAAATGACGACAAAAGAGTAAAACTGTGAACAACATAAACACATTGGGCCACATCCTCAGCTGGTATAAATCATTGTCGCTCCTTTGGTTTCATTTGCACCAGCTGAGGATCTCTGTAAACATCCGCAGGTGAGAGATTGCTGTTGTAAATATCTATGTCTGGAGATAGTCTTTTCAGGGGACGAACTCACTTTTAAAGAATAGAAGTACTGCAAATATGTGGGAGTGTCATGAATTTATTGAATATATTTTAGACTCAAACACCTGAAAGCAGACTGCATCTTTTTCAACCTTCCTGTAGTAAAAAGCAAACAACTAAGAATCCTTCAGAGTGCTCAGAGATCATGGTGATGGGCCCACAATGGAGAGATGTGTATGTGTGTCTTCAAAATATCAGTAAACTACTGAGAATAAAACAGTATGTTTGATTTCACCTTTCTGTATGCTGTGTTATGGATGGTGACCTATGCTTTAATTCAAACATCAGCTAAATAAAATGAATGCAGTCTGTATATTTGTGGGAGTATTAATAGGTATGACATAAATTGTGTGTGTGAGATTGTGTCTTTACCTCTGTTCTGTGTGTATGTACTTAAGTATGACACTCATCCTGTATCTTCTTTTCTCCTTCTTTACCTTTTGTAAGCGCTCCATTCTTTTCTCCGTGAATCCCTTATGTTAATAGCATGAGCTCAGGTACCCACTACTGCACACACAGTTGCAAGGATTATAGTACTTCACAAATCTAGAGTTTAATGAGAGCTGCTCTTGCATCTTTCTGGATGATTGCTTATTTGAAGTTGTTTGTTTCCTGCAGATGAAAGGAGGAGCTCTTTCTTTCAGAAGATGGCTTCGAGGGCGAAGCCTTTATTGCTCCAAGCTGCTGACCTCCAGAGCAAAATCCCGCTATTTATTCTTCACATACTTGGTGACACTACATCTTGTTGTTGTTCTGTGCCTCACTGGCATTCTCTAAATGCACTACAATTGCTGGGTAAATTATTTTCCTTTAAAGAATCGTGTGCCGACTCAAGATAATGGACTTTTTCACATGCTGTTGTTTAACTATGCACTGGCCTCAGTTGTATATATCCTCATTACAATACGTGCATTTTGAGCTTCTAAGAAGTTTCTGTATATCACGGTTACTCCAAAATTGACTTGAATTGCTCCTTACCAATGGAATATTATATTTCCTAAAGAGAAGTTGCCCTTCACTGCAACCTATAAAGAAACTGCTGCATTATATTGTTTAGGACTATATAGTGATTGAATACTACTGAATGGGTTGTAAATGGTATCTTTTCTATATAAATTTTATTTTAAGAGAGTCACACTGTAAATTTTAAAGGAATATCAACTATTACTGTTTATTGGCTTCTTGATAATAGCAAGAAGCGTTAGAGTGCAATAAAAGAAAAAAGCTTGATTCATTATGGTTTTCTCGACTGGAAATAAAACTTCTAAGAACTGAACTCCACTCTGTGTGTGTGAAAGGTAAATACTTACAATTGTCTGTGTGGTTGCTAAAAGGATGTACAGTTATTCTTTCGTTATATTAATGAGAAAAGGCTGACAGTTAACCAGGAGGACTTTGACACTCAGAGTTCAAATATGGAATCAAAATTAAGGCATTCTTACTTAGCTGATCTCAAACTGCTTTTAGTCAGCTCCACATCACTTCACACTGCAGTTGACTATCCTGTCTCAGTTAACTGAATTAATTACTGGGTTTTTTCCCTTGTTTTAGTAGCTTCTGCATCCCCAATCAGGATTAGGTCCGATTTTTCTAGGTGCTGCACATACGTAGAGTCACATCCCTGGGCATCTGTCTTGTGCAAACGCTAAGAGTCGACATGAAGTCACCTTATGTTCTCACAAACCTTTGGCTAAATAGGTTGTATGTCCATGCGCACGTTGCATAACATTTCTTCTAACTCAGTGAAATGAGAAGCACATAATACATTTTCAGGTGAGTGGTGAGGAGGCGTACTCTCAGCTGTTCTCTGTACAAGCATAATGGAACATGTATAAAAACAATCATGCTTTGTTATGATGTGTGCTGACCTTGAGTGAAATTTTCTGATTTCAAAAGTAAGTTCCTTACGAAGAAGAGACCGCTGCTAATGTTGTAAGCTGATGGTTACTATGTAATTGAGAGTTCTGCATTATTTTATCAGTGATTTCAGATCTAACACATCATCCGTAGCAGGGTGGAGTAATTTACTTTCTGAATCTGTTTTAACAAAGAACAAATTACTGTGTATGAGAAATGTAAATGGGACGTTATCAGTTGAGGCCTTAGCTGGGATCACAAAAGTTCTTTAATGTAGTATTCCATGCTGGATGTTAGTCTTGTGGATTTATTTTTTTGTAAACACCAGCTAACTCATCAAAGTCAGATTTATTTATTTTGGCAAATGTGATTGTTTTACCACTATAGGTTGCTGTCCTATCTTGTTAGCAGCCTTTCTTCAGTTAATTAAATGTTCGTATCTTTTGAACAGATACATTTTGCTGCTTGCACCATTCATTATTTATAGAATCATTTTTAGTTAGAGCCCAAATAGAGCACTGGTGCATTGAATCAGCTTGATAGTCATAGCAGTTGTATTTTTGTTTACATACATTCTAACTACATATGATGTAAAACACAGATTAAAGTTTCACTGAAAGCCAGAAAATTAATTAGCTGAGACCATGCTTTTTGCCATACGCAAATATTTATCTGATCCAGAAGAGCTATGTTACAGATAGCCATAAAGATTAGCTGTTCACTTGACCTTATTAAAAAGGAATAAATTATGGCCACCTTAATTTTTCTCCTAAGGATCACAGAGGATTGCTTACACTTAGGGAAGGCTGTCCAAGTAAGCTGTAACTGTATGATTGTCACATTCTGGGGTGCATCTCTGACCACTGTGAGATAGTATCACTTGTTTTATAACCATGAGAGCCCCAAAATGTTTCTGCTGCTTGTGGCTCTGTACTGTGGGGGGGACACAGGTAGCATGCACTTCACGTTCTGTATGCTGTATAACTCTGATTCAACACTTCGAATCCAACAGCCTGTCAGCAGTTATCAGAGATACGCTCTCCTGCCTTACCAGACGTGGTTAATGTTAGCAGGCGACCCAGTCCTGAATTTTCCCACATCACATGCTCTGCATTGTCCAGTCCTTTCCTGGATGCCTCAGAAATAATGTTTGCTTGTTCCTTTTAAAGAGACAAAATCACATTGTAGCTTTTTAACTTTACTGAGGTAGATGCACTTTTTTGTCTTAGTTCTATCTTATATCCATAATTCTTAATACTCACTGCATACATACATCATGCAGGAATATCAGTGATAGTGAGTGAATAGTTTTCCAAGTTCCAAAGGGGTAGCTGTGTTAGTCTAGTTCAACAAAACAAGCAAGAAGTCTAGTGACACTTTTAAGGACCAACAAATTTATTTATCACATGAGCTTCTGTGGGAGAAAATCCTACTTCATCAGATGCTTGAAGATGGAGAATTACAGATGAAAGGGAGTACTCCATCTTCAAGCGTCTGAAGTGGGATTAGTTTTCCAGTGACACGTGATGTTTTTAAGAGAGAGATTCTAACAGTAATGTTAGGTGTAATGAGTATGTCAGACCAGATGAGCTACTGACACAGAGGAATGAACCACAAATGAGCCTCTGTGTCACATCTGTGTTACAGCAATACTTAAATGGTCAAGTTGAGCAAGATTCATGTAGGACTCATTTGATCCTCCAATCCAAATTTGGCCCTCTCGTGCATATGCTTGTTTATAAATCCTAGGACAGAGACCAGGTTGTCAGTTGTTGGCATTTCTGTAACTTGATGTGATTAAATGGCTGACTCATTTTTGTAAAACCCAACAAGAAAATTGATCTCTATTTGATAGAAGATCTGCATACGTGCAACATCTCATAAAAAAACTCCCTGAACTTTGCATACGCAGGATTCACAGTCAAGTTTGGCCTTTTATAATAGTAACCCTAATGCTCCGTTCTTTAACTTACTTTCAGGTTTTTGCTGTGAGGATCCTTGTATAAAACCACATACTTTAACTTACTGTTTTGATTTAGCATTGTTTTATAACTAACCTGGTTTATGGTGACATTCCTGAACTGAATAGCTTTCCTAATAGTCTTTAGGAATGCAGTATGCAGTGAGGGCTCAGCATTCGTGAAATCTGGTGCTGGACCGCTAGTATTTCAAACCACATCCTTGATAGCACTCCAGTTTAGACTTTCACCATGAAAAAGCTATAGCTGCTCCACTGCTCCCAGTGGAGCTTTGCTGATTTACAGCACCTGAGAATTTGACCAGTGGTCTATTCATAAGTATTTGTGAAACATGCTGTTAGGATTCAAGTGATTTCAAATAGTGGGGCCTGATTCTGTTCTCAGTCACCAGTATTTACACTGGTATAGCTTCGCTGAATTCCGTGGAATGGCTCCCTGATCTATACCACTGTACATGAAAGCTGAATTAGGCCCACTGTTTTGAAGATGAGGTGTGTGGGTATTGTTTACTACAAGGCTGATTTTAAATTATTTCCTATTCCTTGAGACAAGGAGGGACCTTGGCTGGAGTGCGAGACTGAGATTCAGGACACGTGGATTCCCATCTTGATTCTGTCACTTCCTCTGTGACCTGACGGGGCAATTGCTTGTACGGTCTTTCTCAGTTTTCTCTGTAAAATGGGGATATTCTTAATGAGTGACATGAAAGAGGGGACGATGCAAGACTATTGCTAACTACTGTGATTTTGTTGTAGAAAAGGAGCTGTATGAGCAGCAGAATGTTATTGGAATGTTTGAAAATGACTACTGTTCATCTGTGTGAAAGAAAAGGGCATCGATGGATGAATGTTTCAGAAGGCAGTCTGACCAGAAATAATGATAGCTGTTCAGAGCTCAAGAAAGTTTACATAAGCAGGTGAAGAGAGTCTGACAGCAGCTGGCACTAGGATACACACACAAATGTGAATAGCCTTTCTTCCTGTGTATTGGACCTACTGTGATGATTTAAAACCCGAAAGGCACTTGTAGAGAGAAAAATATTGAATGCTTGGTGAGTGCTGGAGTGGAAGAGTAATGGCTACACAGATGAGACAGACAGGAAGATAATTGTGCCAGTTTGGTCCCTTGCCATTTGTTCTAGCTTTTGCTGAGCACTGAAGGAACCCTGTAGAACTTGAATTCTCCTACATAGTCCCGTGGCCACATTTGGGGTGGAATGAGGGGGATTATTCAGATTGTGATATTTGCAAAGGTATCTCTTATCCACTGTAGTGTCTGATTCTTCCTTTTTGGAGAATAGGGAAATACTGCAGGCTCTCCATTATTACTCTTAGTAAATGGTGACTCCTTAAGGCAATCACTGGAAGCGTGTCAGCCAACAAAGCTATTGCTTATTTTCTTTAATGAGTCTTTATTTCTTTGATTTTTGACCTAGACATCTTATTTTCTCTTTGGATTTGTTATTTTATGGTCTTACAAATGTTCAAGAATGTCACAGACATTTTGTCAAGAGGCGCACTGTACAATAACCTTCTTTAGGTGTAAAATAGTTATCACTCAGTTGGGTGACTCGTTGCTGATTCAACTCCCATTTTCAGGTACAGAGTCATCCGAACACCAAGATAAGCCGGCTATTTTCTGTCTGTGTGCTGCTAAAACAGATAACATGTACAGTTGAAATCCCAGTACTGTACATGGTAAGAACTTTTCCTTTAGCTGGTGGCGGCTCCTAGGTGGTTGGTAATAGAATGATAGTAGGCTATTTTTAGTTGTTTGTGGTGAACTGAAGGAAAATGTTTTTCAAGGATAGCAATGGATATATGAATTATTTCAGCCTTATTCAACCCTTGTGTGATAGGTGTTTTTGTCTTTAATGGGGCGAAAAAGTCTAGTGTTAATCATGACATAGCGAACGATGTAGTGAGTGGGAAAGAATCCAGGGTTGTCAGAAATTCTGCCCTAATTTATCCCGTCCTTAAGCTGTCACTTTGATAAGTACAAGCTTGAAAACAAATGTTTCCAAAAATGGCTTGACAGATGTAGGTATTCTGCGAACCCATTCCACAAGCTGATATAAATGTAATAGGAGGTGAGATCATTTCACTTTTACAAGGGAGCTTTTACAAATCCTTTCCATCTCCTGGTCCCTTGGGTAAGTATTGCCCTTAGATCATTTCACACTGCATTTGAAGATTTAACACTATTGGCCACTCAGATCTGGTCTAGGTTCTCAGAGGTATCCAAAGCTCTTGGCTTTTTTGTAAATCATGGGCTAGATCTTGGTTCAGTCATGCACGTTTTCTCAAAGGGGCTGCTACTCAAGAGGTCAGAATGGGGCCCCTTGTTATGAGCTGAGCCTCAGAATTATTAAAAAGTAGTGCACTGTAGAACTTCTCTTCTTTTGTGACTTGAGAGAACTGGTGCATGTAAACGGAGCTGTCAATTTGTGATCAACCAAAAAAAATATTTAAAAAAAAAAAAAAAAAAAAAAAAAAAAGAAAGGAAAATGGAGCACAAAGTGAAATTTGTTTATGTATTCTGTTGCTTGTGGTTATTTGAGAATATTTCATAATACAACAGTAAAAGTGCTGCATATTTTGTAAAAGGAATGATGTGTTCGTAATGCAAGACCCTGCTATCTTCATTATTTAATTTTTCCTAGCATTTGAGAGAGATGGGTAGGTTTTTGTGTGTATATACTAACAAGACTTCAATGTTGTATACAGTTTTTAGTATTAAAGAGTTGAATTAGATATTAATGGCAATATGCACTCCTAATGCATATGGGTGTCCTCTTGCATGAATGGTGAAACTGCACATATCTTCCAGAAGGAGTTATGTTACTCTTGGCTATGAGATGTAGGACTAAACAGCAGTATATATAGAACCTTATTTGTGTTTCCTGGCTGGATAAGGACCTTGCTAACCTTTGGAGTCAATGGGAAGTTTTCTCTTGTGTTTTAATGGGTTGTGGATCAGGAATTAAGACTAGTCAAAGGCTGTTTAAAAGGTACTTAATACATTCTCTCTTAATGGTCAGTAAAGCATCATATACATTGAACAAACTTTGCACAGTTGTGCTGAACTCTTAGCAATAACCTGCAGTGTATTTTGCAGTATCATGGTGTGGATGCAGAGCAAAAACCCCATCTTTCATCTGCTAAATTGACTTCCAGGCAGCCGTAGAGCACACATCCCTTTTATATATCACTGTATGGGGACAAAATACCAGTTGTAAAACTGGGTAAAAATTCTGGTCAGAATTTGTTACTTAGTTTCAAATTATATTAAGTAAAGTATCAAAGTACTTAATTGGATCTTAGAAGACTTACCTCTCTTTTATGAAGAAGGAGTAAAGAAAAGCAAGTGAAATACTCAATGAAAATCATAAATAAAAATGTAATTCCAGAGTCAGAAAATTCATGTTTAAGCTAATGCTAATGGTGTTAAAACAAAACACATACTGACTTAAGTTCAAGAAGAAATTAGCTTTATCTTTGAACTTCCTGAATGTGTGTGTTTAAAAAACAAGCAAACAAACAAAAAAACTCTCAGATATTCCTTGCAAAGTTTCAGCCCTGAGCCTAAATTGTTTTTATGGTCTAAATAAAAAACTCTGAAGCAAAAGTTTACAAGAGAAGTATTGTCTTAAGTTGTCATTATTAAACTTTTTTTTTCCATTAGAGGGATGAAAAAGGATAAAAACTGTAAGAATAAAAGTATACCTTGGTATTCTTAAATTGTATTTGGCACACTATCATACTTCCTTGGAAGACTAGTAAATCCATTTCCTCTTAAATTACCCTAGTAATTTAGTGGACTCTTGGATACATATTGTTTGGAGCTTCTTTGTAAGTGAATTAAGTTTGGAAAATAAAATTGCATTCCTACTAATTTTTGGATATGCTCCTTGTCGCGGGGTCACTAGAGATAAGATCCAAACCAAGTGGAGTGATAAGGAGCAGTTTATTCAGTTACAGCATCTAGTCCACTCGTTCCCCTTTGCCTTGTGACCAACAAAGTGAGCCCCAAGTTAACTACTTCACGTCTTATTCAAAATAATATGTAAACATACACTCTAGTTACAGCACCCCTAAAAATCCCTATTTGGTAACGTAATGCTTATAAAATGGATATTCATGGCTATAGGAGGAATATAATTATACCCGCCCCTGTTGTTTACAGCTTTAGCTTACCAAGTGCGGGCGCTTTACCTTGATAATATATTATCTTTGCAACAGAAATGTCTACAGATTCCTTAGCAGTTTGTAAGAAAGGAAGGTTTCACAGCTTTTTTTTCTAATAAGCCTGGAAGCCAAGGGATAACCCTCTCTTCTCACTATATACTTTGTTCATTCAGATATTGAGGGAAGGAACTTTCTGCCGCTGCTCCAAAGTCAGAGAGTTGCTGTGTCATTAGAGCAGGATTGCTGCTTATTGCTTGTGTGTAGTACATCGCCTTTTCGCCCAAATCCAGGGGTCCAGCAGAGCACAATTTGGGCCCAAAGTCTGGGCCCAACCCTGAGGTCCCCCACCCCCACCAGGAATTTGGCCTCTTGGGTCCCTGCACCCACGCTCTTTCCTGTTCTGAATCCTACGCAGGTATTCAAAGAGCTGCTTTCGTGGAAAGGAGCTAAGAGTTAATGCCTACGTAAGTGCAGTTAAATGAAAGCTGCAGGCATGACTCCATCTTGAAAGTATTCTGAATGCGATGCACTTTAAGCTAAGGAAGAGAGGTGGGCTTCAGAACCCGAGTCACCGCTTCAAAGCACGCTTTGTGCCGCTATTAACATTTACAGTGTTAGTGAGCCTGGCTGGCCCCAGTCTAGTCTAGGGTCGACTCGAGCTGGGAGACATCGCTGCTGGTTGAGAAGATGTGCTCTAGGTGTTGAATCCCTTAGCTTTTCTATGTTCAGGACTTTATGATCCTGAAGTAATAAGTGAAGTCTGGCTTTCTCCCTGAAGACAAAGGGCCAAATTGTGCCATTGGTTATATTTACACAGTAGCTTCAGTGATTTGGGAGCTGAGCATTCGTAACTGAAGATATAATTGAATCCACAAGCAGTATTTACAAGAACAACTCCAAGTTGTGAAACTTTTTTCTGTGATACTATTTGGACACACTGGTTTATCTTGTTTTTAAATAACAGTGAGCTTCTAGACAAGAGATACCTGGCATGTGTGTGAACGGGATCAGCATCTGTTCACCACTGAGGGACTGCAGCCAATCCAGCAGTGTGTCCTATGCTGCCGCAAGAGACTTTTGGAAGAGCTGGACTTGTGAAAAGATTTCCTCCGTTTTAGGCTCTAAGAATCACAATCCATCGCACATCACCAGTGCAAACCTAAGCTAATTCCATGGCTGTATGCTTTAAAACATCACTTGTTCTGATTCCAGCTCCACTCCTGCACCTAAAAACAAAATCTGGCCCATCTTTATAATGTTGGAGTCAAGTCCATAACTGAATTATTCAATACAAACTATCGATACTTTCTGCAGAGTTTTAAGACAGGAAGATAATCAATGTCAATGTGATTGGCTGTTTAGAAACAGAAGAATATGAACAGTAGCAGTTACACAAGTTCCTAAGTAAATGTATTTAGTGCAGTTTACAATCAAGTGATCAACTTATTCCATTCAATAAGGAGAAGAGGAAAAGAGTTTTTGGGCACAGATAGATCAATAAGCATTAAAATTAATTTTCTTTTATGACATTTTAAAATGCATACCTTTGCTTCATGATCCCACCATATGAAAATGGTTTTTTGACCCATCTTGTATTTAACTTTATTAAGATCATCCGTTCAATTCTGTTTGCCTGTGGGGGAGGGGTGGGCAAGAAATGTATGCAGGGAGGGCCCAGGAAACTCATGGAGTTCAAACTTGCAAGCAAACATTCTCTTCTAGTTGACAGATTTGAGGACCATTTGAAGGGCAGGGAGAATTGCCAGCAAACCCTGGGACAGCAGAAATCTTGGTGAAAGGGTGTTCCTATTCCATCTCAAAGAGGGTGCAGGTATAGCTTGAGAGTTAATGCCATTCTGAGCAACATTTTTACATGAGTGCTTCTAGGGCTTCAGAGGAGTGCTTTTCCCTGAGACCCCAACACCCTAATCTAAGTAGAGACAGAGGGACCTCTGTGAGTTGTCCTGGAGGGCGAAGCACACTGTAGAAACACTTCTTTCTACTCTGTTTCTGTAAATGAGGGGAGCACCTGGTCTGCAAAGTGAACTTGAGTGATGCAAAACAGAAGGCTGTAGGTGAATTCCAGGCTCCAATGAAATCAATGCGGTTGTGCCAGTAATTTTAATGGGCCAGGATTTCACCCAGTGTGTTGGTGAGGTGCTGGAGTCAAGTTGTTCTTGCCTATTTGAGCCCGCTGTGTCCTACTCCACTTCCTAGAATAGCCCCATTGATAAGGAAGTCACCATTTAAATATAGAATAGTTCTTGCAGCAAACACTTAACATAACACAGCTGCCATTTAAAAACACACAGCAAACCCTTCCCTGAAACTTTCTGGAGGATTATTTTTAGTCAGTCTTTTTTCAGTTTGGCTTTTACATCTGGGGGATAAGGGGAATGTTGCATATGTTTGTAGACACCGCAAATGGTGTTTAGTACAATTGACTGTGTTAATTTGACACTCACTTGCAATTTAGTGCTAAAAAAATCTCCCAATACAGCATCTCAGCATAACCAGTTTGAATACAGTCATTAGCTGTAACAAACAACCCCTCTATGGGCTCCATGCTGCTCTGCAGTACTAGCATTTGAAAGAGCTTTTTCCTCTTTGATTTTTGTATATACACATATAAAATATGAATTCAGTCTTAACTATGCAAGTACCAGGAAAAATGGGTCATCTAGAAATTCAGCCTTGGCATAGTAGGGCTACTCACATTGATGTTAGTGGGGACAGATGAACTTTTCTGCCCTGACTGAATGTGGCTCATGGTCTTTCAATAACACCGAGATGTCCCTGGACTCTTTGGGGATGCTTTAGAGGTCATTTAAGACAAGGGATTTGCCTTTTAGATGTGGGAGCTGACGGTCTCGGTCCTGCAAACCTCTTCGGCACATGGTTAAGCAGGAGTGGTTCCATTAGTTTCAATGGGACCTGCTGTTGCTGAGAGTTAAGCGTATACTGCTGAATTAGGGTTCTTTCTCAAGGCTTTTTTTTAACAGCAAAGTAACATCTAAATGATCAAGAATTGCTTCTGCCCCCAGTCACCTGCAGTAAGTCGCTGTTGCTACAGCCAACGTGTGTGCAGCAGACAACAATGTGTGATGAAGATGAAACCACTGCTCTTGTATGTGATAATGGCTCAGGGCTTTGCAAAGCTGGATTTGCAGGGGATGATGCACCCAGGGCTGTTTTTCCATCCATCGTTGGACGTCCTCGTCACCAGGTCAGTTTGTTTCAAAGGGACAGAGCTGGATGGTTTTATTTCTCTTACATGGCCCTTGAAAACTCTGTTAGGTGTAGCATAAGCATAATGGAGGCCTGAGCTTGCAGGTTTTTGTGTTTTTTTTTCTGGAAAAGTTTAGTTTAATGTTTTCCTCTGAAATCTGGGAAAACAGAAGAAAAGACAAAAGGACAAGAAAATATGAAATGGCAAAGGAAAGAGAGTAGGGAGGAAACGGAGATACACATCTTGGTTTCCATCTGCTAGGAACTAATAAAAATTTCCTAAAGTGTTAGCCCAAATATTTTCAAATTTGTCTCAGATCTCTCTTCTCCAATGAGCCAGTTCCAATGCAGGCCAAACTTTTTCAGGTTTCTACAGGCGCCCTGTATGTTTAGAAACTGGAGAATAGTGTTGATGATTTTATTGGACTAAGCTGTCTTGCCCAGTCCTCCGGCAGTCCTCTGGAAAAGGTATTGTTGAACTGTAAAGTGAAGTATTGATCTGCAGGAGAAGTTTGAGGCCCTTTCAGCGGTGTTCATGTGCATTACTGAAATAGCAACTGGCACTGCAAAATCATCACGAGTGGGTTTAGTAAGTTACCAATATTTGAAATGATCTCTTCAAATTTCATTGTAAATACCTTCATCTTTATAAAACTGCATGACCGCCAGTCAGTATCTGAAAATCCATCTCGTCCCATGATTTGGCATTGTCTTTTTGCCTCCCATTATAAAACTGTTAGAATACTGGCACCGTAAATCCTGCTAGTGAGCCTTCTTATGGGGTAATTGACTAATGGTCCTTAGTTGATAGAGGACCATTAGCATCAACAAAATGTATTGCTGGAAGACCATAAATACTATTAGCAACCAAACTTATGGTAGAGATAAGGTCCGTTTGTCATTACATTAAGCACTAATAGAGACAATTAAGTTTCTAGAGTTCTCAATAACATCCCTTTATGAATCGCAGCAGGACAGAGAGGCATAATTTTATGGCTAGCAGCTTTTCTTAACTGCTGCAATTTCTTTTGTTTTTAAAAAGAAAATTCCTATATTTTCAACAATTTAATAATTTTCAAAAGTGAATGCTTGCCATAAAATGTAGAGTATATTCATCTATCTGTTGAAAGTGGTTTACTTATTTCAGTAAAAGAATGTATAGAATTCAAGGTTGGGATTTTAGATTCCTGAAAACCAAAATTTGACTCAGAAACTATGAATAAAACATGATGAATGAAAACCTGCAATACTGTATGCACAAAATATAGTATATTATTTAACTCTTTATGCTTTGAGTTTTGTTAATCTTTCGCGATAGCATGCAGTTTTAAATTACACAAATGCATGCAGCTCAGTAGCTGAAATTAATGAAATTCTCCATGAAATTAATGAGCTACTCATGAAATAGGTTTGATGGCAGTTGCTTGATTTCTCCAGATTGATTGAGTGTCCAGTAAAGACATGCTCAATCAATCTGGAAGTTGATCTAATAAAACTACTTCCTCAGGTAGCATTTTGCAGTAGAGATGACACATGGAAGGGAAGTTATGAAGACAATGGGAGTTAGGAAAGTTACTCTGCTTGCTGCTCTGCTGAATTTCACCACCAGTGTAGATGTGGCCATATCAACCCAAATATGCTGTGTGCATTATCCTGGGCAAACAAGATAGAGTGGCTATTACAATCAAGACGAATTCAAAAAAGACTATCCAGGGTTGGATACAACCCCATGTAAATAATATGTCTGAAAGTATTTTTTTTTAAGACTTCCTTTTAAAAAATGTTTGTTTTCCTTTTGGTGTGTTTATAAGGTCCTTTTCAGCAAAAGAGAAAGTAATTACACAGGGGTAATGGTGAAACTGATTATATGCAGAGCACTGCCAAATGCACGGAGAAAAAGTGGAAAAACAGGGCAATATTCTTTCTAACCTTTCACGTATAGCTTTTTGCAATAGCTAAGGATGGTAACTACAGCAGGTACAACATTTTCATACAGAAGTGTGATTTTTTTTCCACCCCCTCCTCCCCAGGATGACACTGTTCCTTTAAAATACACTACAACCCTCATTTCTGACAACTACATTTTCAGGGTGTTATGGTAGGAATGGGTCAAAAAGACAGTTATGTTGGAGATGAAGCCCAGAGTAAAAGAGGGATCCTGACACTGAAGTACCCCATTGAGCATGGGATCATCACTAACTGGGATGACATGGAAAAGGTGAGTAGTTTTCTTCTATTTCATTTGTCTTTATTCGTTTGTTTTGGTTGGCACCCACAATGTGGCAGACACGTTCTAGACAGAAAGAGGGCACAATCCCAGCCTGAAGGAACCCAGAAAAGAAGAGGAAGAATTTAGGGGGAAGGCTGTACAGTATATTCGTGGAGCAATCATGGAGGTGGTTGGCCCTCTTTTGGCAAGAATAAGGTTGTCATAGGTTGCTGAAGCTTTTTAATTTTTCTAAGTAGTGCATATAAATTATTCTAATTATTTCTCAGTTTTTGCCGTATGATCTAGCACTACACTAATTTATCTGCTGGATTTCACAGAATGCTGGAAGTCCTAATTGAGGCAAAGCTGGTTTTTAACATCTATTAGAATTTGGTCAAAATAACATTTTCAGATTGGGATCCCCAGAATCCAAATGGAGAAACATTAAAACATTCTTCCTTACCCCAGAAACATAACAATAGAAGACAGAAAGAAAGAATCAGTCCTTCAGAAAGCCTCAAAGATGTCTTCCCTGCTGAGCCCCAATGTATCACACTTATTAAAGTAAACATCTAGTCTTCCTGGTGGTAGAGAGAAAGCTGAAAATTGAAACCTTAAGGATATGTCTCCATTTGTTAAATTAAGTCGACGTTAGTCACTTAAGTTGACTGCCTAGGTTGATGGAGAGCCGTGGCTCCTAAGGGAGCCACGGCTCCCGGGGACAAGGGGAGCCTTGGCTCCCAAGCAAGCAGGGAGCTGAGGCTCCCCCTGGGGACAAGGGAGCTGCGTCCCTGGGGGGAGCCCTGGCTCCCAGCTTGCAGGGGAGCCGGCGCTCCCGGGAAGAAGGGAGCCACGTGGGACTCCCCGGCCTGGGCTCCAGTGGCAAGGGAAACCTGCGCCACCCCAACTGGGGCTCCAGCGATGAGGGAATCCCCGCTGCCCCAGATGGGGCTCTAGCTGGGGAGGCTGGGGCGGCGGGGATTCCCTCACCACTGGAGGCCCAGCCAGGGTGGCGGGGAAATCCCTTGCTGCCAGAGCCCCAGCGGGGGATTCCCTCCCTGCTGGAGCCCTGGCTGGGGAGCCCCACGCAGCTCCCTTCTCTCTGGGACTCCGGCTTCCTGGCAAAAAAGTTCCGTTGTCCGCCCGCCCTAGGTCAATTTACAGAATAAGTTGACTTAGGGGAGTCCACACTGGCTTAAGTCCATGACTTAACCCTTAAGTCGACCTAAAACAAGGTGTTATTAAGTCAGTTTAAGGAAGCCCTTAAGTCGACTTAGTAAAAGCCCAGTGTGGATGTGGCTTTGTTTAGGTCAACTTAAGCCTCCTTAAGTCAACCTAAACTGCCAGTGTAGACGTACCCTAAGGATTCACAACCCAGAAGGCCAATTAAAAGAATTTCAAATGTATTATTTTTTAAAATCTTGTCATTTTTCAACCTCTGGGAATGGCAATACTGGAGAAACACAAAATGGACAGGGACAGGAGAGCAAGTGGCAACTGTGCCAAAGAATAGGATAGTGGGGCATGGAGAGGAGGTGTCCTTCTATCCATTCATTACAATGAAGGGTGTTCACCAATAGACTGGAAATCATTGCAGTATATGTGTATTGTTGTAAAACCTCCAACAAAGTTTTGTGAATTAGGGATAGGGTGTGTGAGCGATGAAGTGTAGCTTTCTTCCACTTATGTTTCAATTCACAATACTCAAATGTGTGTTGGTCTTTTTCCAGTGAATAGTAATGCAGGACGGTATTCATAACTGTTTAATTTATTTTTAGCTACTAAACTGATACTGTATTGGAGGAAAAGCATTAGAACAGAACTTTTTGTGTCGGGTGGCTACATAAATGTTTAATACAACTATTAGAATAACTGAAACTGAAGACAGTAATTTCCCTCTTATACATTATCATAAACACTGCTTAAATTTAGTTTTAGCCATATGGCCAAATGGAAACGAAAACTTTTTAAAAAAACATTTTTATAAAATAATGGAAACTAGAGCTTGATTAGACAACAGAGTCCTGTGGCACTTTTAAAGACTAACAGATTTATTTATCGCATGAGCTTTCGTGGGAGAAAATTGCGATAAATAAATCTGTTAGTCTTTAAAAGTGCCACAGGACTCTGTTGTCTTTCTACAATAGACTAACACGGCTACCCCTTTGGAATAGAGCTTGATTAGTTCATTAAGTTATAAAGAGCCTAATCCTGTTGGGAGCCAAGAGCCTACAATGAGATTCTAAACTCCCAAAAAATGTCTTGCTTTGGAGAAACATTAAAACTTTCTTTCTTCACCTAGAAACATAAAAATTGAAGACAGGAAGGACTATTCCCTACAATAAACATCTCCAGTGCTTTGTCCCAGTCACTGTAAAATGATTTAAGTGCTGAACTTTCCATCTCTTCCTTTGGGATGCCCTTCCATTGTCTGAGGCCTTTCCTTTAAGATAAGTTTGTGATGATACGTGGCCTATATTTACCTTAGTTTCATTTCATTTCATTTCTGTCATTTCACCCAGATAATTTCTCTCCGTCCTCAGTGTTTTAAACCCTTCAAATAATGAGTAGGTCTGAACCAAAACACAAGACCTGGAGACTTTTGCATTTGGGGAGAATGAGAGGAAATCCAAATTTTGTAATATTGCCATTTTTGTAATGGATCAAAGCAGAGCCCCAAATCTGAGTGTTACCCAAGGTTCCTTAAGCCCAGTGATCTTGGTAACTTTACTCTTTGTGAGGCAGTATCAAGAAGTAAACGGAGGGAGACACAGCACCTCCATTTGCTGTGTGGTTGGAACAGATCACATAGAATCAGATGCTTTCACTTAAAGCCTTCACTTTCTTAGTCTCTAGCACTGTCCCAAGAATGCCTTTGCTCAAAGTCTCTGACTTAGCAATAAAATTATGTCACCGAGGTCATGGAATTCATGACTTCTTGCAACCTCGATGATATTCTCTGCTTCAGATGGGGGTTGAAGTAGAGCAAGAGCTGTCAGCCTCTGGGGGACCCGAAAGCTCTCTGCCCCCATGGTGGGGGGTGGAGGAGGAAATGGGAGACCTGGAGCTCTAAGCCGCAGCCAACAGCAGGGAACCCCTGTGTGACTGGGACCTCCTGGGATCTTCCTGTTGCTACGGGCGACAGGTGGCATCCCAGGAACTCTGTGCCACTGCAGGAGGCCCTGGCTCCCAACTGCAGCTGGTGGCCCCTGCAGCTCCCAGCCACCATGAGTGGCATGGGGCCAAGAGGTTCTGATCCACCGCTGCTGCCAGTGGGGAACTGCTGGAGCTCAGAGCAGCATGGCCGGAGGGCCTTGGGGCGCTGGATTCCTCACAATTCCAAGCTGCGGACTCCACAGGGTGAGGAAAGAGAGTTTGCAGACCTAGAACTCCCAGCACTGGCCCCCGGCTCTCAGCCTCCACAGGCAGTTGGGGGGATCAGTCCCCATTGTTCTCATCCTGCCTCACCCTGCTCAGTCAGCCTCATTTTTCATAGGTAGTTATTTTTAGTAAAAGTCAGAGAGAGGACACAACTTTAGTGAATTTTTGTTTATTGCCTCAACCTCTCCTGACTTTTACTAAAAATTAATTATGACAAAATCTTAGCTTAATGTCTCAAGCACATACAAACAGAATAGGTTATAGACCACGCAAAACCAATAGTTATCCCACAGGTCTGGAGTGGTCTTTGAGCAGCAGATTTCTTATTGTCTGCTGCTATAGATCTTTCCAATGGGTCCTCAAAGCGATCTGCTTGACCCAGACCCACAATTCCCTTCTTATACTCAAAAAGTTACAGAGATAAGTCAATCAGAAATGTTACATAGCTGACCAAACAAAATTAATCACTGAGCAAAAAGCAGGTGTTAAACATGTCATTAAAAAAAAGAAACTTGTTAAGCAAGCAGTTTCGAGCCATTAGTCTGGCAATATATTTCCCCATAATGACCACCCAAAAATACATCCAGACTTCACGTTTTTCACAGATGCATGGCCTTGCGTATCAGGGAGAACACAGAGTCAGGTCTACTCCTTGTGACTGTGTTCCCTTCCTCCTGGCTTTGTGATGCTAAGTTCCCACAGAGGCCTACTAAATGCAATACGCAGAAATAATTGATAGTCCATCCCAATAACTGGTCACCTGGCTGGTTGCTCAAAATGGCCCTTTTTATGAGCACATCTGGTTTTCTGAGGTATTTAAAATTCAGATGTGATACACACACACGCTTTAGTCCATCTCTTGTGGGCAACCTCAGACTTCAGGCTGCTGTCCTAGAAACCTGATCTATGACAGCACGCAGTAGTTCGGTGTGTCAGGAAGTTAATTAGCTGGGAATAAGTAGGTGGCATTGGACAAAATTGGGAATTTTTGCCAGAACATGAAAGAATAAAAAATAATCCAGAATTGAGCAGAGAGAATATTTAGACAAAGAGGAATGCTTCATGTTACTCAGCAACTTCCCCATGTTATTGATCACAAAAGGAGGCTCAGGAATACCCTTAAATTCTTCATAGTCAAAAAGCAAAAACCAAACCACCTTTGGACTCTGACAGCTGTTTTTTATGAGAAGGACTGTCAAAGCTAGCATTGTTAGATGTAGATAGCATCATCCACCATAAGAGTTCCCCAACGTGCTTTGCAGATTACGGGGCTGATTCAGTTATTGTAGAATTAATGACAGTTCAGCTTTGAGTTCAGTTCCAGGGTTAGTGGCTGATTTTCAAAGGTGGTGGAAATCACTGAACTTTATTTATAAAGCCTCCATGAGCTAACACTTGCAACTTCCATTGAGGGGGACACTTAGGCTATCTTAGAAGCCGTAGAGCTGCTTTGCAACCTGAATTGAAGAATTTCTTCCCTCACATAATTGTCAAATGCGTAAGTCAACAACTGCATCTGGAGTCGAACCTTACTGGGCACTGCCACTTAATAAGGAAGATAGGCTGCCCACATGTGGTACCCAAGTAGAACAATTCTCCTGTATAGAATTTGGCCCAAACTCTACTCTGGTATACTCCAGCAAATCCATTGATTTCAGCTCTAAAGAACAGCAGAATTTGTCCTGTCCTGCATATATTTTTGTGTGAAGTTATTTAAAATTCAACAGAACTGTATTTGAACTGAAAAATTCCTCTTTCAACACAATTACCCACCAAGAAATGAAGCAACCAGTAAAACGTTGTCCTAAACAATCTTTTCAATTTAGATTTGGCATCATTCTTTCTATAATGAACTTCGTGTTGCCCCAGAAGAGCATCCGGTGCTGCTGACTGAGGCCCCCTTAAATCCCAAGGCTAACCGGGAAAAAATGACTCAGGTAACGATTTGGATATTGCTGTGTTATTCTTGTGCTGCACTGTTTTTTTTTCAGCATAGCGGACAAAGGTTAAATGGTCCTAGGTACACAAATTGCAAAACCAAAGGTTAAATGGTGCTAGATACACAACTCTTTCTACTTTCCTGGAGGAAGTCCCTCCATGATACAACTATGGACGTTGGTTGGGCGATGGGGAAAAGCTTGTTTTTCTGCTGCCTATGCTGTTCCTGTGAGCGGCAATTGAGGGCTGATGATAAAATATTTAGTTATTACATTTGTAAGTGATTCGTATTTCCCAAATGCCTTACAAATAGTAAGTTGACTTCCTCATAAGGATGGTTTGCTGCCTTGCCCCATTTTTCTCTTGGGAAACATGAGGCAAGGCAGTTAGGCCTCATATTTTCAAAAATAATCTCTAATTTTAGGTGCCGAGCTCTGAACAGCTGATATTCAGTGGGCAGAGGTGTCAATCTCTTGTTGCCTTCAGCGGGAGTTGTGAGTGCTCAGCCCTTCTGAAACTCAGGCATTTAAGTGTCTAATGTTGGGCACATACAGACTGAAGCATCTACCATAGACCTGCAAAGACATGAACACTTTGGGAATGGAGGTAGTTTGTAACTCCAAAATGTTCGTAACGCTGAACAAAATATTATAGTTGTTTTTTTCAAAAGTTTAAAACAGCACATTGACTTAATACAGTTTTGAAACTTTACTATGAAGGAAAAAAAGTGCTGCTTTTAACCAGTATAATGTAAATATAGCAAGTTCAAAAACAGTTTCCTTATCTTGATGCATCTTTTATTTTTAAGCTTTCTTTTTTTCAGTTTTAGTACGATACTACTCCTTTACTCTTATACACCCAACAGTCAGTGTCTTCCAGACAAGGCTGGGAGACGTGCAAAGATGGCACTTGGCACTGATGAACCTGGCAAAGCAGCTCCTGGCTCTATTCCTGCTTCTTGCCTTTGGGCTGAACTGAGCCAGCCTGACCCATACCCTCGGGGCTACAACTGCCTCTCACCAGAGATCGCCCTGCTCTGTCCACTGCCCCCTGTGCTCCAGAGGCAGCATGTGGCAAGGAGTAGCCATTAGCCTACTTGCCAGCAGCTCTCCTTCTTCTGTCCCTTGTGCTCAGAGGGGTGCTGGTGGGACCCGGGAGCACAGCCACAGGCAAAGCTTGCAGCTGTAGCCCTTCAAAACTCCTCCAGAATTCAGCGGGTTGGTGGCAGCTCAGACTCCAGCTCCTCAGCAGGCTCTGGCTGCAACAGCCGCAGCTCCCATCTTAGCGGGGCCAGCTTTCTTGCAGCATCAGCATCTTGGGCTGCAGCAGCTTCTTTCCTGGGCTGGGGCTGAGCCTGCAAGCTTGCCCCCCTCCTGGCAGCAAGGGATGGAGGGGAGAGGAATATGTCCCCCTCCTAGTGGGGTGGAGGGAGGAGAAATAGCACTCGGAGCTTACAGGAAACCAGTGCAGCTTCCAGGCTGCTTCTGGTCCGGCTGCCAACAGGGGATCCCAGCAGTGCCTGTAAACCTCAGCATCTTCACCTCCTTATCTGTAAGTGGCTGCCCCTCACAGGGCAAGTGGGGCCAGGAACCCAGATATCCCTACCTTTAATATACAATACAATATTTGCTTTCTTATTTCCTTCTCTCCACCCCACCCTCTGTTGCTGCCTGATTGCACAATTCCAGTTCCATGTAGGGTTCAGTGTCCATAACTCCATTGTTTGTACCTTTGTGGTTCTATTGTACCTCTTAAGGATGTAGGTCTGGAGGGATGAAGAATGGATGTGTAATCAGCTGGTTAGTGTGTTATGCATCACTCTGTGTGCGAGCCACAGAGGGTTGGGTTTGTAACTGGTTCCTCTATAGAGCTTGTCTCTTTCGCTCCGGCTGTAGAGACTCGTTTTCTCCTCTGCCGGTTGCCAGGTCAAACCACACTGTGTCAGAGGAGATGCAGTGTCACATAGGTGGGGCTTATCTAGGGTTCAAACTGTTGCAGGGTTCATACACTCAAGATGAGCTTTTTCCAGCCAGAGGAAATATGTAGTTTACTGCTTAGTGCATGTTTTGTGTTTCCCACCAATGATGTGAGTCTGCTGTAACTGGAGCTAAAGAACCCAGTATCTCTAGCTAGAGCTGTAGAGACTTAAGTCTTTAGTGTCCAGTTCAGTCACCAGTGTTGGCCAAGATGGCAGTCACCACACACACTTTCACATGAAGTAATGATTTAATATCCATATTTGAACAGGCAATACAACATTATTTGTAATAATTCCCTCACAACCGATTCATTCCTTGGCTCCACAGCAAACCACCATTTTCTCTACTCTTTCTATAGATCTCTCTTGAAATTCTCCCACTATTCCCTCTAGTCCTGCCTTCAGCACAGTTCACAAGCTGTCTACTTGCTGCCATGTAGCTGGAGTGACACCCTACATATTCCAGAGGGGTAGCTGTGTTAGTCTGGTTCAGCAAAATAAAGGAGTAGTCCTGTGGCACTTTTAAAGACTAACAAATTTAAATAATTTAAATTCATTTGTTAGTCTTTAAAAGTGCCACAGGACTCCTTGTTTGTTTTACCCTACATATTGGGTGGGATGCTGCTCTAGCCATAGGTAAATATGACTGTGGGAATGTTGGGGACTGGGCTCTAACTCTAGAGAATGAGCCTGGGATATCTTGCTCACAACCCTGGGGTGCTCTGTACCAGGAGAATGAAGCAGCTTCTCAGGGACAGGTTATTCAAAAGTGGGAGTCTCCCCATCAGTTTTGGGATTTAACAGGTCTAGAGGCATCCAAACTTAGATGGCACTTCTGAAAATATTTCCATTGTGTGACATGTCCCAAGCTGCCTAGCAGATTGTCATCATTCCGAGCCTGAACTCAGGAGGTGATGTCTTCTAGCACAAAACTCAATCCATAAGGCCACGCTGGTTCCCTCAAAAACTGGAGTGTGGTGTAACCAGTAGTAAATAAGAATATGGAAATATACACACAGTGCTAAGAAAACTTTGACATGGCTCTGCATTTCCCTTCATGCACATTTTTGGCATGCATTTAATATGACCCTTACATATCTAATGACAATTTAAATGAATTAGTTAAGCAGTGAGAACTGACACAGTGCCTTCATGGGAGACAATACAGCCTAAGGGGTATTGTAAAGTACATGATAAAGACAGCTGCTTTCTACAGCCAGACCAGTACTGCGTTCGCACGAGACATGCTTGATAGTGTCTCTTTGCCATTATGCAATGGTAGTAAATTCAGTTTTCAAATTTAAAAAACCACATCATTATTTATGACGTATTAAATTAAATCATAAATTGGAAATGAAATGCCAGTAATTAAATTATGGATTGTCACTGAAAGAAACTAATCTTTTTTGTTAAACCATAGTCTGTTTGCAAAGATACTAACTTATAAAACTAAGAGTCTAAATTTAACCCACCTGTCTTCACTGACTCCCACTGGTGTAAACTGAGGTCCTGGAGGGAAGTTGTGATGTTGGAAAGTGGCCACAACATTCCCTGCACTAGAGGAGCAGCACTGGGAAAGAGAGGGGCTCAGCAGATCAATGCATACCCTAACAGCCTTCACTAGCAAAGATCCTAAGGAGGCCTGTCAGAAATTAAAGCTGCTCCACCTGGTGGACATCCAAGGGAGAACAGCTAGTTTGTACATAGCCTGTTTTCTAAGATGCAAATTGCACATTAGGTACCTAAATGTCATTTATGCGTTTGAAGATCTACCTTGTAACATAGAAGGGTCTCAGATACCATGGCAATGGGTGGGTCTGCAGTAGGTACTTGGAGAGAACTTCACCTGTGCTCTCTCTAATCAAGGAGCTGGGTCACCACAGAGATGGAAGTGTAGTTTACATCTCCCTTTGCCACTCTCACTGAATATGGGCCAATATGGACCTAAGCCAAAGCCTAGCGAGGTCAGCTGGAAGACTCAGTTGACTTAATTGGACTTTGGATCCAACCCTAAGCAAGCACAGTGTGCTGCCCCCATGGGAAAACTTCAAGAACTCAAGCATACTGCAGGTGGAGCTGACAACGGTTTGTTGCAAAGGACTCTCACAATAGGAGGTGCTGTCAGTTTGTGGGAGAGGGGTGGTGAGTGCCAGAGACATTCTTTGCCACCAGCTGAGGAAGTGGTGTTCATTGCCTTGGGGATTTAAAGGGCTAATACCTCAGGGGAGGTGGGTGCACCAGGGAAGGTTTTATCAGAATGAGGGGGTAAACAGTGACTCTCTTGTTCAGTGATTAGAGCAGGGACTAGTTAAGATCCTGGGTTCTGTTTCCATTATGTCCCCAATTTCCTTTGTCAGTATGGAGTAATAAGGTGAGTGAGAGAATATCTTTTAATGACCAACTTCTCTTGATGAGAGAGACAAGCTTTGGAGCCACACACAACTTTTCTTCAGGTCTATGTGGCTCACAAGCTTGTCTCTGTCACTAACAGAAGTTGGTCCATTAAAAGATATTACATCATCCACCTTGTTTCTCTAATATCTTGGAACAAACAGTGACAATTACATTTGTCAGTTTGGGAAGGTCAGTTATTCTTTCTTTGCTTTAGTTTCTCTATCTGTAAATTGTGTATATCAACACCCACTTCACTGGGCTAACGGGCAACATAACATTCATATTTATAAAAACCTTTCAGATCTTCACATGAAAAGGGCTGTAGAAGTGTATATTGTTTATAACTCTGTGCTATTTCAAATTCTTGAGAAACAGGTATAGAAAGCAAAGGAAATTTGTGGTATTATTGATAGTGCTTTGACATCAAGATGAGGGCAGATACAAAGGCTCTAATGATTTAAAAAAAACCCCAACAACAAAACCCCAAATCCAGACTTTAAATAAAAAGTAACATTAAAATGTAGGAGAAACAATAAAAATATCTATATAATTTATTTCCCTTTTTGTTTTAGCCTAGTGGGTGAACTTCACCAACAAGATGTCTTATTATGTGAACAGTAATATTACTGGAAAAGACACATAATTAAATAATATCTCTTTCCAGATGAAAATGCTTGACAGAACAATTATTAACTTTTCAGTTAAAAAACATACTATTTATATTGTATTCTAAATCCTATTTATAATCTGAATATATGATAGGGAGATAAAATGTATATGTTAGGGTTATTTATTTATTTGGGCTGACACAATTTTTTACACAGGAGTGACTGGATTAAATACATTTTCGTAGGTGGTTGTGGTTGGGGGGGGGGATGAATTATGTGGGTATAAACTTGCATTAACAAGTGATTTATAAGTTAAGGAAAAAGTTACTGTCTCTTCAAATGGTCCTAATTGTATAGCCTAAAGATCCCTAAATTCTTAATTGCAGATCATGTTTGAGACATTCAATGTACCTGCTATGTATGTAGCAATTCAGGCAGTTCTATCTCTATATGCATCTGGCCGAACCACTGGTGAGTTTCTATGGGTGTCCAATGTACTGTCTGTCTCTCTCTTATGTATATTGATCTAGACACACTATATATGCTCTGACACGCATCCATAGCCATCTAGGAGCTGTATGCTTGCCATTACGCTGCACAAACACATCTTGGTCCTGGCCTCTGCAACACTAGAAATATTAGTGAAAAAGTGTATATATAGATATAGATATAGATATAGATATAAAGAGTATATAAATTGAGACTCCACTAACTGCACACCAAATAAAAGAAGCAACCACTCAGCCAACTCATGTTCTGCATCTCCAACTTTCTTATTTATTTTCATGTTATCTTTACCATTAAACATGTTCCTGATAACATTGAACCATTACCTGAAAATACTCTCTTTAAACATTGTACTTTTCAGTTATCTAACTCAGAATCTACCATGAAGAGATCATTTGAATTAGCAGAGAGATCTCTCACGACCAGCATTTAACAAACACCTGATCAATCATTAAGGCTATAAATTATATTTCAGTAACACTCGAGCCGTAATAAATTTTGAAAAAAACTGAAAATACCGTCTGGTCTTTGCAAGCTGGTGCCACAGTTTAGTTGGGGTAAAGAGATCACCTCTTTACAGGAATCAATCTTTGTGGCAAATTATTGATTTCTTGAAAAGCTTCACTCTGTGTGTATTTAATATTGAAAACTTTCCTCCACTTTTCAGTGGAAAAGATACTCTTTGCTTCCTGCCCTAAAGTGCAGTAACACTGCACAGGGCACTGATGAATAGTTGCTGTGTGCTGTCCAGAGGTGACTGTATTTTTAATGATGAATGATCTCAGTGTCTAGTTTTACATCATTTTAGTCTATACAGTGCTTTGGATCTTTTGAGATGAAGAGCTCTGTATAAACATAAGATCATTTATCATTAACAACTGTTCAGAGAGAACAATACAGTACAATTGCAGAATGCTTCATCCTTTTGCCAAAGGCAGTTGCTTCTTTCTAAATGCTAACAATTTTCACCACACACAAGCAGAGCTCCACTTATAATGAAGACAAAAGAGATTGTCATATGAGCATCTCCTAGCCAGTCCTTTTAATGTTGTTGAGGCTTTCTGTTTAGAATGAGCAGAGGTTGTGGGTTCTATGTTGGCTTAGAATGCCAAGGATTTCCTTTCCTTTTTCTTTCCCAGGAATAGTTCTGGACTCAGGGGATGGTGTTACGCATAACGTACCCATCTATGAGGGTTATGCTTTGCCCCATGCCATCATGAGGCTGGACCTAGCAGGGAGAGACCTCACTGATTACCTCATGAAAATCCTCACAGAGAGAGGCTATTCTTTCGTCACCACTGGTAAGTAAATGCCTTCCATATGCTACTTACATGCATAAATTAACTTTTTGGTGTCATATTGGACTGCAAGTGTGTGAGAGATTTTCTGCACCAAAGCTGTATTGCAGGGAATAATTCTAAATAGGCCAGAGACATGGACAATGTGAGATAGTAGGCTTCTTCCATCTCTAAGGTCCAGGATGCTGGTACTGTACAGGCTGAGCAGGAGTAGGAAATCTATAACATAATTAAGTTTTTCTTTTCTTTATGTTTTATCACAGCCATTTTGCTCCCACGGGGAACTAGTGTATGGCTATATTGTTACTACTGTGTTGTGGCTACTGATGAACAAACCTCCATGTAGAGCCCACATGCAACTGGATAGTGGGGGCAGCACAATTGAAAAGCTCCATGGGCACATGTGCTGCCTCTGCCTCCATTCCCTGAAATCTGTATGTAGACAATATACACTAGCAACTATATCTTCTCCTCCTCTCTCTCCCATGACTACCCTGTCCCTGGCACAGCTTGCAGCAGGCAACCCTCCCTGCCTGAACTAACCTCAATCCATTTAGCAAATGTTTGAAACAAGGCCAACAAAAGGGACCGTGGGGCAGTTGGGATTCACAGTTAACAGGAAGTTGGAGAACTGTCAGTCACTTTTGGAAAATCCCAAATTGCCTTCTCCTTGATAGGTACCTTGGAAGCTGCTTCCGTTTTAGTGCACCTCAGCAGCAGCAAGCTCAATCCGCCCCAATGCTGGGAGTGCATTTTGAAGCAGCAGGGGCCCCCCGCCCACTTCACACTCCTCCCTCCCCCCCAGCATGCTCCCGTCACTGAGGCTTTCAGGCTGGATGGGGCTCCTGTTCCGAGTTTCTTCTGCTTGAATCTGTCTTCTGGTTGCCATATTGTACATCAGTAAAAGATATACTTAGTGTGATTATTTTTTAAAATAACCCTTTTAACTGGTGCCACTTATTTTTGTTGGGTGTTTGTAGCGGAGCGTGAGATTGTGCGGGACATAAAGGAGAAGCTTTGCTATGTGGCTTTGGACTTTGAGAATGAAATGGCAACAGCTGCTTCCTCCTCTTCTCTCGAGAAGAGTTACGAGCTTCCCGATGGACAAGTCATCACCATCGGGAATGAAAGATTCCGATGCCCAGAAACTCTCTTCCAGCCTTCGTTCATAGGTGGGCCTGAGCTATGTTTACAAGAGGTTTGGCTGAACTGGAAAAGAAGGATTTGTTTAATTGTAAGGGAAACATTAAAATATCGAGACTTTTATGGCCTTATTTTCAAATGCCCTGAAAACCCGGTAGCTTCTATTGTCTTCATCAAGAGCTGGGTTTGCTTAGCACCTCTGATAGATGGGTAATGACTTTTTGGAAATGGGACACAGATCTGCTGGGCTGTGTGTTAATTGGTCTTGCTATATGTTTATTTGCCTATCAGTCTAGAAAGTACCAGAGTTCCCAGACAGTGATTTTTGTATTTGTTTCAAATACCTATAACGGTTCACCAGATTTATACCAACGCCTACTAGCCAATATCTCAGTACCATAAGAATACAGAATGCCAGTGCAGACTGATTGAGATGAGTTGAGGTGTACCTTGGTACTAAGTGAGATAAATATCTGATAATGTAAGAAAAAAGATTTCTCGTCCAGGTGCTGACCCTGCTCCACGGTCAGTTCCTCTAGTCTGCAACACAGCAAGACATCGCGTATAAAACCCATGTATTGTTATTTTCCACTAGTTTATTTACAGCCATTTGTAGAGTCACAATTCACATCCTAGTCAATGTATGGTAGTTCAAGACTTCCTCACAGAACTCCCACTGACTTCAGGAATGATGCCATGAGGACTGTGCAAGGACAGAAGGAATGGTCCATAGCCAGTTCAATCCCGTTTCCATTGAAGTGAGTGGTAAAACACTCTGATTTCTATCTAGAAGTCAGCCCACTGAAGCACTGTATAACCCTCATCTATGTATCTGAGCATGTGTTCTGGAGCAGAGGAAGGTCTCCGTGGAAATTCTGTTTTGCACATAGGGAAACTGGGAGGTAGGAAGGTTAAGGGACTTGAGGCTACACAATATCGGAACCACCATTGGCACCCCGCAGTTCCTGAAGCACGTCTGTCAGAAGGAGTGTCCTGAATTATTTGGAAGCATGGCACTGTGCAAATTGTACTCTCAGTCACAGGGAAACTCCTTGTTTCTGGGTGGGAAATGATGCCACCATAAGTGGGCTTTCCTGTATTTTTCTATCATCCAGTCATTCAAACTGGTTTGTAAGAATCATATTGACCAACTGGAGTTGGGAGTGGATCTTATTTCTAGCTAATACCAAGATACTTGACCATAGAAACAGCAGACTACCGTGGAAACAGATCTCACTACTCCTTGTTTGTTTGCAAAATAATGGCATCTCTTTATACGTGAGGCAGTGTAAATTCTAAGGATTAGAACATAGTGGGAGAGAATTTTTCTTCTTTTCAAGTCTATTTTATGTGTGCCATTTTCTAATCCTGCTCCTTCCCCCCGCAAGTGGAGTTGAGAAGGAAGCTAAGAAATTGTACTTGTCTTCCCCTCTTTCTTTGTCTCTTAACTTGTTTCTGGAATTTTCTTAAGGGAGCAATGTCAGCAAATACTCTATGTTTACGGATAATTGACACTGTCTTTCCACTTCCTGTGTCTGATGAAGTGGGATTTTACTCATGAAAACTCATGCGATAAATTTGTTAGTCTTTAAAAGTTTCACAGGACTCCTTGATCTGCATGAGTTATCCTTCCATGTTGACATTAGTAAAGAAATAGGGGACACGGATTCCTTAACATCTGGATGGCAATATATTGAAATCTTATTTTCAAACAGGAATGGAATCTGCAGGTGTTCATGAAACCACTTATAACAGCATTATGAAATGTGATATTGACATCCGCAAGGATCTCTATGCTAATAACGTGCTCTCTGGTGGAACAACAATGTACCCTGGTATTGGTGATCGCATGCAGAAAGAAATCACAGCATTGGCTCCAAGTACTATGAAGATTAAGGTAATCTTAAAACCTTATGCAGATTTCTCTCTCTCTCTCTCTGTGTGTGTGTGTGTGTGTGTGTGTGTGTGTGTGTGTGTGTGTGTGT
>ML685785.1:18114909-18128776 GCA_007922175.1 Pelusios castaneus
TGTGTGTGTGTGTGTGTGTGTGTGTGTGTGTGTGTGTGTGTGTGTGTACACATTGACAAGAAAGTGGCTGTTGTCTAGTGCTTAGGGCAGAAGACTGGGAGCTAGTGCAGCTGGAGTCTGTCCCTGGCTCTACCACAGACTTTGTGTGACCTTGGGCAAGACATCTAAACTCTTTTCCTTATTTTACCAATGTCAGGACTGAGAGAGAGATTCGTCATTAGCATAAAAATGGCAACTGAAATTGGGTCAGCCAATGAAGTCTCCTAAAGAAAGTGTAGAGAGAAGGTCAGTAACAGACTCCAATGGAAATTAGAATAGAAGAAGAGAGAACCCATCAAAAGAAACACTGAAAGAACAACCAAAGAGGTAGAAGGAGAACCAGGAAAGGATGGAGCTGCAAAAATCAAAGTAGGACAGGTCCCTGTGAGGTGGGAGAGACCCAGAATTCAGGCTGCAGACAAGTCTGATTGTCTGCACCACAGTTAAACAGCTCCTTACCTCAAGACCTGTGAGACTGAGTCAGCTGGCATGGGCCAGCTATGGATGTCTAATTGCAGTATAGACAAACCCTACAAGGTTAAAGAGAGTCTGCGAAGACAGCAACTGTGCCTCAAACTGAGGAGCTCCATGTGACCGGGGCCTCCTGGGATACCCTCCTGGACGTGCAAAACTCAGGGCAAGCTGCAAAACTGGGAGCCAAACTCCCCACACACTGATGGGTGGTACTTAAACCAGTCTCTCTATCAGTCACAACCAGGCTTCTGGTTCCCCACACTGGGTACCAAGAAATCTGCCCAAAATAGAAACAGCCCCTTTTATTGCACTCCAGCTCCTCTGGCTACCACCTAGCCACACGGTCCCTCAAAGAAATAGGTTCTCCTGACCCCAAAGGGCCAGCCACATTACACAGAACAATATAGGTTTGGATCTGACCCAAAATACCACACTGATAGCCAATCCTTTAGCAACTACAACTAAAGGTTTAATATAAAATGAAAAGAAGCAAAGTATGAGATGTTAAAGGGTCAGAGTGAATCACATACATACAAATGATTTAAAGTTCATGTAAAGCAGTTTGCAGGCTTGTTCCTCTGGTAAACACCCAGCAACCGGGTGGGCCTCAATCCTTTGTCCAGTCTCAGAGGAATAGTTCCAGAGATGGATGCTGGCTGTAGACTGGGACTTGAGACAAGATGGAGTCGGGGCTGCTGCCTTTTATCACCTCTGGCCTTCTCCATACTGTGTGCAGTTCTTTCCAATCAAAAATGGAGTTGAGTCACATGTTCAAGTCCTAGTGACTCAACAGGTTTCTCCCTTGGCCCATTGTACCAGGGAGCTTCCTTAATGAGCCATTAAGGGGACAATGGCTGGATAGACATTGTCTGGGGAGTTTCCCCCGAATCACATAAATTAAAGTATAGATATAACAACCATATTCCTAACTTCTAATACACATACAATTCCTATACATAAACTATATAATCATTCCCAACAAATTACTACCTTTCTATTGATACCAAACATGACATAGTTCCTATGGATTATAACAATTATGAGATATTAATACAAAATAATACCATAAATGGGTCCCTAAATCCGGACAGCATCACACTCCAGACCAAGGGAAATTATAATTTGAGGGCGCTCAGTAACTGGGCTGGACACTTACAAACCCCAGGGCTCTTGGTCAGGGCCTGGGTGGAACAGGTAGGCGTAGGCCCCTTATCTTCCACTGTTCCCCAGCCCTACCCTGCTGCTTTGTAGTGACCAAGCTTTGGGGGAACAATTGAAATATGAGAGATTGATTGAGGGTGGGGCGCTCTCTGGGATGACCAGACTGACAGAATCCACGAGGCCATGAGCTATTCACTAGGCCAACTTTCGTTAGACATTCCTGCCACGTGCCCCCCCAGTTTATAATCTAAATAGACAAGATAACTAAATGGCAGGAAGGAAAACAGGCACATAGAAGGAAACATCTTGCCCGTGGTAACACAGCAGCTCAGAGGCTGAGCTGTTAATTGGACCCAGTCTAGCACTAAGTCCAGATTCTTATCCACTAGCCAAACTAAGACGAGCTAAACAATTAACTTTTGTGAGGGTTATTCATCTTGGGTATTCAAGCACTGAAGACCAGCTCGGAGTTTGTTGAACAGCAGCAAGGTGCTGTTCAAATCAAACGCACATTACATCAAACTTTTCTGGTAACATTCTCATGAAACAGGAATAGCGACAAGCAGCAGAACAAGTCGTTAGCATTAAACTAATTGAATAAGCATCTCATTTAGATATTAATAAACTAGTGCCACATTTTTCAAAAGTTACTAGCAAATGGGGTGGGCGGGGCTTGAAGATACTTGAAGGGGGCCTTATTTTCCAAAAGGGCTGAGCACCTGCACCCTGAGATCCCTTGGGTATCTCAAGCTGGCCACTCAAACACAATCACTTTTGAAAATCTTGGTCTATCTTTGGCCCAGTTATGTGAGATGTTGGGTAATCTCAGCTTAATGGAGAGAAAGTCAGTTAAGTATATTGCCCACCTCTGTCCAAAGAACATTAAAGCATCACCACACACCTTGGAAAATGGAAAATCCATCTAGGGATTTTAATATGGAGTAACATGATGGGACAAATGCTTGTTTTTCATCTAGATCCAGGTAACCCACAGCTGAGCACTTCCTTGGCTTCAATGTGGGTCAAGTTACTAAAACCTCCTGGGTATCTGTGGGTAGCTGACTGTTTCGGTCCTTGTCTTGGGTCGTTTTTCATAACCGTCTTCAGGCTTGATTCAGAATAGTGCTGAGTATCTGCCACTCCATTGGCTTCTTCTCAGGATCAGGTCCATATAGTCATGGGCCAAATTGTTAGATTGAAGCAATTCTGACTGCAGCTGCAAGCCTTTTTAGCTATCAGGTGTTTTATTTCAGTGGCATGGAACTTCTGTAATGGGAACTGTGTGAGCTGCTCATTTCACTCCCCATAGAGCATTACATTTCTTTCCTCTTTTAGATGATTGCACCACCAGAACGTAAATATTCTGTCTGGATTGGGGGCTCCATCTTGGCTTCTCTGTCCACCTTCCAGCAAATGTGGATCAGCAAAGATGAATATGAGGAAGCTGGTCCCTCCATTGTCCATCGCAAATGCTTTTGAGTACATTCATGATGTGCCACCAATGATAAGTAACAGTTGCTCTCCACACCACATCCCCCTTGTGGGAAATAATGCTTTCTTCCACCGCTTATTAAAACACAATAAATGGTTATCATGCTAATTAGTATATTGTTTGTAAATGCAGAAAAGACACTGAAATTTAACATGCAATTGACAGATGCCTTCCAAGAGTAGCAATTACAATGACAACAATCAATTCTGCAGAACTTTTCCTCCATGCATCTCAGAGCATTTTAAAAATGTTCATGAGTGAAGCCTCACAAAGCCACTGTGGTGTTCGTCAGTATTAATATTACCCTGTTTTACTGATGGAGAATCTGAAGCGCACAAAAATGAAATGATTTCTCCAACTTCATATAAGTTGAAATTCCCCCCTTGCACAGAGACCCAGGATAAAATCTGTGCAACACATAAATCCCACTGTGCCTTATTTTGAGGACTTACACGGGCCTAGCTTTTTTGGTGGCCCTCTGTACGGGGACAAATTTCACCAGAGTGAGAAAGTGGTGAGACAGCAAATTAAATGAGTCCTAATGTGCCAAGACTTTTGTGCAGAAGTTTTATATGAACTTTTCCTTTGCTTCCCATGATGTTTGGCAGGAACTCCTGCTATCAGCCATGAGCGTCCACAAACTGTAGTGGTTTTGTATTGTAATTACTTGTACTAGATTAATTTACCTATCACGCATTGTTCTTCCTAAATGTCTCCTTTTTTAACAGTTAATTGATTTAGTAATTTGCTGTCACGGTTCTTCTTATGCCAAAGAAATGATTACTAAATAAATAACAAGCCTTTCAAATGTGTTATCAAACTCTTCTGATTTTAATAGATCAATAAAAGTGCAATTACCCATGTAATGCTGAAGTGATTTACATTCATTACTCAGTGACCAGTTCATCTATTAATGCCATGTTTCCTCCATCTAGGAACAGATGTAATACAGACCTAGTATACCTCATAGTGAGTGAATCTGGAGGACCTGATCTTAAAGTCATGAAGTCAAAGGGAGGTTTGTCTAAGGAGGAGTGCAAAATCATGTCCATATGTTAAATGAGTTTGTTTGGCACTTGAAACATAGCAAAGATGGTATAAACCCCATCATGGGTTTGAAGGACAGAGCATTACTGTACACAGAGCTGTTTGGATGTTTGTCATATAGGCAAATACATTTTTTTATAGAAATTGTGATACTTTTGTTAGTTTAATTTTAAAATTGCTTGTCTTGAACATTTATTTGGAATTTAACCAAGCAATTTTCATGACCTAATTAAATTAAAATAGACTGTTATGACTACTTAGATTGCAAGAGAGCAGAAAAGTGATTGGATAAGGTCACAGAATGTTTCAGGGGCAGAGTCTGGAATAAAATCCAGGATTCTTGACACCCAGTCAGGTGGACAATGCTTTCGCTCACTGATGTCAGCGCACTCGTTCTAAATCCATCATTCACGGCTGGAAAAAATTGTTGTCAGCAAGGCTAGCTACCCTCTTTCAAGGAGAGGGAAAATGCATCAGCTGTGTGGCGTGTTGATTTTCCGTGGCCTGGGGCACTGTTTCAACGCATTGCTCCCTGCCTCAGCTCATAGCCAGTCTGTGTGGACTGTGCGCTCCGAAAAAATTATTTTTTAAATGGCCAGCTTTTGCGGAAGCCAGCTTTTTTTTTTCTCGATACAGTGACCGAAGGTTTATTTCAAGGCAACATTTTCAAGTTTGAAAAAAAGTAGCAGATGATATAAATAATTCCTTTCCCCTGCAGAGACAACATAACAGACATTGCCCTGTACCACAGCACATAAGCAAGAAGTAATTAACTGCTGCTGCTGCTCCATTTGTTTTCAGCTAGCCTCTGGGGTACTGCCACCAGCTGTTTGCCCATTGAACTGAACCAACGGTTTTAGTTGACATTTGATCTTCCATCTGCATGCTGTGTATTTGCCCATGCCATCTCCACTCCTCTGTTCAAGTGGGCAAGAAATTTAAAGGTGACCAGCAATACTCTTAATTGAGGGACTGGTTAGTCATTAATGCCAAATGCCAGCCAGGTGTTGTGTTGGCATTTGTTCCATGAATTGCATTACGCATCTGTATCTATGTTCATGTTTCTAACAGAGAAAAAGTTTCTGTTCCATGGGGCATACTTAACACAACTGATGTTCTTGGAAAGTGTCATTAATTGATCCTAATATCAGATAATGTGATTCTGTTCCCTTAATGTATTTTTCAGAGACAAACTAAATGCATGTAGAACTTCCTGTTAGTTCATTACCATATATAATAAGAACATCCACAGCCTTTGAAAAATAACTTTATGGATGTTTTAAAGAAGGTCTCTAATTTGTTAGCTGCTAATTCTAGTCCTTTACAAACTCACTTCTTCACCCAAATACTGCTCTGAGTTGGAGCCAAAAGACCCATGGGACAAAGATTCCTCTGAATCTATTATACCTACCAGTAGCAGCAGCCAAGAAAAGATTAATTCTGGTCTTGTTCCTAGTTTTGAATGGCAGCATAAATTCTAATTGTTGGTAATTGTCTTCTCCAAACGAATGTAAATATTTGTAAGAATCACTGAGAATCTTCAGGGTAAATTTTACCATAGGCTTAGTGGCTTGGCCTAGGCTTCTATCACCGCTTATTCAAGATGCTGACAAATTGACACAATGTGGATTGAGAATAGCAGCATTCTTATATAACAGCCCTTGCGACCGGCCTTGTCACTGCTCTGGTAATGCAGCATAATCTTTAATCTGTACATTTTACAGCCAGGGATATTTCTCAGGAAATTCCTAGATTCTCAGATTAGTGGTGTGCATTTATTTTTTACAAATCCTTGTAATGTTGAAACAGAATATAATCAGGTTTGTTAATGAAAATGCCACATTCACTCTGTTTTTGATATCAAATATATTTTTAATGGTTTCCTTAATTTTTCATGCTTTTAAAAAAAATTCTTCCCCAACCCCTTGTTCATCTCTCATCTGTGCATAGACACATCCTACTAATCTGAGCAAAACTGATGAGAATGGCACATTCATTCGTACATACAGTTTCACAAACTAATTTTTACAGGATGTAGTCTGACAGCCCCAAAGCAGCAATGGAATCAAGTATCCTGACTAATGAGGTATTGCCACAAAACATGTCTGGATGAACCTGTCAAGTTACATTGTTATTTTAGCATGAAGTGTGTGACTGATGAAAAAATGATGCCTCACTGCCTCATAATATAACTTTTCCTACAGGAAATTTTAATTGAAATATGCTTTTGGAAAATGACTTTCTAAAATGACACTAATAAAAGAAACAATCAGCAAAGGGACACCGGTCAAAATGTAGGCAAACATTTTGATTTTGTAAAGATAACCTCTTACCCAATCTAAAACCAGTAGAAACATTTTCATTTATATTTTTATCTATTCCAGTGGAAGGAGGTTTTTTGTTCATTCTCTTGCAGCATTTGCAACATGAACATTAAAACGTTGTGCCAGTGTGCTAGAACTTGACAGTCAAATTGACTAGAAATAAAAGTGAAACCGACTAGTGTAGGTTCTCCATTCAAGCAATGTAAAAAGGAAACAAACACCTTAAATCATGAAAAGTAAATTACCAAAACAGTATTTTTAAAAATGTAATCTGTCAGAGTTAGTTGCCTAGATGAGGGTATGGGTTTTTTTTTTACCATAGACAGTGCACCTTTAATGGAATTTAACCATTGAAAATGCCACCAACCCTCTCCCCCCCCCCCCACTTTTATTTAGTGAATTTTATTTTTAAAATAATCTTAAAACTTTGCTTTCAGAGTTACTTGGGAAAAATGCATGTACTTGGTACACATTTCTCTCATATAAGCAGGTATACTTTTGGCAATTGTTTATTAGAAGCCCTCTGAGATGCCTCAGTCATTATATTTCCTCCAAACTAAAAATTCCCTTGTGTCCTGGCATCCCTTCGGTCAAACCACTGAAAAAATAAAAGTTCCAGAGGAGTAGCCGTGTTAGTCTGTGTACAGCAAAAAGAATGAGAATCCTGTGGCACCTTAAAGACTAAGAAATTTCTTCAGGCATTAGCTTTCATGGGCTCTGACTAAGTGGGTTGGAGCCCACAAAAGCTTATGCCCAAAGAAATTTGTTGGTCTTCAAGGTGCCACAGGACTCTTGTGGTTTTTGAAAAAAGAAATGGGCCTTGTACTGAACATAAAGATCAACTCACTCTGGTTCTGCTGGACACCTGAAATGGAAAGCTGAGGGCCTAGAATGCCACCAGCATTTAAATCTACAGCTTGTTATCTTGAGTAACCCACTATGATCCCATCCTGCAGAGACCAATGGCCTCTGACGTAATTAGATCCCATGAAGGATATCAATATTTGTGCTGGTGCTTCTTGTGTTGGTAATTTGTCTGAACAGTTACTCCATGTTTTCTGGGTTGATCTTGTAGTATTAACAACTGGATGGGAGCTCCAAAACTCTTTCCCAAATGACACTACTCAACTTCTCTTCACTATCTAGCCTGAGGCAAGCTGAGAGTCCTATAGTAAGCACAGCTATGAAAAGATCTAAAAATAAAATTCATTCATGTAGTGAATTTGGGGTTTTTTTAAATGTAAATAGCAATTTCTTGAAGTACAGCATCCATGAATGCTATTGCACTTATTCTGCATGTAGCTGGAACCAGCCTTTGGGGTTTTTTCTTTTTTCAGCTGCCAAAACAAAATTCTATTCAACATCCTTGTCTGGCATTTATATTCATCTGGCCAGCTGGGGCTAATGCTTGAATTCTCAATGCTTAGAGTAGGAATTGGCATCCTGCAGCTGAGTCTGTTTTCAATGAGGAAGGCACTCGATTATGTTCTGAATCCATCCCTAACAATCCACATGTGCAATCTTATTCAAAATTAAGATGCATTTTTAAAAGAGAATTATTTTGTGCTATGAGTGAATACTGATTAAAAAAAAATAAAACCATTTTGGCAAACCTCTTGTTCCTTGGGATGAAATGGTGTTCAGCACTATTTAAGTCTTGCTTTAGCCCTGCACATGGCTTATAGACATCAGAATGCAGCAAGTGGGGATTTCCCACGAGACGACTTGAAACTAGCTCTTCCCTGTACACCTCATGTAAGCGCTAAAATCTGCCCTCAATTACGCCTGTGCAAAGCTCACTCAGCAATCTCAATTGTGACAGTGGTTTGGTTTATGAGAGAAGTCCTAAGGAAGAAAAGGCTCCTACTCATTACTGACAACACTATTGCCAATGCTAACCATTCAGAGAGCATGTGTCAGTTCCCAAAAATCATATAGAAAGCTTAAAAATAGTTATATTTTTAATAAAGCACAGTTGATATTTTTAATTTGCCTTCTGGATTCACTCAGGCCATATATATATATATATATATATATATAAATAATTTCAAATATGAGCACTATAAAAGAAAAAAATCACTTTAAAAGAAAAAAAGAAAACTAGCTGAGATTCTTAGTACTCCAGGAGCTGAGACTTTAAAAAGAATGCCATATCATGAGATTTACGGTAAAATTGGGAGTCTGCAACATTGCCTAAGGGACTTCCTGTGGTAGGGTGTAATGCGCAATTGGAACTCCTCTGTTTAGTAGGCCAGCAATTGGCTGATATAGTACAAATCACTGTGCACTACAAACGGGGGAATTGGCAAAGATTGTTTGCCTTTTTAATCTGCCCCATTGTTTCTAAAAATTAAAAAAAAAAAAGCAGCAGCCGCATCTTTTGAAGATATACGAGACAGTACCGAAGAGTAGTAATAGTCTTTTATAATCAAATGCAGCCCTCTGCTTTATTTGTTCTGTTCTTGTACAGCTTAATCTTGTTCCTCTAGATATCAGTAAAATAAATTCTTTTGTTTAAGAGGCTGTGTCTCAAGGTGTCTATGAAGGCATGCATGCCCCGCTTGCATACTAAGTTGGGGGAGACAGAGTAGAAAGAGACATACTATAGAAGCTATGTCAGACTTCCACACTGAAATGAGGACTGCCAGAACATGAACAAATCAGGTGACCTGCAGCAGAGGGTTTGTGTCTGCCCTGGTTGTAGAGTCTGCTCTTGTGCTGGGGGTGCTAAGTGATTGTTCTGGCTTGTAAGGTGTAAAATAGATGCTCCGTAACAAAATAATGTTCCCTGACCAGCAAACCCAGGCTGTGGTGACAGAATGATGCAATGGAAAAAGGCATGGCTACGTTCACAATGGAATCAGCATCATTTACATGAATAGGTACTGAGGAGGCTCTTTCAACCTTCACTCATGGCAGCAACTTCTTTATTCTGTACTAGTAGTTGAAAGCACATGCTGTCACACACAAAGTCATGTGCTTAAAAAAATATAAAGCCAAAATGATTGAGGAGTGAAAAATGAGATGGTACCAGACTGTGGAACCCAGAGATGATTGAACCTGACCAAAAAGATCCCTCAAAGATTCTTGCTGCTGTTTCCATTTCTTCACGTTGACTCAACAGACATTCTAGGCTTCAAAGTGACAGATGGACAGGTGACAATTCTGGAATCTTATTGTATAGCTACTACACAGTACTTAGTCAACATACATATATACCTCTGCTGGTGTGTACAATGGCGGTCAGGAAACAGCAACATTAGTGTCACATACCGGAAGGTGTGCTCATTTGGAACTGCCTTGGCCATGCTCCCTAGTCCTAGTGCACTTATCCCTTTACTTGTAATTTCCCTTCAGCCTGATTTCCCTGTCCCATGCTGTTGCACGCTTTGGGTACGTCTACACTGGAAGCTCTGTTAAGGTGATTTAACAAGGTGGACTTTAAGTCGACTTAAAGTCCACCTTCTTAAGTCAACTCAGACAGTCCACAGTGAAAACTCCAGTCGACTGCCAGCGTCCACACTGGCAGGTGCTAGGTCGACGGAGGAGTGGTGCATTGTGGGTAGCTGTCCCACATTGCACTGGGGCCTGGAGGCCAATTAGGTCGACTTAAGGGCACTCTCCGTCTGCACTGGCTTAAGTCAGCTTAATAAGATCGACTTAAGCATTAAGTCGACTTTCAGAGGTGGTGTTATTAAGTCGACTTAATAAGCGCCCAATGTGGACCTGGAGGTCTATAGGTCGACTTAACCATCCTTAACTGTCTCCAGTGCGGACATACCCTTAGATTTAAAAACTTATTTGAGATAGGCTGTTGCAGCAGGGTGACCTAGCTGACATAGTCTGTGTGACCTCTTTTAGAGGAGACCTTAAGAACTCAGGTTTTCTCTTCTCCCCATAGATATTGGAAGGTCCATGGCACTATTGGTGGGTAGGGTTTGACCCAGTATTTTTGGCCAGAGTTTCACTTCCCCACCCCCCTTAGCTGTACAGCATGTTAAGCAGCCATTTGTCTACCTGTTCCTTGCAGGAAATGTAAAAAGCTAGGAATCTCAAACTGTTTCAGTGTGCAGCCTGCAGTTTAAGAGAGTGATTGTCTTAAAGACACCTCCTCCTCCCATTTTTGATCATGTTGTAGACCAGCTCTCTAGCTAGTCATGATAGTACAAATGGCTTGGTCTATCATATTTTTATGTCCCCTCTTTACCTTAGCATCTGAGAGCCTCATAGTCTTTAATGAATTTTGTCCTCTCAACACACCCCTGTGAGTTAGGCAAGTATGGTTACCTCTATTTTACAGATAGTGAACTAAGGTACAGAAAAGTTAAGTGACTTGCCCAAAGGCATACAGGAAGTAAGGATCTGAACCCAGCTCTCCCAAGGCTTAGACTGGCCCAGTGTTAGAATATTAGCCTGTCTTCCTCTGCCACCTACAGCAATTGCTTATGCAGAGACTTAATTAGGAAAATATTTAATATATTGTTAACTGTCTTTTAATCAAATATATTAGCTGGAAAAAAGGAGGAGGGCAGCTTTATGAGCATCTCACTCTATCAGTGGTCCCCTGCCCACACTTTGTGAATCTCAGGTGCAAGAACATATACAGAAGTCCTGTCTTGGTTCATATTCAGCTGAAATCCTAACTGATTCAGTGAGACTTTTGAGTGATTCAGGACTTCAGGGTGTGGCTCATAACATGTAAATAATTTTGGTAATGAAAGGTGCTGTGTAAATCTAAGATGATATTAATATTTTGTTGAACTGCAAGGTAGCCAAATTCACCCATCCTTGATGACACTGAAAATGTTGAATGGAAATATGTACATAAATTAAATAACACCCATGCTGAATACAGTGACGCCTTAGCATTAGCAGCTGGAGTTGTACATGTGTTGCTTTGATTCTTTGAATTATCTTGTTAAATGGTTTGCCTGTTAGTCTTTGAAGAGAACCTAGAAATGCAGAGAGTGAGCAGGCCTTGTGTGTTAGAAAAATTATCCTAGGCAGCAGCAAACTAGAAAGTATTTGATACACCTTTACACAGTTCCTTAGGGTTGTTGAAGAAATGAGAGAACACCACACAATGAGTAATAGATGTAATGTTAATAAACTGCAGTCTGGTTTCCCAGATGTGACAAAGAAACTGAGCTGTGGTGATACAAGTACAAGAAACCCAATTTTTATTCTCTTTTTAGCTACGTAGGTAGGGACCAATTTTTCATGGACCCAGCAAAGCAAGAAGGCCGCCTGTTACCCCTAAAGGACACAACTGAGGCGTTTTTCCTAGTCCATGAGGTCATAGCACGATAATTGATGGCACAATAGAGCTTCAGATGCCTGAAGCTTTCTGTGTTTGAACGCAATTCCTGATTATAGTGCTGTACCACAGGATATTTTTCATAGCAATACTGTAGCAGAGGTAGACAGCAGTCTTTCACAGTGTACTATATTCATCTCCAAAGCATCCCTCCACTTTAGGGTGTGTTAATTCCTATTACTTTTCTGATTATACAAGAGGCTGTATGTCATGAACGCTGATGTTTGCCAAGTTCTTGCACTTCACAGCTGCAACTGTCTCTCCAAATCAAGAGATTTTTTTTAACAGCCATATCCCAGGATAAGCTTTTATCAACATTCTTGAAGTTCCTTTCCACATGTTAAACACTTAAAAAAAACCCAAACCCAAATTTAATCACCAGTCATGCTTCTCCCCTCCGCCCCCCACTTCATCTGAAACAGAAAGGCTGCCCAACAAATCACAATATTTTTAAATAGACATTTCTCCTCAAGGGGCCCATCTTTCTTTCTGTGACAATAATGTGCAGGGGAAAGCGTTGATTAATATATAGGGCTAGATCCTCAACTGGCACAAAGCAGCATAGGAGGATTACCAGAGGATTATGCCTGTTACACCAGTTGCGGATCTGGCCTGTAATATTTAAACATGAATGCCTTTAAAAAAAAACCTAATTTCTTAAACCACGCTCACCTGCTGTACTGCTCTTACAATTTGTATGTCAGATTAACAGTACTTTCCTATCTCCCTTAAAATGATTTGTGATCCAGAGTGAATTATTTATTGTCACTTTTATTCATAGTCATTCCTCATGCTCACTTAAAAATACAAATAACATTTTCCAAGGATTTTATTTGCCTGAACTTTCCCTGGCTCCATTCCCAAATTAATCAGGTTGTACTTTTGGTAAAGTGTCATCTTTTTAGAACCGTAAACTGGTATGGATCAGACCAACGGTCCATCTAGTATCCTGTCTTCTGAGAGAGACCAAATGCCAGGTGCTTCAGAGGGAATGAATAGAAAAGGTAATTATCACATGAGCCATCCCTTGTTGCCAATTCCCAGCCTCAGGCAAGCAGCAATCCCTCCCTGTCCTAATAGCCATGGATGGACTTATCCTCTATAAGCTTAGCTAGTTCTTTTTTGAACCCCATTATAGTCTTGGTCTTCACAACATCCTCTGGCAAAGAGTTCCACAGCTTGACTGTGCATTGTGGGAGGAAATATTTCCTTTTGTTTGTTTTAAACCTGTTGCCTATTAATTTCATTTGGTGACCCCCTAGTTTTTGTGTTATGAGAAGGAGTAAATAACACTTCCTCATTTACTTTTGCCATATCATTCATGATTTAATAGACTTCTCTCATATGTCCCCCACTCATCTCTTTTCCAAGCTGAATGGGCCCACTTTTCTTAATCTCTTTGCATATGGAAGCTGTTCCATACTCCCACTCATTTTTTTTACTCTTCTCTATACTTTTTCCAATTCCAATACACCTTTTTTTGAGATGGGTGACCAGAGCCACACAGAATATTCAACGTGTGAGTGTACCATAGATTTCTATACTGATATTTGCTGTCTTATCTGTGCCTTCTAATGATTCCTAAAATTCTGTTAGCTTTTTTGATGGCCACTGCACACTGAGCAGATGTTTTCAAAGAGTTCTCCACAGTGACACCAAGATCTCTTTTTTTGAGCTAAGTTGGACCCCCAGTATTTTATAAAAATTAAAATCTGAGCACCTGGGGAACACTAAATTACATGGCAATATATAAAAAGGAAAAATAGAAAATACTGGAGCCAATAACAACCTTTAGGTATAAATGATTATTGATCACTTTAGTGGCTGGCGGTACAGTAGAATACAGATGCCAATCATAAAGCAAATTACATTTGCAATCCATTGTGTACACAGAAATAAGAGGGAAGAGGCAGAAATGTATAAGGATTATGGAACCAAAGCATCCCTGTGGTGGAAGCTCCTTGAACTCAATGACATTACACTGGTGATGAACTGGCCCTTTAAGTTTTAAGA
>ML685785.1:18135136-18145940 GCA_007922175.1 Pelusios castaneus
CTTAAGTGACTTGACACAACATGACAGAAAATTAGAGATGCATGGATCTAATAATTATTTAATTTTCTTTCTTTATATGAGAATTAGACAGAGTTCATTACTAAGTTATTAAAACAGTTTTCAGGTGTCCCTGGAATAATAAACAAGGAGTCCTGTGGCACTTCTAAAGACTAACAAATTTATTTATCGCATGAGCTTTTGTGGGAGGAAAATCCCACTTCATCAGATACTTTGAAGATCGGGAACTTACACCCGGGGGGTGAGGGGGGGAATTAAATGCAGGGAAGTGTATGACATAGGATCAGGTTAGGCTGTAACAGCAAATCGAAATAGATTTTGGGATTCAAACACTGGGGAACAGTATATAGAGGAAGGTGAGGTCAAATCACCTGTTATAATGAGAAAAAATCCATAGTCCCTGTTTAACCCTGAGGCAACGGAGTCAAATTTACATATAAATTCTATTTCTGCAGTTTCTCTTTGAAGCTGTGATTTGTTATTCATTTGTTTGAGCACAACTATTAGCAAGTCGTCAATGGAGTGAGCAGGGAGATTGAAGTGTTTCCCTATTGATTTTTTAATGTTGTGATTTCTGATGTCAGATTTGTGTCCATTTATTCTTTTGTGTAGAGACTGTCCTGTTTGTCAAATATATAAGGCAGGGGGGCATTTCCGGCACATGATGGCATAAATCACATTGGTGGATGAGTCCTTGATGGAGTAACTGGCTTGATTTGGTCCTGTGATGGTGTCTTTTGTGTAGATATGTGGGCAAAGTTGGCAATGTGGTCAGTTGGAGGGTTATGTTCCTGCTTTAATGTTTCTGTTGTTTGATCTGTAGTTGCTGATGAGTATCCATTTAAGGTTGGGGGGCTGTCTGTAAGCAGGGAGAGGTCTGTCTCCCAAGACTTGAGAAAGTGAGGCATTGTCGTGCAGAATAGGTTGTAGATCCTTGATGATGTGCTGTAGAGGTCTGACTTTGGTGTTGTAGGTGATGACCAATGGTGTTCTGTTGTTTTCTTTCTTGGGCTTCTCCTGTAGTAGTTGACTTCTGGGTACCCGTCTGGCTCTGTCAATCTGTTTCTTCACTTCTGTGGGTGGGTATTGTAGTTTTAAGAATGCTTGATAGACATCCTGAAGGTGTCTGTCTCTGTCTGAAGGATTGGAGCAAATGCGGTTATATCTTAGGGCTTGACTGTAGACAATGGATCATGTGGTATGTCTTGGATGAAAGCTTGAGGGATGTAGGTAACTATAGCAATCAGTAGGTTTTCAGTATAGGGTGGTGTTTATGTGTCCATCTCTAATTTGCACTGTAGTGTCCAGAAAGTGGACCTCCTGTGTGGAGTGTTCTAGGCTACGTTTCATTGTGAAGTTGAAATTGTTGAAATCTCTGTGGAGCTAGACGTAGGCGGAAAGAAGCCAAGTAGTGAGGGTTGGTTGGAAAGCAGAGCAGAAGGCTGTGAGGAGTCAGAGAAGAGCACTAAGGCAGGCAGAGAGAAGATTAGAGCTAGGAAGATCAGGGAGGGGTTGCTCTGGAAGGAGCAGGAAGTAACATAAAAGAGCCCAAGAGAGGGTGAGAAGAGACACAGAAAGAAGCCTGGGATGAGTGAAAGCTGAGCCTGATGGTGGGCAGAAGAGTGTTTGAATTGAGAATGCAGATCCTTTGGAAAGGAGGATTTAGGACCAGTTTGAAATCGGGGCAAAGATTTTGTTTTGTTTGCTATGGACTTGGCTACTCTGGAAGGAGATGGAACTAAATGTACTGGAGGGCTAAGTCACTGAAGCAGCCTGGAAAGGCAATAGAGATAAAGCCTAAACATCCTCCTTCCCCAAATTCATATGTAAGTCTCCTTTAACTATCAGTATGTATGGCACACAGCTGAGCAGTTCTGACACTGTGTGGTAGCGTGCAGTGGTAGGCCCCAGCCTGGTCACTACAGTGCTATATGGGCATGACAGGGAGTCTCCCAGCCTGGGTAAACAGATGGGCCATGCTCAGAGGGCTTATTCTAACACTAAAAATAGCTGTGTGGACATTGTGGCTCAGGCTGCAGTTCAGGCTCTGAAATCAAGGGGGAGAGTGGGCTTTAGACCCGAAGTCACAACTTCAAAGGGCTGTCTACACAGCTATTTTTAGTGCGGTAGCAGGAGCCCAAGTCTGCCCAGTCAAGCTGGGAAAATTGATATTGCAGGCTTGTGCACACATCCCTTATGGCTATGTCTACATTTGCTAAAATTAGTTCGAATTAGTTAGTTTGACCTAACTAATTCAAACTAATTTTAGTTAGTTCGAATTAGCTTAATTTGAACTAGCACGGCCACCCTGGAAAGTTAGTTAGAACTAAGTTTGTTTGAATTAGCGATCCCCATGCATTTCAATGGCCGGTTTAATTCGAACTAAGAAATTAGTTCATATTAACATGGCCACATTGGTTAATTTGAACTAGTTAGTTCCAATTAACCCCCTACTTCTGAAGCCCTATTCGAATTTATTAGTTCGAATTAAGGAAGCCCTTAATTTGAACTAACTAAAGCTTAGTGTAGCCATGGCTTTAGTTAGTTCGAATTAAGCCTCCTTAATTCGAACTAACTTGCCAGTGTAGACATAGCCTATGTGTCTAATCATTTAATTCCTTTTCCACAGAGGCTGGTTCTTAAGCCCAGGCTTTGTCCTCAAGTTCCTCCTGTCCATGTTTCCAGTGCCACTAGTGCCATTTCTCATGATCTTTGGTGGTTTTTGTCAAGTTCCTGGAGTCAATTGACTTTTGTGAGACTCCTTCTTTTTTAAAAACAGGTAAGTTTTTGCCCCTCATGGTGTGGCGGAAATGTTGAAAAGATGACCTGAGTGCAGTCTTACAGTTCAGAACACAGAAGGTAAATAAAAGCCCCAAATGTAGTATTTTAAGCCACTCTCATGGCTTTTTTGGCCCTGACTCGTGAGTTTTGAAGATTTGGAGGTGGCCCTGCTTACTGCCTGTGTGATGATATGAAGTCTAGCAATGAGGCAGAACAGCACTTCCAAACCTCCTGAAGGGGGAAAGAAAAGAAGAAGTTGTTACAATGGCTTAAGGTAAATATCAGCACATGAATGCGTGGCAATGGACATACAGATGTAAGTAGTGTCTGAATGAGCTCCCCACTGCCGAGCGACCTGCGGAGAAGCGTTAGGCCCAAACAATATTTACATGAATATACCCATTCTGCACATGTATCCACCAGACGAAACTATGCTGTCAGATGATCGACTTTGGCTGGTGCAGAGTTACAAATCACTTTACAAGTTCATTTAACTGGAATGCGAGGGCAATGAAATGCTCTTACCCTTATTATATGAGCAAAGGGTAGCAGAACTGTGCTCAATCTGTTCATGTTGACAGGCCACTGGCAACTGAACTGAGCTCAGTAAGTAGGGGGATCGGACGTCAAACCTCTGTGAAAGACAGAGGGGTTGGAGACAGCTGTCCCTACTGTGACATGAGGCTCAGCCCAAGAGTCACAGGCATGATTTAACCTGCCTCTCCCCGCTGTCCAAAGATAGAGCTAATTAAGATTCCATTAAGAATCTTTTGTTTTATTAAGTGATGGTTAAAGCTGAAATCACTTGTTGTAGGACAGCACTCCTGCCCAGCTTCAGCCCTGAGGTTCACCCACTAAGAACTGACAGTCACTAAGAGTTGAGATCATTGAGATGTGGGCGAAACCTCAAGAGAACAGCCAGCAGAGGTCAAGGAGAGAAGCAAGTGTTAGAGAAGCAGCCCGCAGAGGAGCTCAGCCAGCAGGGAGGCTGGACAATGGAGCAAGCAATGTGCCTTCTTCCCCAGCTAAGCTGGGAGGTGAATTCTGCAGATGCATCTCTGAACTCTGTGTCTGCATTAAGGACAAAAACTGTGAGTGGGTTGCTGTGAAGGGGAGAGGACGTCAAAGGAACGTCTGGTTGCTCGACTTAAGAACCGGAGGAAAAAGGACACTGACCAATGTACTCTGAGGTGGGTTTTATGCTGACTCCTTTGCTTGCATCATTTTTCCAAGTCGGGTTACTTCCCCTCTTTATTAAAAATTTCTTTCCTACACTCAGTCTCTGTATTTGCGAGAGGGGAAGTATTACCTCTAGAGGCTCCCAAGGGTGGTGTGTAATTGTCCCAGGTTACTGGGTGAAGGCTAGATCTAGTTGCTGCTGTCTCCAAGTGGCAAGAAGGGTTACAAAAAATCAAAGGGTATGAACATAATTAAATGTGTCACTTTGGATATTAATTCATTTCAGCAATGCTGTACTGCTACAGAACAATGGAGAGGACAGGACACCAGTGCTGGGTTTTTTAAACAAAGGCCAGTAACGACCGGCTGGATTTGGTTTAGATTTTGACTTACAAGACTCATGAATGAGACTATCCCCAGAAAAGATGACTTGTCTGTATATTAGAGTTAGGGGTAAAGTTAGGATGATAGTGTAGTGAAGAACTGGTGAAATGCAGTTTAGACAGGCTACATTAAATTAACAATTTCTAATTTTGACTCTCCTGCTATGCCTCCCTCGGTTGCCTTGGGGGAGTTACTTAACCTTTCTGCCAACTGTACAATGGGTATAATGTTCATCTCGTTCACAAAGTGGGTGGGAGAATTCATTGGTTAATGTTTTTACAGGGCTTTTAGGATGAAACGCCCTTTATCAATGCTAAGTAATTACCTTCTTTGGGCTTACATTTCCCTTGCGTAGTAAATTAAATCAGGGGTCTTCTTTTGCAACCCTTACACAGGCTAATCCTGTTGAAATCAATGTGAGAAGGTCTTGCATATTTCATTTTACTTAACAGAGAACAGTACTACCCTGGGCCCGCTCCACCTTCCATTAATTATTGTGATGTTGACTCTATTGAAAGCAGGAAGGCACTGTACTCTCTGAATACAGGCTGCACTCATTCCTGTGTAGCTAGCCGCTGTAACAATCTATGAGGAATGTTCCCCTTATGGCAACTTTTTCATTCTGGTCATCTGGTAAAGAGCATTTTCCATTGCAAATCCTGCACTAAATCAGCTGCCTGATTCACACATAAAGAGAGCGCAGCATTAACATGACATGACCCAAGAATGCAAAGGAATTTCTTTCATTACCAGAGGCCTGATGCAGGGGAGAAGACAAGGTGGGTTTCCTAGACAACCAGCAGGGCTGCTGTGTAAGTGAAGTAAGGCAAAGAGACTGCAAAGAGAGTTTATCAAGTGCAGCAATAAGTTTGGGAGGAGGTCTGGATAGAAACATTGAATTTTCTTTTAAAATGTAAAATATATCAAACTTAAAAAAACGAAACCAAACAACTCTTCATGGACACCAGTTAAGATTGCTAAGGAACAATAATGACATTTCCAAAACTGAAAGTGCTGAGAAATACAGTGTAAAGGAGGGGCTGGCAACCTTTGCCGACCCCTGTGCTGGCCCCTCCTCCTCGACCCTCAGCTGGTGCCGACAGCCCATTCATGGAAAGAAGCCACCTGGAGGGGCTCCTCTCAGCAGTGTGCCTGGGGCCCCTATCCCCAGTTATCTGGAGTGACTCCTTTTGGCAGCGGCACACCACAGAGAGGAGCCGCTCTGGGTGGCTTCTTTACATGGTATGCCTGGGACATGGACATGGCAGGGACCTCCGCATTGCAGCCGCCCCCGAAAGAAGCCACTTGGAGTATCTTTTGGTGGCAGGAATGGTAATTTCTGTGGCGCCACAGAGGACGCCGAGTGCTGCTCCAAATGGGCTTGTGGGCCACTGTTGGCACGCGTGCTGGGGGTTGCCGACCCCTGGTGTAAAGTATATGCCTATATATGTCACATCCCCACACGTATGCATTCATAAATGCTCATATATACATCATTCTTTCCCCATCCAGCTCAGACTTTGTTACCAAGGTAAACCCAGATAACCTTAACTCAGCCCTCTGCTGCCACTGTACCTGTGGGATTAAACTTTTATTTCCTACTGATTGTGATTTAGAGTCTAGTGTAATGTGCCCTTAGTAACCGTGACCAGTTATTACAAATGTGTGTGTTTGAAATATCAGAATTGTAAACTGGAATACACTGTCATTAGTAATTATTCTCTGGTGGACATACTACATACGCCTTCATTTTTCAGTTACATTTAATTTGTATGTGTTTAAAATGAAAAAATCTGTGCATAACGAAGAGGTTAACTGTGAATGTTATAGTATTTGGAGATATCCTTGTTATATTTAAGCCTTGAGCTCTAGATCTTCAGCTCATGAATGCAGGCTGCATGTTGGTTTACTTTTGTAGTGCAGTATGTTATTTATGGTGAAGATTTTATATTTTGGCCTTTTGATGGGCTCTGCACCTTTTATAAGTGGTAATTGCAGAGATGGTCATGTTTGCATTCAGTGATGTACTGGGGCATTTTGTTTGCAAAGAACCAGATAGTATATGCCATTCACTGTGACCACAGTGTGCAGTATAGTATATTTTTGTTGAATTGTTTTGAGACAGAGATCAGTGGGGCATTTTAGAAGTGTGGGTGGGCTGATCTCTTTTACATGTGTTGAATTGTATTGTTTCTTATTCTGGATATCTGCGTTAATTCGTTTTTAACTGTTATTCTGTAGTGGGCACAGTTAAAGTCGTTTTGGGTGCCCTTGGTGACTATGATTCAGTAGGATCGCTTGGTTTGTTTGGTTGATTTTGTTTGAAGAGGGTATTTGTAAGCATATATCTGGGAGAGGTTGATATATATAGATATAGGTATGTGGTTTTTATTCTGTATTTCCTGGTTTTGAGTTTGGTATTAGTGCCATTACTGCACCATAATATATATCCTGTTCTTAAAAGGAGAGCATGTGAGTGTATGATATATGGTTGATCTTTCTACTCACAGATTAAGATTTTCCCAAATTTATAGAATCTGATTTAATTTTACCATTGACTTTAACTGGGGGCAAGCTCAGGCCAATATTGTATGTCCTCAACCAGTTTTTAGTAGTAGTATTTTATTTATTGTTATTCCCAAAGCACCTAGGAGCCCTAGTCATGGATTAGGACATCACAGTATTAGGTGCTGTACCAAAACAGAACAGCCAGGCTTTTCCCCCAAAAGCTCACAATTATATGATGGAACTACTGTAAATATAATGTGTAAGGCCAGTTATCTGAGGGAATTAGTGTAAACACCATATACAGACAAATTGAAGACCATCTTTGTGTGCACAGGAAAGGTGGATAATTGAGTCACAACTGTTATACCTTGCTCTGGATTTCCTCTTGTAAGCCTATGGAATTCCCTCTGATAATTCCACCCCCAGCTACAAAGGACTATCACATGTTAGTACCACATCTCTCATGTAGCTTATCATATCTACCAGGGCCAGGAATTTATGCAGGTAGCACTGAATGGAAGCCCTGGTCATAGAATTCAGGCCCATAGCATCAATGTACCCAACTTTGTCAGAAAAATGAATAGGGCCTAAATGTTCCTCAGGGTATGTACATAAAACAGAACCATGATCAGACAGATGGGGATGCTCTGGGGAAATTCAGAGCCAAATCTGGATCCAAACTTCATGAACAGCTCTCCAACAGGTCAAACCAAAACCATGGATCTGATTTTGAATTGGTCCTTTGAATTAGTCTTTGTGGCTTGGGCCCCCTCTTAATTATGGCATTATAGATTTACACATTGGGTCAGATATGGCTGCTATTAAAATCAATGTCCCTTTGACTTCCATTGGAACAGGATTTGTCCTATGACAAGGCAGATATTACTAGTATGTACCCAAGTAACTTTAAATTCTCTCTGTCGGATCTGTTTCAGGAACTGCATTTTGAAGATATTTGTTATAGAGGGGTGCCCAAGCCTATTAAACTAATAATGGGTTTTCTGAACACATCTCCAGCGTAATGCTTTCAACTTCAGCCCAGGATATTTTACAGTGATGATCCATAGGACTTCAGGTATTTGCCAATTATTCATTGTAATGTAGTCAAATCTCATCCAATCTAGTATTAATACATGTCAGTATGCTTCATGGTGTAAGGAAAATGTATTGCTAGAGGGTAATCTGAATCTCTTCTAATAGGCTTTTATGTTTGCTAACGCATTGTTTAAGACAAGTATTATGTTGGTTTTAGCAGCCCAAACAATCCTAGAGAGGCACTTAATAATTGTCTAGTCCCAAAGTGCATTCGTTTATTAAATCAAGTAAATCGCTGTGTTGATTTTTAAGATGTAATTTCAAAGTTTGGCTTTGTCTTTCTCTAAATGTGTGATTCCTCATGACATTTCACACACACACACACACACACACACACACACACACACACACACACACCCCCCTCCTGCCCCCCTATGTGTTTCCTTCCTTTAAGACAGTTGGTAAGATGGTTTGCTTTGCTGGGCATATACATAGTTCCTAGCAAGTTCAATGTATGTACATATATAAGAATGACTATACAGAGTCTCACCAATGATCCACCTACCCTGGTATCCTGTCTTCTGACAGTGGCTGGTGCCAGATGTTTCAAAGGGGATGAACAGAACTTGCCAATTTATCAAGTGATCCATCCCCTGTCATCTAGTCCCAGCTTCTGCCAGTCAGAATTTTATGGTCACATGGAGCACAAGGTTGCATCCCTGGCTAATAGCCCGTACTCACTCTTTGAATGTTAGGAATTGCTTGCACAGAATGTTGTGCACATGACACTTGCCCACAAAGCAGGTAATGGTAATGCTGCATTCGATGCAATAAACTGGATCGCCTCCATTCTGCTGCTGGACTTCTGCCTGCAGTATTTGTACTCTTGCATATTTGTTTGTTTGTTTGTTGTGTTCTTTGTATGTGTACATAAGGAGGCTTTTTTTTTTGGTGGTAGTGGGGGGGAGGGGAGAGGGAGAAGATCTGACACTTCCTCACAAAACTTCCCTGTTCATTAGCTCCTCTGGTCACTTACAAGCTTGCTTTTTAAACCCCTGTCCTCCCTGAGCCAGCCCCATCCCATTGCCAAGGGATCCTAAAAGAATTAGGCATAAAAAGATGGCAGGCTAGGCAGCTCTAGTCTAACCCTTGCGTAGCAGGCTACTGGCTCAGCACACAGACCCCCAAACAGGCCATACTATAAACTTCAATCAAGCAGGCACATGGCAACCAACCAACCAATAAACAAGCTTATCCCAAGAGCAACGTACTTGTTCCTCCTTCACCTGGAGAGCCCCTTCACAAAACTCCCTTGTTTTCTGCTCCTGTTCACTAGCCTGTGATTTTTGTTTTGCGTACATAGCACCTTTAAATTTTTAAGGAATCTGCCTGTCTTCGGGGCAATTATTGGTTTTAAAGGTGGAGTTGAAACAATGTGTAAAAAGCTGATGCATGTACTGTGGTTTCCCATGGACCTTTTCCACTGGTTAGTTCTTATAGTTTTCCTTAGTCTAAAATAAAGGTAATTTTGCATATGGTTGCTGTATGAATATGAAAAAGGAACAAAACCAGTTTGTGAGAGGATTTGGCTTGATGAATGTTCCTCAGAGGCAAATAATATAGGGAGGTAGTAAACACAGAAATGTTGAAAACTGAACCGAGAAAATACAACTTGAAAAGACAGTCCTTGCATAAGCTACCTTCAAAAGAAAACAAGGAAGAACAACAATTACCCGCACAGTACATACACAAATGACAGCTTCCATTTGAGCACATCCAATTATAATTTTACCTCAGAGTCTGGCATATGTGCTTGCACACAATGAGTAAATGTCATCTGCAATAGCATCAAAAGAGCTGAGGGGTGCTAACAATATGAAGACTGATGCAGGCCTTTGGTTAATAGCTAAAGGTCATTCGTGGCAGATAGCAGAATGGTACTATGCATCAATTCCTGAAGCTGGCTTGTATCTAAGCAAGAAGTTTATAGTTGACGAGTGTGCTATGTATGAGGAATAGGATACCAATTTTTATGCACTGGTAAATGTGAAAGACTTGTAGTTGTCCAATTATAGCTCTTTGAAAGGGACAATAGGAAATTATTATGCTAGGTCCAAAACAATTGACTGGGCTTGGCTTTTTCCAGCACCAGAGAATTACCTTTTAGAATTCCAGGTGTGTACTGTTTAGATAGATGTGGACTGAGTGGGAGCCAGTCACTTTTGGGTTATACTCCCCAATCCAGCACTAAACTCCCTCTCTGGCCTTAAGTAAGTACTTTGCATTTCAATAATATCTGTCATCCGAGGATCTCATAGCTCTTGTCCAAATAGTAATCCTCATAACACCCTTTCAACATAGTATTATTATCCCTTTTTTACAATTGAGGGACAGAAATGTTCTGTTACTTGCCCAAGATCATACAGGAAATCTGTTGCACAGCTGGGACCAGAATCCAACATCTCTTAGGGAGCATCTACACTTATAAATTAGGTCGATTTAAGCAGGCTTAAGGCGACTTAATTTAATCCACATCTACACTGGGCTTTCCTTAATTCGATGTAAGGTGCTCCTTAAGTCGAACTGAGGAAAAACTAGTTCGAATTAATAACACCTCGTTATAATTCGAACTAGTGTCTGTCGACTTTTTTAAAGTCGACTTAGCCAGTGTAGACGCCCTAAGTCAACTTGGTCGACTTAGGGCAGGGGGGACAAGGGAGCACCACATGGCTCCCTGGCAGAAGGGAGCCACTGTGGCTCTCTTGTCCTGGGGAGCCCCTACTCCCTTCTCCTCAGACCTGCAGCTTCCCTGCCAGGGGAGCCATGGTCCAGGGGAGAAGGGCTCCCCAGCCAGGGCTCCAGCGGGAGGGGATCCCCCGCTGGAACCCTGGCTGGAGAG
>ML685785.1:18146040-18162244 GCA_007922175.1 Pelusios castaneus
CATTCTGGCCCAGACCTCTGGGGTCCTGGCAGAAGGGGGCCTGCGCTCCCTTCTAGCCGGACCCCAAAGGGTTCCAGCAAGAAGGAGGCGGCGGCTCCCTTTTTTCCAGGACCCCCAGGCAGAGGGGAGCCGCCAGCTTCCTTCTAGCCGGGACCACTCGGTCCCGGCTGGAAGGGCTCCCTTCTGCCCAGGATCTGAGCGATCCCGACCAGAAGGGAGCCGAGCAGTCCAAGGCAGAAGAGAGCTCCATGCTCCCTTCTTCCCCGGACCACTCCAGGCCTTGCTGTCTCGGGGAGAGCCAGCCCCATGCGGAGCTGGCTCTCCCTGGACCTAACTAGTCGACTTAGAGAGCCTAGTATAGACTCTCTATGTCAAGTTAGTAGGGCCCACTTTAAGTCGACTTATTAAAGTCGATTTATTTAAGTCGACCTAAATCCCTAAGTGTAGACATAGCCTTAGTTCCTATTCCTATGCTCTAACTATAAGATCGTTCCTTCCCTGCTTCCCTTCTCTTTACCTCATTTTTCCGCATTAGTGTCTTTCCTAGATTCGAGGGCCAGAACTGACTATTTTGGAAACTGACTGATATTTGGCTACAGGTGGTGGATATACAAGTGGCCTAGGAGGGGAGATTACATGGGGTGGGTTCTGAGTTATTACAGAGAATTTTTTCTTGGGTAACTGGCTGTTGAAACTTGTCCACGTGCTCGGGGTTTAACTGATTGCCATATTTGGGGTCGGGAAGGAATTTTCCCCCAGGGCTGATTGGCCTGGGCTCTGGGGGTTTTTCGCCTTCCTCTGTAGCACAGGGCATGGCTCACCTAGAGGTGAATTCTCTGTATCTTAAAGTCCTTAAATCATGATTTAAGGAGGTAAATAACTCAGTCATAGGTTGGGGGCCTATTGCTGGAATGGGTGGGTGAGGTCTTGAGGCCTGCATTTTGCAGGAGGTCAGATTAGATGATCGTACTGGTCCCTTCTGACCTTAAAGTCTATGAGACCACAGTAATATACGCTGACCTGCATAACACAGGCCATAAAATTTCCTCCAAATAATTTCTGTTCGAATTAGTGCATCGTTTCTATAGCAGCCATGTGCCAAATTACTACTGCGCATGCAAAACTTTATACAACAGATCATCATGCTACATCTACTCTATTTAAAGTACAGTAGAATCTCAGAGTTACGAACACCAGAATTACAAACTGACCATTCAATCACATACCTCATTTGCAATTGGAAGTATGCAATCAGGTAGCAGCAGAGACCAGAAAGAGAGAGAGAGGCAAATCTTGTACAGTACTGTGTTAAACAAAGGCTACTAAAAAAATAAAGGGAACGTGACATTTTTCTTCTGATTAGTAAAGTTTTAAAGCTGCATTAAGCCAATGTTCAGTTGTAATCTTTTGAAAGAACAGCCATAATGTTTTGTTCTGCATTACAAGCAACCTCCATTCCTGACATATTCTTAGCTCTGAGATTCTAATGTAAGTTACTCAAACTGCCTTAGCTATAGATGAAATTGCTAATATGAAATTTAAATATTTTAGTGACTTCAGGAAATTGTGAAAGAAATAGAAATGGAAATATTTATGAGACATCTATTTGTTATATTTCTGGAGCCAGCAGAGGAGACAGACAGATGCAGAAGGAACTGATGGAAGCACAGATGTCTCCTGTGGGGGCTTTATTGTTCTGGCTGGAAAGCTGAAACTAACATGAAACTGAGACTCTCTACTAGGCAGGGGAAAGATACAGAGGCACTTGAACACTTAAAGGAACAGGACATCACTATTTTAAATTCTACTTTACAATTAATAATTTTGTCTCTGAGGAAAGGAATCTATGTGAATTTGAAACAAACAGAGTCCTGTGGCACTTTTAAAGACTAACAGATTTATTTATTGCATGAGCTTTCGTGGGAGAAAATCCCACTTCATCTGACGCTTTGAAGATGGGAAATTCGTGGCTTGATTTGGTCCTGTGATGGTGTCTTTAGTGTAGATATGATGGCAAAGTTGGCAGCGTGGTTTGTTGCAAGGATATGTTCCTGCTTTAATGTTTCTGTTGTTTGATCTGTAGTTGCTGATGAGTATCTTTTTAAGGTTAGGTGGCTGTCTGTAAGCGGGGAGAGGTCTGTCTCCCAAGGTTTGAGAGAGTGAGGGATCGTCTTGTAGAATAGGCTGTAGGTCTTTGATGATGTGCTGAAGCAGTCTGACTTGGGGGTTGTAGGTGGTGACCAATGGCGTTCTGTTGTTTTTTTTCTTGGGCTTCTCCTGTAGTAGTTGACTTCTGGGTCCCCCTCTTGCTCTGTCAATGTGAATTTGGTATCTTAGCTTTCTTATTCTATAAGTTAGCCCTGGGCAAAGTTCTCTGGCTAATGTTTGTTGCTATATCTTCCGATGTTTCTGTGAAGTGCAGTAATTGCTGAACACATGGGCAAGTGGTTATGCAAATCTACAGTCCTAGAACATTACAATGATAGCAATGCACTGAATTATTTGTTTGATATGTTTTAATCCTCAGTGCCTACCAGTAGGTGTCAGACTTACATAGCATTGGCATAACATACACTAGCTCCCATTATAAGTCATCTAAGGCCAAATCCTTCACATTTCTTACATGAGGAAAAATGTCCAGGAACTTCAGTGGGACTTTCATTTGGTAAGGACAGCAGGATTCAGCCCTTAGACTGGACAGCCACTTTTCAGAGTAGAATTGCACTTTAAGACTTCATAGTGTAGGAGAAAGTAAAAGGTTAAAGTAGAAAGACAAGTAAAAGAACCTAGGTGCTGGCCCAGGGCCTAACAAAGTAATCCAAAGCAATGTATTGCCGCATACCTTCCAAAGAATGTACTGCAGACCTGAACTGAAGGTATTGACAAGATATAGGTCGTGAAAGTCTGACTTCACTAAAACTGGCAAGAAATAAGCTGAAATTGCAATAATAAGTACAAGAATCAGAATGTACCTTGAGGAAGGTGGTGTTGGGTTGGTCTAACACCAAGGAGATAAGAAAAGATGTTTTGCATTGTTTGGCCCGTGCAAAGGTAAGGTTCGGCCAAACCATGACACCTTGATGGATGGAGATGCCCAGTAATGCATGGACCAATCAATGTGTAAATCAATTAGAATATGGACCAATCAATGTAAGGTCAGATGAGGGTATAAAAGTAGGAGCCCTGGAGCTCAGACCCCGTGCAACCTAAAAGGGTGATGGGGAGTCCTACCATCAATTGAGCTGTTCCGTTGCATTTAGAGTACGCAAGCTGCCAGCAGATCTGTTGATATAGATCGCTTGCCATTGTGCTACATTGCAATAAAGCCTAGACTGGCACCTTCATTTCTACAAAGATCCATGGTTGTGTTGGTTTCTTCAAGCGTGAGTGCTGACTCGGTTTACCTCTTGCATACAGGGTACACCTGGGCTCCAAATCACTGAGCTAACCAAGTTTTCACTAAAGATTTGAGCCAAAGGTAACCCAGACTGTTCACCCAAAATCATTAGTCATGTCTGAAAATGAAGGCCACAAATGCCTCAGGGAGTGTGCACAGGGATAATGGTCCCAGGGACTAAACTGATGAGCCATTAAGGACACAGTGGGTGTATTCCTTATGTCCTTAATGGCTCATCAGTTTAGTCCCTAGTACATTCCTAAACATTAAGGACACAATGGTTTGACACACTCACCCAGCTCTCTCAGGTATCTCAATAAAATAACATAAGTTAAAGTACAGATAGAATACCCAATTCCTAACTTCTAATCCAAATAGAATTCCTAGACATAAACTATATAATCATTCCCAGCAAATTACTACCTTTCTATTGATACCAAACATGACATAGTTCCTATGGATTATAGAGCATTCATGAGATATCCATTGAAAATAACATCATAAATGCTTCCCTAAATCCAGACAGCATCACACACAGGGCTCTGCCCTGCCCTTTGGGGGGCATGCCAGGCTCCCTCTGTGCCCCCCGGCACATCTACACTGGCTTAATTTGACTTTAGAAAGTCGAATTAAGCCTTAGGTTGAGTAAAAAGCAGGTTTAATAAAGTCGATTTAATTTTCATTGTCGACTTTATTTTCCTTAAGTCGACTTAAGCAAAGTGTAGTGTAGATGCAGGGTAAATTAAGTCGACTAAAGCCAAGCTTAAGTTGACTTAATTTGCCAGTATAGACGCAGTCTATGTCTCCAATGTGGCTTTTGTTACTCTAACATATGGTACCATACCTCAACACTCGCTGTCTACCTAGATATGTAGATATAATGTACCTCATAGAAGAGAAGAGTCAGAATTGGGGTAATTATATAAAGGGGATTCTTTATTCAGGCCAGTGAATGCTGGCAGACCCAGAATAAATAATACACCCTGTGCTGCTTGGTGAGACCACACAGGGTGTCTAGGATGTCTGTTCTGGATAATATAGTCATAGAATAAACTGCTGAGAACACAATAGGAAAGTGCAAGGGAGTGTGGATTGCTGCCTTGGAGTCTCTTGCTTTGGCAATAGGACAGATGTAAATTGGGAGCAGTATTTTAATTTTTTAAAGAAAAATGTGGGTTTATATAGGGCTGCACAGCTGAGCTGACCTCCTTCGTGAGGAGAGGGCATCCTCTGTCCTCATCACATGATCACTCACAATAAGATGTCAGGAAAGCTGTTTTATCAACTGTAGTGGCTGAGGTGAAAAAATCTTCTTTACCCTGCTCATCAAGTAGGGAATCCTCTGGAGATATAAACCTTTCTGACATGAAAGAATGCAAGTTAACTGAGTGACTGGAAGCCGGAAGTCTGCAGTACTTTGAATTCACTTGTATCCTTATGTGGAATACTTCATGTAACTGGTAAGGAAATGAATTATCACACTTATTCCATGGCAATCTTGTCTTCCTCCTACTCCTTTCCTGAGCAAGATATAACAATGTTGTGTTCATGAAAGATGCCAGATTGATGGTCCTGGAAACAGAAACCTTCTGTTTAGATAAGAGGGTTAGAAGCTTACACTACCTCACCAAAGTGCCTCCTTGCTGACCTGGAGGGATCACCGCTAGAGATAAGAGGGTCACTCAGTCAATAGACTCCATTAATTTTAGTAATGGGGTAGCTGTGTTAGTTTAGTTCAGCAAACAAACAGGGAGTCCTGTGGCACCTTTAAAGACTAACAAATCTATTTATCACATGAGCTTTCATACAGAATGGGAGGAAAATAAATGCAGGGAAGTGTAAGTCATAGGATCAGGTCAGATTGTAACAGCAAATCAGAGCAGTTGTTAAGATTCAAACACTGGGGAACAGCATATAGAGGAAGGTGAGGTCAAATCACCTGTTGTAATGAGAAAAAAAAGCCGTAGTCCATATTTAGCCCTAAGGCAATAGCGTCAAATCTGCATATGAATTCCAGTTCTGCAGTTTCTGTTTGAAGCTTTGATTTGTAATCCATTTGTTTGGGCAGAGCTACTAACAAATCGTCAATGGAGTGAGCCGGGAGATTGAAATGTTCCCCTATTCAGTTGTGACTTGTAATTTCTGATGTCAGACTTGTGTCCATTTATTCTTTTGCACAGAGACCATCCTGTTTGTCTAATATATAAGGCGGGGAGGTGGTGGGATTTCTGGCACTTAATGGGACAGGACAGGAGTCCTGTTATAATGAGAAAAAAAATCCTCCCATTCTGTAAGCTCCCCATCTTCAAAGTGTCTGATGAAGTGGGATTTTCTCCCATGAAAGTTCATGTGATAAATAAATTTGTTAGTCCTTAAAAGTAACACAGGACTCCTTGTTTAATTTTAGTGCATGTTCTGATGCTGTTATTTGTAAGATGGAGATCTATGGCATTGAATCACCAACTCAAGAAGGGTAGCATTGCTATTAATGCACAGAACTAGGCGCCCGGGGACCTATAGTCTATTCTTGGCACTGCCATTGACTGGCAATATGAGCTTGCACGAGTTACTTAACCTCTCAGTTTCTTATGCTGTAAAGTGGTCCTCATAGGGATATCTAAGGATAAAATAGGTGGTTGTAAAGCACTGGAGGGTACTTGATGGAAGGTGCTACAAAACTGAAAAGCATCACTTCAATTTGTCCAACAATTGGTTGTCAGATGGTAAAAGCTTTCATATCCTGTCATCCTGGAATGGATTCATATAAGTGTCATAGAAGTGCAAGACTTCAATTCCCATTACTATGTGTAGTTTTTACAAAGGATGATGTTGCTGTCACCCCTGTGCTGGTAATACCTGGTTGTCTAAGGGAGCAGGATGATGAAGATTATGTCAGGGGAAGCCATAAAGGACATCAGGAGCTTCAGTAGGTTCTAAAAATACAATAGGTTAAGATGAGTTACAATAATGCAATGACTCATCCATTGACAGATTTTCCTTCTCGGAAGACTGAGGTTCTATATTTGTGTGATATCACAGAGTTACTCCAATGCAGAGCTATCACCAGCAAATGAAAGGTGAAGCTCTGCAGTGACACATGTAGCTCCCATGGCTCATAGCTAAGGCTACTGCTTCTGTGTGCACTTCCAATGAGTTAAATGATCACAGTGGTAAACTGCCTTTGAAATCTGTCTCATTTCATGTGCACAATAAAGGCATTTTATATTGTATTTATCATTTGCTTTCCATCATTCATTCCCTTTCTTGTTTGGGCCCTCTTCTTTGTGTGTCTTGTTTCTTTATTAGGGTTCATGGCTGGCATTCTACTGGGTTTTTATTTTTATTCTATTATTTTATTGTATTCTGTTGCACAGTATACTTGGCTGTGCATTAAATAAGTAAACTATTATCAATTATTATGATTCAGAAAGATATGAAGACTCTCTTCACCACTGTAGTTTTTTACAGACCTGTAGGAAAATGTCTGACTGGTAAACACAGCTGAATCCTGTCTACATTAGTGCTCCCGCTCTTGATAGCACTGGTGGAGAGGCACCAACTCTATGGCACCAGGGGGGAATTTCCCCGAAAACAGTAGTATAGGGAAGGTCAATGGTAACTGGAGAACTATGGAATACTGGAATGACAAGAGAGTGAATGCTGGAAAATTGAGAGGCCGGGGGCTTGAGACTGACTCTAAAGCTTTGGTTTTTAATTGATTTTCATTCACAGCTTTGAGTGTTCTGAACAAAATATGTAGTTGTTAATGATTCAGCCATCTTTCACCCTTCAGTTAAGGTATGAGAAATCACAGGGCACTGGCCCTCCTTGCAAAGCCAGGGAAGAGCAGATGTACCTTTCCTGATGTTTACAAGGTAAAAGAGAATTGGAGAGACTTTGGACAACACTCCTGTCAGGCTTTCCTTATATGTCACAAAGAATAAGGGGAAAGAAGTCACAAGCTCACTGTTTCAAAAATCCTTTCTAAATCACTTTTGTGAGTCTGCTTGCAACATTATACTGCCCTGCAGCACCCACAAAACAGCTGCTTTGCTCTCTACACCGATAGGCAACTGACATTGTCTGTTACATAATTGCTAATGTGAAGAAGGGCATGGGGTACCTTACATGTGCCAGATGAAGGTAAAGTGGTTAAATATACAGACTCTTTCCAAGCTGTAACTTTGCAACCTCGAGGATTCCTGCTTGAGGTGGAAGTGACATCTGACTGACAGCAGAATGAAAGGGTCCCTAGCTTTTGTGAAATCTTGCTTCTATAGGAAATATCCAGCTTCCTATGTTAAGTCATGCAGCTTCTCTTCTGCTGTCATCCAACCCCCAAACCTCCGCCCCACTGTAATGGTTCATTGGCATGGTTTGCACTTGGATGAAAAGCTAACACTAGGTTTTTCTGAGCCTCACGTGAGTGGCGAGCTGAGCCCCAGGGAGTACCACGTCAGGCAGACAAAGGAGATAAAATCAACAATAATCAAAAGCTATGTGCTTCATTACTTCTCAGGGGGTGTCAGCCTTGCACCAAAGCCAGCTTGCAAGTATTTATTTCCCTGCTATGCTAATCAATCCTCTTTCTTAAACCTGAGTGGACAGTAATGTCTCTAGTTAAGGCACTTGATCGAAAGAAATGGACTCATGATATAGCACCTCAGTTAGGAGCTACTGATCTGACCCCAGCTGGGAAACTTAAGAGCTTCCTGTAAACAAGGAGTAGAGCGAGAACCTGGATGATAAACAGGATGCAAATAGAGTATCTAAAGTTTTGAAAACAAGTTGGTGAAGTGGACCTCTATTTTAGGACTGCTTATTACTAAACACCCTGGGCTGAATTCCACCTTGATTTACAGCCCTAGTGTGATCAATAAATGTTGCACAGAGTGTTATGTCAGTGTAGGCGCTGGACCCTGATGATATAAGTCTATGTGGGTGCGTCTACACTTAAAAATTAAGTCGATTTAAGCTTGCTTAAGTCAACTTAATTTAATCTGCGTCTACACTACAATTTCCTTAAATCGACTTAAGCTGCTGCTTAAGTCAATTTAAGGAAATTTAAAGTCAACTTTATTAAACCTGATTTATAAAGTCGACTTAGCCAGTGTGGACGCAGATTAGCCCTAAGTTGACTTAAAGTCGACTTAAGGGCTCCAGGGCTCCCCCACTGCCCTCCCTGCTGGGGTGGCTGGCACAGCCAGAGCCTGGCATGCCCCCCCCCCACAGGGCAGGACACAGCCCTTCCCACGCTGCTCCTATGCCCTGCCAGTGTCCCTGTCCTGCTCAACCTCCATTGGTACCCATTGTACCAAATGCTGAGCCCCCTGGCACTTGGCAAGGGGTGCCCCCCCCCGCCACCGTGGACCAGTCCCAGGTCCACCTAGCCCCTAGAAGTCGACTTAGGCGTCCAGTGTGCATGCTCGAAGTCTATTTGGCAAGGTCCCCTTGAAGTCAACTTAATTTTTGAGTGTGGACATGCTAAGTCGACTTAACAAAGTCGATTTAAAGTTGACTTTGTTAAGTCGACTTAGTAAAGTCGACTTATTTGGCCAAGTGTAGACATAGCCTGTGAAAGCAACCCCAATGCAAGAAGTAGGCATGGAACTCCAGTTAAGAACTACTACTTTGTACCTCATAATGTTCCACATATAGGCCTAAATTCCTAGTAAACATTAAAAGAGACTTATTATGAAAGGCCATAGAAGAACATGACATTTTACAGTACTGGAAATATACTTAACAACAATAGACTAGAGTTCCTGCCCTGGAGAGCTTAGCATTTACAAGCCCAGCTATAAGGTGAATCTCAGTGCGGACAAGCGTATCTGAAATTGCAGAGTTAGCCAGCGCAAGCTGTAAAAAAAAAAAGAAAAATCTGAGTTCTATCTACACTATAGCTTCCACTCCTGATAGCTGCACTAATACAGAAAAATGTTTAGAACTTTCCCAGTATAGACACACCCCAAAGCATTGTTTAAACGTGTAACTTTCTAAAATTCCCACTATTAAACAGCCGTTGGTCTAGTTACACCAGAGGTGGCAATGATGGGATCCCTAATGTAGATAGGGCTGTGGGGTCTTTACTACCTTATTACCTACATCTGTTCCATGTGTGATGTAGGTGACAATTATCTTTCCATCTTTGAGGAATCTCCACTGACTTTCAAAAGGAAATTACTTGAGCATTCTGTCATTACTAAGTAATTTTGAAGAAACGATGTCTTCAGTGTCACCACTAAAGATACTGAGAGATTTCAGTGAGTGGAGAAGTAATCCTCGTGTGTCGTACAAACACTATCCCAACAAACTTTATATAGACAATTCCAGGTAGCAGATGCTGGAGTGAAGAAAGCTCATGCACCAACAGCAATGAGATTATGGGAACTGAGAGAGAGAGGAGGTCAGGTATTAGGTAAGCTGAGAAAGCAGGGAATAGAGTATTGTTTGTAGGACACTTTGCAATGAATAGTGCTATAAAAATATAGGCTATTATTAGAGCATCTTAAATTATCAGGTTAGGAGAGACAAACTGCATAAGGTCTGGCCCAATCCACCTATTTTATTGCACTCTGGGCCTATTCCAAAGCCTCTTAAAGTCAGTGATCTTTGGATGACACCTTATATGAGTGAAGGGGGAAAGATATCACCTAATGCTGGTATATAATACTCTTTATTGTACATCAGTTGCTGGTGGTTAAACATTTCTCAAATACTGCAACTAAATAACGAATGCTCATTCATTGCTTATTCAGGATGTGTCACTTAAAATGTTCCTGACAACTCTTTATTGGATTTGAGTGAATAGTTGTTTTTTCCTGGCTGATTGGTTCACAAGATTCAGTTAAGTAATGTAAGAATTCCCCTGTTCTTCTAGGTTTTCTTTGTTCTCACAGACATTGCTGTATGTACATCCTAGCTTCACAATAGGCTTTCTATGTACAATGAAAGACACCTTCCTCTGACCTTGCACCACAGCTCAGATCTTTCATCCCCTAACGCATTGGTTCCTGCCATTATCACATTTTTTTCCCCTGGGTGTAGATTTTGATCTGACAGTTTCTCTTCACTGATGACCTGATCCTGAGAGCTAACTTCAGTGGGAGTACAGCGCTCAGTATGTCTCAGGAACAATCCTTAAATAGGAGAAGCATGTAGCAGAGATTAAGGGAAACCTAGGCATGACTCAAAATTAAATGAATATTCTGTCTCAGCCTTCCATAAAGATAATTTAGAATCTGGGGACAAAGGCAGGATCACTAATGCATTTAGGCCTGATAGTACATAATCTCTACCTCAGAATGCTAAAAAGAACTGGTACATGAAATTGCAAACTTGGTAGCAAGGGTTTTTAATAAATATATTGGATGAGGGGTGTTACCATATGGCTGGAGAATAGCAAACATAATACATATATTTAAAAAAGGGGGAGAGATCTGGGAACCTATAGCCCCATTAGCATGACCTCAGTATGAGAAGCTTTAGACCAAATTTTGAAAGAAAGAATAATTAAAGACATGGTAAATGGAAAATGAGATAAAAAGCAGCATGGGTTTACCAAAAGGTACAGCGTGCCAGAATAACCTCGTACCCATCTTTTAAAAGCTCACTGATTTCTTAGACTGTGAACATCAGACACAGTTAATCTAGCTGGACTTCAATAAAGCATTTGATATGGTACCACATAAGAAATTATTAGTTAAATTGGAGAAAATGGGGATTAGTCCAACAATTGTAAGATATGTAAATAATTGGCTGAATGAGAGACAAATTGAAAGGAGCCCTATTGGACTGGAGGTAGGTTATTAGTGGAATTCCTCAAGAATCAGACTTGGGTTTGATCTTATTTAATATTTTCATTATTGAGCTTGGCACAAAATGAGGGAGCATGCAAATTGAAATTTGCTGATAACAAAAAATTAAGGAGATAGTGAATATTATACAAGAAAAATTAGATGATCTTCAGGAAGGGAGTAGCTGAAATAGGATGAAATTCAATACTCCTAAAGTTCAGGTCATACACTTAGACAAATAACAAGAATTTTTGCTATAAACTGGGGAGGGGGCATCAGTTGAAAATGACAGAGGAGGAGAAAGTCCTGAGTATAGTAGTTGATCACAGGATGCCTATGAGCCACCAATGCAATATGATGGGAGAAAGGAGTCTAATAAGATCCTAGGATGTATCATGTGAACTTTCCAGTGAGTGGAGAGAGACAAACATTAATGCTGTGGTACAAATCACTGATAAGGTTTCATCGGAAATACTGTGTACAGTTCTGGTCACCCATTTTAAAGAAAGATGAATTCAAACTGGAAAAGGTGCACAGAAATACTGGGATGATCATGGAATGAAGATCCTCTTTTTTGAGAGGAAACTGAAAGAGCTTGGATTGCTTAGTCTAGCAAAATAAAGTCAGACAGGGGATACGATCGCTGTCAATCAGGGATTAAACATCAGAGAGGGAAATAAGCTACATAAGATAAAGGACAATGTGGTCATAAAATCAAACCAGTATAAATTGGCCCTGAATAAATTTAGGCTGGAGATTAGAAGATGGTTTCTAACCTAGAACAGCCTTCCAATAGGAGTAGAAGGGTCATACAGTCTAGCTAGCTTTAAGATGGAGCCTGTTAAATTTACAAATGGGATTAAATGATGGGGTTTGGACTTGATGACTCAGGAGGTCCCTTCTATTCCTATGTCCTTTTCACTATCAGCACCCTAACCCATGCCATGTGTCCATCTGCCTGAAAAACCCAACAACCCATAATGTGCACTCTTTAAATGGTGAATGTAGCCCTGCAATTGGAACCCACATTACTGTAGGTCTAGGTGCTGCCTTTTAGCAACTGGTGAAAGATATCACCCAATGTTATTGCTCTGTGGATTAGAATAGATTTTTCTGTGTACTATCAGCCTGAACTGCATCATGAAGGCTCACACTTCAGCAACCCAGGGAATGTGACAGTTAAAGGAGAATTGCAAAGGGGAGGTATTTTTCTTTTACTATCTCTTTATCTCCTTTATTCTCCCTCTGTGCTCCCAAAATAATTATCTACTTGTACAATAGAAATCTAAGGTCATGACTTCCCTTTTCCTCCTGGATAATTCTAACAGTTTTTGGAGGATCAGGAGTCTGAGATCATGGTAACATTTTAGTTGCTGATCTTCCAGCCCCATTTGTGGCGGGAGGGGCTGTTCATTCTTTGGTTTCAGCTTGCAGCTGTGATATCATTCAAATTTCTAGTCCGCCACAGATCCTGCCATAGTCTCCCAGAAAAATACCCCTAAGTCTGTACCTTTTTCTTTTTATATAATAACCAGCTTTTTATTTTTTGGAAACAGCTTTTATTTTTGGGAAAAGGGAATGTTTGAAGCCACCTTCAAATCTTTTTAAAGAGCACAAAGGAAAAAACAGCACTTCATTTTCTTTTCATTGCCATTCACCTTCAAATCCCAGGCTGTTTGCTTTGAGTGCCTGCATGTGTGTTCCTTGCATACAGATGTACACAGTTAAAGAACTGTTTTAATTTGCCAAGCTTTAATTGTTGTGAGCACTTAAAAAACCTTAGCAAAATAAACTCCACAAAATATAATTGTCTGAAGTCTATTACCAGTGTATTAATACCAAAGTTACAAATATCACACCAGACTTAAGTAAAATTATTATTAGGCAGAGAATCTTAACGGATTTTCTTCCAGTCTTGCTGAGCAAAGTTGTTAGCAAAAATCACTTCATTATAAGTAATAATATTCTGAACTTCAGTGATCAGAGAGGAAAAATTACTCTTCAAAATTGTTCTTTTTGCAATCAGAGTTTCTAACAGAGGGAGAAAAGTAAGCTCCAAATAACTTTTAAAACTGAGATTCATGAAAACATTTTTTTTCTTCACTTTTCCAAATTAAACTAGTCAACTCTTTAAAGAGAACAAACAATTGTAATTATGTAATATACTTCAGCAGTAAGGCTTTTAAAGTGCACCCGCTTTAGTAATTCTTGTGACAGTTGTCTTGATCCATTAAAACTCCCCAAGATATCTAATGTGTGAACCTTGTTAGGAAAATATAAAATTTCCTTTTCTTTATTCTTTTTTGTTCTAGAGATTTGGTCTTTAACTATTTCACATTTGAGGGGTGTTTTTGCTGAAAGAGGCCAGTGTTCTCCCTAGTACCAACTACAGTGGGAATAATGGTTTTCTTCACCATTACAATTTCAAATAACTTCCCTCATTTAAAAAAATAAAACAAAACCCTATAACTGTGAGTTGAAAGAGCTGATTTGGCCCCATATGTGTAGTATTTATTTGGAAGGCAAAGGAAATATTTCTGCAAATTTTGAAGAGAATTAAACAGTTCTTGAGTTACAAATAATATAAAATTTACTCCAGTTTGAGCTGCTGACTTTTATCTAGCATTTCTTTGTCTCCCTCTAGCTCAAAAGCAGTCTACTTCCTCTTCAAACCTTCCAAATAGGTAAGTCTCCAAGAATAGTGGACAGGAAAATTTGAAGACAATAGATTTTAATTAAGCAAAATTAACAAGAGTTGCTGTGCTGCTTCGTTTGGGACCCAATCCTGCATGCATGGAGGTCTATGGGAGTTTGCCATTGACTTTAGCGACAATGAAATTGTCACTCTGTGTGTGTGTGAACATATTGCTTTTGATTGGCTGACTGTCCTTAAGAATGACTATGGGTATTTCTATAGCTGAAAACAAAAGATCTTTCTTTCACTCTAATGGCAGTGGCCTGTGTTTCTGGAGCTAAGGTCCAAAGCTCAATCCAGGGTGTGTAGGTAGTTTATGGTAAACAGAGTGTCTCGATAGGTACAGTGGTTGGAATTTTGAAAGGTTCCTACAGGAATTAGGTCCCAATATATTTCAATAAGACTTGAGTGCCTGGGTTCTTTGACAATCCCAGTCAGTCACATTATAAGGCTGAGTTTGATTTCCCCATGTAACTCCAATAATAAATAAAATTTCTCATGCTGAATAACTCCTCTCCATCTAAAGTAAATGTAAGCTCAGAACAAACACTCAATGGCCTACAATACTGGGCTGAGCAATTCATCCCTGCTCTGTCTTTCAGGAGTCTGGTCTTCTCAGTTGTTTACTCTTGTGTCCTAAGTCCTATAGCAACTTCAGAAGAAACAACATTAAAAAATAGTTCCTTTCCCCACTGCCCAAGATCATCAGTTCTCCATTGCAGGCTTGCATGAACCTCCCTTTCTTCCACCTTTCTCCTGTTTCCCTTAGAGAGGCTAAGCAGGTTTCTAGGGCTTGGTAGATGCAGAAAGACCCACATGATATTCTAGCTTCCTCTGTCTGGGATTCATCACTTGGTTGAGAAAGAGAGACCCACTGCAGGTCTTCCTCCTCTTCTAATTTCTTCCAAAGCTCCTTACAGACAGTTTGCCTGAAGAGATCCATCCACACATTCTGTTCTGAGATTTTTATATCTGTTCCCTCCTTTCCCAGATCACATTGCTGCCAAGCCTTTGTTTGGTCTGAGATCAGTAACAGGCTTGTGCTGAATGTGGATTTGTCTTAATCCCTAGTTGGAGGTTGTGCCCCCAAATTAATTTTCTCCTCCAAATATTTGTCTACTCTCTTCTTCCAACACTTTCCCCCATTTTCCTCTTAGTAACCTTGTCAGAGATTAATGTCTGTCTTAAAACCAAAAATGCCTAAATAATTATGCTGCTTTCCTTTTGTTCATAGTAATAACACTGTTTAGTTTTAGTATGTAGAGCTTTTCACCTTCATTAACTAATACAGGCATTAACTAATTAATCACACTTGATTATCCCTTTATGAAATTGCTGGGTTTTAGTACTTTTGCATATCTCAGGCTATGTCTACACTTGTACTTTTAAGTCGACTTAGTGTGTCTACACTTAAAATTAAAGTTGACTTAAAGGGGAACTTACAAAGTCGACCTAGAGTGTCCACACTGGATGCCCTAGGTTGACTTTGTGGGGCTAAGGGGACCTTGGGCAGGTCCACGGTGGCAGGGGGGGCACCCCTTGTATGCAATGGGGCAAAGGGGGACAGGGACCCTGGCAGGGCAGAGCCCTGTGTGTGATGCTGTCTGGATTTAGGGAAGCATTTATGATATTATATTCAATGGATATCTCATAAATGCTCTATAATCCACACGACCCCCACACATAAGATACAATTCTGTGGTGACCTGGAGAACTACTTTCGCCGTCTCAGACTCAAGGAGCATTTCGCCACCACCAATGGAGAATGCAATGACCTTCAGATACCTTCCTCTCAACATTGCAAGAAAAAGTATTCAACGTGGACTCCTCCTGACGGTCGGAACAACAGACTAGACTTCTGTATAGATTGTTTCCACCACCGGGCAAAGGCTGAAATTGTGGACAAACAAAATCACTTACACCATAACCTCAGCCATGCAGAGCGTAATGCCCTCCAGAGCCTCAGAAACAACTCTGACATTATTATTAAGGAGGCTGACAAGGGAGGTGCCGTCGTCATCATAAATAAATCGGATTACGATCAGGAGGCTTATAAACAGCTGTCCAATAGAACGTTCTACAAACCACTCCTCTCTGACCCCACTGAGGAATACCAAAAGGAACTACAACACCTACTCAAGAAACTCCCCAAAGCAGCACAAGAACAAATCAAGACAGACACACCACCAGAACCCCGTCCAGGGATATTCTATCTACTACCCAAAATACATAAAAGAGGAAACCCCGGACACCCCATCATCTCAGGCATTGGCACGCTTACAGCAGGATTATCTGGCTATGTGGACTCTCTCCTAA
>ML685785.1:18167244-18194691 GCA_007922175.1 Pelusios castaneus
TAGCAGTAGCTGCACTGGAAGCCAGAGAACAGAATGCAGCCCAGAATCTCAAATACAACTTGCTGTTCCCATGTAGAATGCTAAGCTATGTGATGCTTTAGTTTTCTGTATGATAGGAATCTTTTAGGAACTCTCCCTCTGTGCAGATTAGAAAATGATCATTTCTGGTATCCAGTGTCCATTTCTTGTGTCCATGCTTCATAAAGAATGTTGAAAAACTCAACACAGTATTCAATTGGGTGGCTCTTGGAAGAGCAATAAGAATGATTAGTGGATTAGAAAACCCGACTTAAGAAATGCAGTCTATTTAGCTTGACAGAGGTTAAGAAGTGACTTGATTACAGTCTATAAGTACCTATATGAAGAACAAATATTTGATAATGGACTCATCAATCTATCAGTCAAAAAGCTATAAAGTAATCCAATAGATTGAAGTTGAGGCTAGACAAATTCAATCTGGAAAAAAGGCATACATTTTTTACGGTGAGGGTAATTAATCTTTGGACCAATTTATCAAAAGCTATGGTGTATTCATCATCATGGGCATTTTAATAATTGGTATGGGATATTTTTCTAAAAGATCAATCCTTTTGGAGAAGTTCTAAGACCTGTGTAATACAGGGAATCAGACTAAATGACCACAGTGGACCTGTCTGGCCTCAGATTCTCTAAATTCAATATGCATAACTTTTTACACATCTCAAAATTTTCTTTGCTTTTTTTCATGTTTCCCAGTATTTAGTAATGTTTAATTATATCATTCAGCGCTACCAGATTCTTCTCTCTTGGTGTATTGTAATGTAAGATCTCTTGCATCTTATTACTTCTCCATTTCCTAGACTGAATTATATCCCTCTATGGTGTTCATGATTAGCTTTCATCTTCTTACTCTATCAAAAAGGTTTCCTGCAGAGCAGGTAAATTATATTCACAGTTTTGCTGTGTGAAATCTTGTCTGTTTCTTCTTCAGTAAAGTGCTATCAGACACGATCTCTGTAGGTAAATCCATGCTGCCTATCTGCCACTTAGCTATAGTTTTCTAGGTTCTCATCACCAATGTCTATTCTGTACTAGGTTTTCCATCAGTTTCTCATTATTGAAATTATGCTTGCAGTGCAGATCCTTGATTTTTCTCAATTTCATCTAGTTCCCTGTCACAAGGTGCTCTACTCACCACTGGAGCACCTTCTTATGGCCACAGCTAGGGATTAGCTCTCTTTGTGACTTGGTCTTCCAGCCAGGTCACTGTGGTTTTTCCTCTTTCAAGGGATTGTATACCAACCATCCCAAGCAGTCTTCTGGTTTGCTGCAACTCAATGGTGCCACTTCCATGAGGCTGGTAAGGAAACCCAGGGCCACCCTCTTCTCTATGTTCTTTCCATCCTCCTCTGGCTATGCCCTTGCCCCAGGGCCAAGCTGTCATTGCTCCCTAGCCTCATACAGAGTTACTGTAGACCTCCTCCCTGCAGCCCCATTCTGCCTGGAAGTGCCTGGCCTTATATGAGCCATGCCTCTTCCTGTCAAGATGAGCATTATTCCTTAATTAGTCCTTCTTACTGCCTGGTTCCTCCTCCAGGAGCAGCCTAAGCAGTTAATTGACTCACCTAGGCACCTTAGCCCATTTAAGAGCTGGTAGGGGGCGAACACCCCTATCACAACCCCGCTTTGGAAATGTAACATAAGCTCCTTCCCAGTGCATGCCTATCCCCTATTTGTAAGGCATATTTTGTTGTCACTGTTTAAATTTCACTGAAATAGAATTGTTTGTTTGTTTGGTGGTACTTCCAAAAAACAGAAAAGAAAATTTGATTTGGACTGAGACAAATCTGAAGTTTTTCAGAATTCAGGGTAAATTAGAAAAGTCCATTTCACATTTGTTCCAGAGCAGGGATTTGTTCCTGATTCTCTCACATCTTAGATGAGCCAGCCACTGGACTAAAGATTATTGAGATTTGGGAAAGAGCCCCACCATCACCTTGTCTTCCAGTCATTTGTGAATGATTGCAAGTTTTCATGTCAAATTTGCAAATATTTTTGAGTTGATGGAATCTGCATTTCTTGGTGAATTAATTATTCATCTGAAAAATTTCACCCATCTTTACCCTGAAGATTGTGATTGGGGCTTCTGTACTGACCTGGAGTTTCTAATCGTCATTCACATTTCTTGCCAATCCACTTTACGTATTCCTTCTTTCAATATTTTTCTTTTACCCCTAAAAATGTGGGTGTTTTATGTTTGGCATCTGCCTTCACATCCTCTTCGCTGAGCATCAAGGTAAAGGATTCATTTAATGTAAAACTTTAACCTTTAAAAAGTCTCTTTCATTCTCCACCTTTGCTTTTCTTACCAATTGTATACTTAATATTTTTCTGTAAATATTTTCTCATCTCTTCCTACTTGCTGCTGTCTTGTGTACACCTCTTAATTCTTATAACTTTGGCCAACTCTTTATCAGTGCCACTCTCCTTTTATTCCTCATTTATATGGCTAATGACAATTGCAGCTCTTGGTACACAGTGAGTTAATCTACCTCAGAGCACTTGCCAATTTTTCTCTCTCATTTTACTCAGAAATTCCTCAGGCTTCCAAAATTTGAATAGTTGAAATTTATCAATCCCCTTGTCATTGAAGCATTTTTTTTAGTATTGCTTACAAAGAAACAAGATCATTGTCATTATTGTAATGAGCCTTCCATATCCCCCTTTCTCTGTGTCTCCCATCATGTCTGGTTTATAAGTATAACAGCTTTTCAAGGATATGATACCAAATATAGTCTTCTGCCAATGCAATGATGACCCATTTTTATTTTGTGTCACTCTTCAAAGTCAAAAGAAGGTGAGACTGTCCAAGAAAGCTGTTGTGATTAATTGGTCTGTGCTACCTGTCCCAGAATGCAGAATGAAATTGGGACACTTTTCCTCCCACAGCTAAATTCTCAAAAAGCAATTGGACTTTCTCTAATAAGCAACAGACATGCACATCTGCCACTTAACATCTGAATGATTTAGCAATGCTGGGTTGTATCATTCAGATCAAAGCAATAATGGACTTGTATATTATAATTATTTCATTACTTTCTTGTTTTTCTTCCCCTGCTCCCTCTGGTAGTCATACAGTAATCCTTTCTAAAATGATACATTTTGCATTAAGATGCTCAGTTCCATTTTTGGTCTGAACCCATCAATGGTAACTCATTTCCATGTCCCCATCTGTGTGAGAACATCTTTGATGAATGAACTATTTACCTGGCATATTAAGAGTGATGGAGAATCAGTCAATGGTACCTAACTGGTCTGCTTCACCATAGTATCTAAGCATTTCACAATTATTAATGAATTTATCCTCAAAACACCCCTTGATGTTGGAAAGTGATATTCTCATTTTATTGATGGGGAACTGAAGCACAGGGGCTCTGAGTCTGCTAACAGCTACATGCTTAACTTTACTACCTTGATTAGTTCCACTGAAATTAACAGGGTTACTCACAGTAATAAAGTTCCACATGTGTGTATTTGCAGAGCCATATCAGAGTGACTAAGTAATTTGCCCACAGTCACACAGAAAGTCTGTAAATAGCTGGGAATTGGTCTTCAGAGTCCCAGTCCAGTGGAATAATCACAAGACCGTCTGTTCATGAGACAGCCACCTAAAATAGTTGTGTTTGGTGGTACAGTCATTATTAAGGCTTTTTCAGCTTTTGCCTTGGGACAGCTGTACAAACTTCTGAAAATAAGTTGGTTAAAAATCAGTTTGTGGCTATTTGACATACAAGTGCTCGGTGTAAGAGGGAATTATGTACCGATTTTGAATATAATTGGCTTTTGTTTGAGGAGTTTGCAAGCGTATAAGAGGGAAAAAGAAGGCCTGACAAGAACAGGAATTGAATCATCCCCTAAAATAAGAAAGGTATTTTAGATACCACTTTCCTAGTTTAATTTTCAAATTTACTTTAAGAAAATAGAGCAACACAACCTTATATTGTGGTACTTTCATATCACAGTGTCGTGCAAGGCCAGCATCTGCAAAGCAGACTTTTGCAAGGTGCTGCAGAAAATGATGGTGGGACAATTTCTTCACATCAAGCCTGGCGCATTGTGTGCCATTATCTTTTGGACAAAATCTCACGCTGAAGTCTTGACCACTTGTGATTGTTAAAAATCCCATGACTGCTTTTGCAAGAATAGGTGTGTCAGTCTTGACAGTCTTCCAAAATCATAAGTGATGTAATTGCATGAAGGGATGACAGACACAGAATGTCAGGTTATGGAGGAGTAGAAGCTGCCTCTCCGAGATCCGCTACTCCTTTTATTGTAATGAACAAACAAGTTATATAAGATCAAGATAAGCACGGCAAGCATTCCTGTGCGAGAACATAACAGGGTACTAAGACATAACAAGATGAATATGCTCAGTGTCTCTCACGCTCCCCCCCTTCGCCTGCCCAGCACATCTGCAGGTGGATGGTCTGTGATCATGCATCAAGGTCATCCGGGTGTGCCCAGACGTGTCATCTCTCTGCACAAACCACAGGCCATGAATCCCTACAATTGCATTCTGTTTATGTGGATCTGCCTGCATTTTCAATGTTTCCATATTCTACTTCACTTGTCCAATGCTGTTGAGGAGCACTCTTGTGCTCCGCTGAATAGCTACAGTGTGTCACACCAGAGAAGTGGTGTGCATGAAGTGATGTTTATACAGAATCTATTTTATGGGGGGAGGAGGGAGGGAGGAAGTTGAGCTCCTTAATTATTTAATGTTGTGAAGTGCTCAGAGAACCGTAGATGTAAGAAGCTAAAAAAGCATAAAGGTTTTATTTGTTTGTTGTGAAAAAGATTACATACAGGAAAGAGTGTGGGAGAGCTCTTAATCATGACTCAACTGGTGCACATTTATATAACCTGAATAATGGCCAGAGATATTGTCTCCCTGCACTGCAAAGAGAATTTCTTAATGATCTTCATGGTAATTGTTTTAAGAATTAGACTTTGCCTGACAGTAAATCTCCATGAGCTGAGAAGTAGAGACAAAGAATCTCAGGCACACACTTATTTTCATTTACCAGCTGTCAGTTGTTGGGTGAATGGAGGGTTTCTTCTGTTTTCTAAGCAACAAAGGAAATTTCTTATTAATTTAGCATGAGATATTTAATCATTATGAAGATGAAACCCAGGTTTCTTTGTTTTTGTATTAATGTGCATAGGGTTCTTCCAAAGAGCTTACTAAAGATATTTAGTTGAGATGTGGAAGCATTTATTAGGCATGAAAGACGAGGACCTTTCTCAAGAGAGACTTATAAAACATTTAAATAATTAAGAACTACTGAAAACTACATGTTCCAGTACATACCAGAGATGCATTAAGTATGGAAAAGTCCAAGTCCTGTTTCAAGATTAGGCAATATGAACAGGATTGCTAAGTACGGTGAATGTTCAAACACCAGTAATACGTGATGATGTACAGGACGATGGGATTTATCTGTTGTCAGACCCTGAGGTAATCCAATATGTTACAGCCATTCTAGGGTCTTCTGTGCCAGTTCATATAAATTCACTCTGGTCTCATGGCTGCTGTTAATTTTTAGCCTTGTTAAAGCCTTTCCTAATTTCAGAAGATGCAGCAGGTATTCTACATCTTTCTCTGGCTATCGTTATGCTATGCGTTAGAGGTGTGATTCTGATTCTCCACTCTGGTTATCAAGAAGCCACAACAAAATGTACACAGCCCCCTTTATGGCATTTCAGTTTCTGGCTCCCATCAGCCACTAGGTCCAGTAAAGAGATAAGTTATCTTAAATTCTATGCTCTTTACTGAAAACGTTCTCCTGACCCCAAAGAGTCAGCCGCATTACAAGATCAGTATAAGTTTGGATCTTCCCCAACACACTCTGCTGCCAGTCAATCCTTCAATAATGAAAACTAAACGTTTATTATAGAAGGAAAGAAACAAGCTATAAGAGAAATGTTCAATGATTAGAGCAATCAGATGTATACAAATGATTTGAAACTCCATATAGATCAGGTTTTCATTAGAATTTTCCTTATTAAATTTAACCCCTATGGTAAATCCTCACTGATGGTACGCAGACTACAACATACCGTGTTGAATTAAATCTACTTTAAAATGACTGTTTAAAAATCTACCACTCATAAATAATAATAATACCTATCTCTTAACTAGCACTTTATAAAGGAGATCAACTATCATTTAGAGAGGGGAAAACTAAGGCACAGAGAGAAGTGATATCCTAAGTCAAATAGTAAACCGGTAGCAGAGTAGAAGTCTGAGCCCCAATCTCCTGCGTCTCAGTCAAGTGCTTTAACCACTAGTCCACAGTGTCTTTTCTCTGATTATAACACCCATAGGTGCAGCATGCAACACCATGACTACAGAGACTTAGTAGATCAAAACAAATTTTCTGATATATTCCCCAGCTAAATAAGGCTTTTGGGGTTTTTTTTTGGTAAATTCTGAGCTCGATGATGAGGCCAGGAAAGTGTCAGTCTCTCTGACTACGTCTACACTGGCAATTTAAGTCGATTTAAGGAGGCTTAAGTCGACTTAAATTAAGCCACATCCACACTAGGCTTTCATTAAATTGAGTTAAGAAATTCCTTAAGTCGACTTAATGAAAGCTTAAGTCGACTTTGTTACTACCACTCATTAAGTCGACTTAACCCTTAAATTGACTCCTTAAGTTGAATTAAGGACGGTGTGGACATGGAGTAATCCTTTATTATGTCGACTTATGGGTGGTTAGGTCGACTTAACAAAGTGGACTAAGTCGACTTAAAGCTAAGTCAACTTAGTCGACTTAACTTTTCTAGTGTAGACATAGCCTTTGAGCTGTTTAGGGCAAGAAATATGAAAACTCTATAACACTGAACACCACAGGTAGTTCATGGGTTAGTTTGAGTTCTTAGGCTCAGCCCTATATGAGTGACTAGTGCATAAACTGCACTGTTACAGGAATGGCCTTGGAAGAAATTGTTATTCCTCTACTCCCCTAAAAGACTGCAGATTACTTCCCTCATTTGTCCAGTCAACTCTGTTTATCAACATATATTGGGTAGAACTGTTATTCTCTTCACCCACTTCCTGCCCATTTGGTCTCTGGTGGAAAATATTCCCTGAGCATAGCACCAGTGCACAGATCCAGGTAGCACTAACATGGCTAGCACAAGATTGGAGAAAGCCCTGCAGAATCAAGTTTGGGCTAATCGCAGGCTAACCCTCTGAATTCTAATGTCTGTCCTTATTTTCTCTTTCATTTTGCGGCCATCAAACAAACAAAAATCCTCTTTCATTTGCTATTCAAACTCATTTCCTTTGTTCAACTCGTTAGTTATACAAACATGCAGTGAATGAATGATATGCACATTGTCCAAGATATAATGCACTACTCTGCAGATAACTCAGTTTTAGTGAATTTATTTTTCTTGCCATGAAGCAATTGTGCCTTTTTAAACCAGGATTTTATGGAAAGATCTCCACAGAGACACTTAATTTATCTACTTTTCACTAAAGGGCTAAGTTAATAATGACATATTGTACCGTTACTTTAAAATTTCAGGCACAGTACTTCCAACCCCATAAATGCTTTTAATTTATTATTTTGTTTCTATCTGTCTATCTGTCACCTTTGGACAAAATAGGCTTTAGTGATGTAACCAACATAATTCATAACAAGACTGGAAAGTCTGTGGAAAATATTCAGAAATGCTCAACTGAATAGGCTAGAATTAGCCAGTGCTGTGTGATACACAGCATAGCAACTGTGTGTTACAATACCTCAGATGCACAAGATGGCACAGGTAAAAAAAAAAAAAAAAAAGTAGATATTTTAGAGTGCTGTCCATGAGCAACTTCATAGGCTTCAGTGGCATTATGTCTACTGAATTTAGACCCCTTACTATACAGAATATTTGTCTAGACATAATTTCACCGAGCAAATTTATGGTAAAGGAATTATTTCAGTGATCATGGAATGAAAAGCAACAGTCTAAAAGCAAAGCAAGTTGAATACTTAAGAGAAAATTAATGCAGGGTTTGACATTCAAGAGCTTCACTGCTGCATAGTAGGAGAGGGGTTCAAGACAGTTCCAACCTACTATCTGAGACAGATTCTTTAACAGTATGCGTATTACGATTATTATTATTTATTATCTGATTCTATAATGCCATGGGGGGCATCAGGCTTTCTAGACAAATGCAAAAATTAGGTCTTAAAATATCACAAATAAAGAGCAAAAGAGGGGGGGGAAAGAAAAGAAAATATCAGAAAAGTAAAGGGGAGTGAGTTTCATTCCTTACCCCTCTCTATGCTTTTTTGGACTTTGTCCTCTATATAGATTGTAAATACTTAGGGATTGGACATATCTTCCTCCATGTTTGTATAGCGCCCAGTTCACTTTTGGATGACAACAGTCAGAGCTGTGAATGTTCAGTGTAAGGATTAGGCAAATGTTTTGCTGTTTCTGGAATTATATATACATATACATTTTAGTGTGTAAAAACAATATGTACAATGCGTGTATAATGTTTATTATAGGGAGAATATAATCAAGGATAGAAGCCTAGCTGAAAGAAATGAGATATCTGACAGAGGATGTCCACCTGGCTGAGTATAAGGGATCAGTTTGGCTTTTACTCTTGTAGGGGCAACATGAAAGAAGCTGCAAGTGGTAGAAGGCAAAGAAAGACATGCTATAGTGTTACCTTATTTTATTTCCCCACTGTAGTCATTAGGAATCCAGAAGCCCATAAAAGTAACAATCCTTCTGGGAGAGGATTCCTTCATCTGTGCTCTTTTGACAAAGGCCCACAAGTGAGGTAGGCACCAGACACCTATCTTTGCTACCATATTTAGAGATTTCAGTTAAAATTTTCAAGGACATATCTATGTCACCACCACGCCAAGTCTCATTTTTCCAAGTGACTTAGCTGTTTAGAAACCTAAGTCCTATTGGGTATGTCTACACTAGCAATTTAGGTAGACTTAAGGACCCTTACGTCGACCTAAATTACTCCCTGTCTACACCAGACTTTCATTAAGTGGACTTAAGAAATTCCTTAAGTCGACTTAATGAAAGCTTAAGTCAACTTAATAAGAACCACCCATTAGGTCAACTTAAGCCTTAAGTCGACTCCTTCAGTCAACTTAAGGACGGTGTGGATGTGGAATAACCTTTAAGTCGACTTTATTAAATCGACTTAAGGGTGGTTAGGTCGACTTAACAAAGTGGATTAAGTCAATTTAACTTTAAGTCGTCTTAGTCCACTTTGTTAAGTCGACTTAATAAGATCGGCTTTAAGTCGACTTAAAGTCGACCTTAAGTCAACTTAACAAAGTCGACTTAACTTTTTCTAGAGTAGACAGCCATTGACTGTTGAAGGTACTTAATTTCCTAAGTGCCTAAATCAATTTTACCTTTCACCTCTTTTTAGATAGGTAAGTAAAGTTCATTTCTCCATTTTAGAATGTTGGTGATGTCATGGAAGACATTTCAGAAGCCTTCTTAATCCATTGCTAACTTTTCACACTCAGCAGCTGACCTCTCAGTGATCTGCTACATACCTTCTCTTTGGTGGTTGTCCCCTATTACTATATCTTGCCACCATTTTTTCTTTCTTGACGTTATTTCCATCTCCACACCTGATGTGACCAAAGTACATATGTTTGCACTGTTGATTTACAAGAGCAAAGTCTGCTTCTCTCCAACATTACTTCAACATAAATGATTGCTGTTCTTTCCATCCAGGTGATCGAGACATACCAGGACATAATCCAGACTAGCTGGGGGCTGTATTAACCCTGCCCTGCCACCTTTTGTGCCCTACAATGCCTTCTGTAGTAGCTGGGCCACTCACAAAAAAACCTTCCAACATGTAAGCTACACCCAGAGTGTCCATGTGTAACCGCAACAGTCCAGCTATCTCTTAGGCAATTTCTAGCAATCCATGCATCACTCCAAATTTTCCACGTGAGATCAATATCATGGTCACCAATCACTTTTAGCAATTCTACTGGTACATTATATGCCTCAGTGCTTTCCCAGGCTTAATTTTCATAATAGCATGCACCACTTCCTCTCACAGGATTGATGGCTCCACTTCTGTATTCTTTTCTGTTGTATTGTAAGTGGCTCTAATGAGGCATACAGACTGGCAGAGTAATCTTTCCAGCTGCATTTGATATTACCACCTTCTCTAAGAACTTTGCTATCAAGATCTTTTATTATGCTTGGTCTTGGGGAAACCTTTTTAGCAAAAATTCTGACCACTGTGAACATAGCTTTTGTGTTATTACTCCTTTTATAATTCTCAAGTTCCTTGTATTTTGCCCTGATGTATTCACTCATGTCTCATCTAGTCTGCCTTTCAATCTGTCTGCTCAATTCCTTGTCTCCACACCGCTTTCAGTCTGCATCAGCATAAACACCTTCTCAGAGCAAAGGGAACATGATTCACCTGTGATGCTGGATGGTGAGACATCCCCTACCTCGAGGCCAGAAGGCCTGACAAAATTATACTGGGGAAATGGTTCTGGCCATTAAGAGTACCAGTGGTGATGATGTAAGTGCTGTACAAAATCCGCTTAAGGAACTACAGTGCCTGATCTTGGCACCAAGGAAAAGAATGGCCTGAACCTTTATACATGAATCATCAAATTAGGAACATGGAATGTGAAGAGTAGGTACGAAGGGAAGCTGTGGAATCTGAGGCTATGTCTACACTTGGAAATTTAGGTCGACTTTAGCTAAGTCGACTTAGTTAAGTCGACTTAGTGAGTCTACACTTAATTTTTAAGTCGACTTTGGGGGGAACTTACAAAGCCGACCTAGAGCATCCACACTGGATGCCCAGGGGTTAGGGGGACAGAGGGCAGGTCCACGGGGGCAGGGAGGGGGAACCCCTTGCCCAGTGCCAGGGGGCTCAGCCTTTGCCCCATTGTACATAGGTACAATGGGGCAAAGGGGGACAGGGACCCTGGCAGGGCAGGGTGGGCTGGGCTATGCCCTGCCCTTTGGGGGGGCATGCCAGGCTCCCCCTGTGCCCCCACCCCCTGGCCGGGAGGGCATTGGTGCAATCCTGGGGTAGCCCTAAGTCGACTTAGGGCTACCCCACATCTACACTGGCTTAAGTTGACTCTAGGGAGTCGACTTAAGCCTTAAGTTGAACTAAATCTAGGCTTAATAAAGTCGACTTAATTTTCATTGTCAACTTTATTTTCCTTAAGTCGACTTAAGGAAGTTGCTTAAGTCGACTTAAGGAAACTGTAGTGTAGACTGTAGTGTAGATGAAGGGTAAATTAAGTCGATTTAAGCTTAATTTACAAGTGTAGACGCACCTGAGAGCTGCAATGGAATGGTGGGGTCCTTTCATGATGGTGGGTATGTTGTATGCTGCTCAGTATTCAACAAAATAAGAGAGAACAGGATTGCATTTATGTTATCTAAGGAGGTATCAAAGCGTGTGCTTAGATGTAATCCAGTTAGTGACAGAATCATTAAAATTTGCTTTTGAGCAAAGTCAGTTAATATAGTAATCGTACAGGTTTATGCCTTTACCACAGCAGCTGATCTCACCATGACTGAATTCTATGACCAGTTTGAAGAGAGACTCATTAAAAAACAAGCAAAGACATTACCTTGGTAATGGGAGAATGGTATGCGAATGTTGGAACCGACTCTCTCATAAAGAAATAACAGGGAACAATGGTCTTGGTTTAAACAATGAGAAAAGAAGGCATTTAGTCAAACTCTGTCACTCTGATCATCTGGTCCCTGCAAACGCTATCTTCACCCAACCCCAAATGTTTTTATACATGGAGGTCACCTGACAATGTAACAAAGAACCATGCTCCCTAAGTAATGATGCAGAGACAATGAGGATTGAGTGTCCAATAAAAAAAAAGATTTTTCTGAGTGCAGGCTGTGTGTGAGACCATCAACCGTTAGCCTCAAATATAGAATTTTTTTTTTAAATGGTATTTGGCAGACCCACTGTGTTTGGATTTGTCCAGAATAAAAAAAAAAACACAAGTGCTGTTCAGAATGGGTAAGAGGCATTGTCACAGGGAACAGAGGAGAAAAGCCTGAATGAACTTTAGAATACAATAAAAACTGAAAACTATTATGCCTGAACATATTTTAAAAAGTCAGAATTGGACCACACCATGGTTAATAGAGAAGATGTCTTTTAGGATGAACTGTATCAAATTCTCAAGCAGTCTAAAAACCTCCTGAGAGGATAATAAAACAAGAACGACTACGAATATGGAAAATCAATTCACACATACCTTTCGGGTTTTTTTTTAAATTGATCTCTTCTGAAACCTAGCAGAAGCCCATTGAGATAGCTAGGGACCTTTGGGTTAAATGATCAAGCAAAATCTTCTATTTTTAAAGAATTATCTTCTCTGTTCTGACCCTTTGACTGGGTTGCCTCTCAGAGATACAACCTCTAATTTTCAGGTAGCTGTTATCCCCTTTCTCTCTCTGGGCTCTCTGAATTATACCTTTCTAGGTTACTTTTGTTCTGTTCCCTGCAACTTGCTTACTACACAAAAATCAGGTAGCCTATGAAATATTCATTGTATGGTTCCCAAATCCTTCACTGTATGTGGTGCTTTGGTTAATATACAGTGGTTTCATGTTTTCCTTTCATCTTTTTAATAACTTTAAATGTCGCTGAGCCTCATCTTCATAATTTATTTCCTATATTAACATCCCCATTCCAAGGTACCAACTGTTCTTTGTTCTAGCCCAACCAGTCTTTTCGCATGTTAAATGTTCTACCTAGAGGTGTCCATTTAAATCCTATTCATTGTCTGCCTTTAAAGAGACAAAGGTGATATTTTCTAAAAATTCCTTCTCAATTTCTTAATCGGATATGAATTATTCGAAAGTTAATGCTGACCTGTTACAGCGATGGAGAAGTTAGCCTTGTAGGATAAGTGATACAATGTAGGTAGATGTGGCACACTGCAAAGCCATGAAGCAAGAATGAGGAGATTGAATTTGATATGGAAGAAGACAGACTACAATTTTGTAATGGAAAACTGAAACCAGATTAATCTGAGCTAAATTTCTGGCCATTCCTTGTGATTACTAAAAGAATAGTGCAATTTAGCAGTTTCAGTCAGGTGGAAAAATCAGTGATTGGCTGGCATGTACTTGATCATAAAGTCTAAGTAAGAGGAAGTGCAACATAACTGTAGAAATACATTGCAGGACTACAGATGAGAATCCTGTTAAAGAACTGAGAATCGTATGTTAAGAGATTAAAGAAAGTGCAAATTCTGACAACATAATAGTTAGAATAGGGTAAATTTCCTTAGTGAATTTACTTCCATCTCCCATTTATGGAAACTCTGTGTGGAGATGTGATTCCCTCAACTTTCTTTATTGTTTGAATGTGTTAATTATTAGCTTTTTAAACTCTATGAATATTCAGATGTGAGCTGCTATAGATAAATTATGTGAAATTTCTGCTTCTTGGCTGAAGAGAGGATGCAATATTTGCCGGTACAGATTTTCAGTTTGGTTTTCATGAATATTCATGCACGTGACTTCAAAACTCTTCTTCCATGAAATATTTTGCTGTGAAAATTTGATTGCCTAGATCTTTGCACAAAACTAACATGCTAGAGGCATGAGTGCATTAATTTTCAAATGGGAATGAATATTCATGGAAGGCTTTTTCTTCATTCTACACCCAGCTCTAATAATAAAAATCTGGTGTTTAAAAATAGATACAAATGTATTCCACTATGAACCACTTGACTAGAAAGCTGGTTTTGTAAAGTGATTGTGTGGGTACCTTAACCCCAGTGCTTTCCAGAGCAGCTTGTGATGGCATTTACAAGACTCTGTATTATTAAATATGCAGAAGGCGACTGCAGAAGCAGTGATTATGGCACAGTTTGATAACCTAATAGAGGGTAACTCTCTTAAGGGATAACACAGTGATGAACTTTAAAAGCACGGATTTTAAATCATGAAAATACAGTCGATAGATTCCAGGCTAATCCTACAGTGGCTACTTTGCCTTTCAGTCTGCTATTTATTTCATCACATCGTATTAGAGGCATAAAAGATATTTACCTGAGTGAGTTGGATGGAAAAGAGACTGGATTAGAACTCTTGGCCAAGGTCTGTGCCACTTTAATGACCCCTTATGCTGCTAGAACAGCATAAAAGTAGCCTTAGCATAATTGATAACCAGGCCGGATGTGTCCATAATGAACTCAGGCTCTTGGCAGAAGGGGACTATTCCTGCTAGAAGAGTGATACTACATTCCTCTAGTAAAGAGCAGGTAACGTTTGTCACGCTCTGGGAAATAATATGCTTTGTACCATAACAAAATTTAATATTTAACTGGCTCACAGACCCTTTGGCAGGGAAGAATGGTGCATTTTAAAGATTTAAGGTGAGATTATGTGCTGAGACTCTAAGAGGTGCAGCACAGAACTTGTAACCTACAAGCAGAGGGGCTAACATAGCTTTAAACAGATACTCTGCCCTCTTTTCCAGGCCTGCTCTGGGTCCTGGAGAGGCTTAACTGAGGCATCCATGGTGGGCCCACGTTACAGCAGATGCTCCAGCCTGTCCTATAGACCTCCACAGCCCAGACCCATCCTGAGCATTCCTTTCCTATCCTCAGCATTCCTTCCTACCCTCAGCATGCAAAGGAGTCCTCAGAGGACAGCCTTATGGCAGAATCCCACCCTGGCTGGAACTAGGCCATTTAGAGCCCCTTTACATCATTCCAGCCTTTTTAGTTGGTGTAAAGAAGGAAGAGTGGAAGTAATGAGCTCACCCCTCCCCATCTATATATTTGCTCTGTATATCCTAATTTGATATTAAAAGTTTTATGGCCTGATTCTTAAGGTATTGAAGACTTATGGTTCCCATTTATTTTAATAGCTATTGTGGGGGCTAAGCGCCTGTGACAATCAGGCCAGCATCTGAAGTGTGTATAAAGAACATGATAGATGTCATCATACCATATCCAGATAAAACTGATGAGCGATGGCCTAGTTTCTGGTTGTAAATTAGAGGTAAGGTGGCAGTCTCAATTCAGACATGGTGCCACAGAGAGACTTGTTGACTCAGAAGGTGAAATGTTCCTGGAGAGAATCAGTAACTTCCCAGTTCATATTGGAGAAACATTTGGACACAACAGAGGCCATCTGCATTTAGCTCCCTTTCCACTGGTCCTGGAGCTAGGGCGGTGGGAATGCTGCTGCATCCCCTGGCTTGAAGTAGTAATAACAAACACCAAGCACATGGTTTCCATCATCAGCACCCCATTGTAAAAATTGTTCCAGCAGTTGTCCCTGTCCCTTTCTGACAACACACTGAGTTTTATGAATAGGTTGCAGGAAGACAATCATGTGACAGCCTGGACTGCTGGCAGGTGTGAAACACTGTTAGCTACATGTATTTGTGATATGTGTAGACAGGACCATGTTGCTACCTGATTACATAGAATCATAGAATCAGAATCTTAGGGCTGGAAGGGACCTCACGAGGTCATCTAGTCCAACCCCTGCTAAAAAGCAGGACCACTCCCACTAAATCACCCCAGCCAGGGTTTTATCTAACTGGGCCTTAAAAATCTCCAAAGATGGAGATTCTACCACCTCCCTAGGTAGCCCATTCCAATGCTTCACCATCCTCCTAGTGAGAAAGTTTTTCCTAATATCCACCCTTGACCTCCCCAGCTATAATTTGAAACCATTGCTCCTTGTTCTGTCCTCTGTTACCATCGAGAACAGCCTAGCTCCCTCCTCTTTGGAGCACCCCTTCAAGTAGTTGAAGGTTGCTATCAAATCTCCCCTCAGTCTTCTCTTCTGTAGACTAAATAAGCCTAGTTCTTTCAATCTCTCCTCATAAGTCATGTTTCCCAGCCCCCTAATCATTTTTGTTGCCCTCCGCTGGACTCTTTCTAATTTGTTCACATCCTTTCTGTAGTGGGGAGCCCAAAACTGGACACAGTATTCCAGATGCGGCCTGACCAGTGTCGAATAGAGGGGAATTATCACATCCCTCGATCTGCTGGCAATACTCCTACTGATGCAGCTTAATATGCCATTGGCCTTTCACTGGCCTCTCATCAAAAAGTTGCTGTAGAAATAGGCACTGCCCACTGATGGCACGAAGCTGGCCTAAGCAGAAAACTAAGGTTTCTCCTTGTAGTAGGCACTTTTCTGATGGAACAGAGCTCATGAGGCCAGGTTCATGCCACATCCCTCGCAGCCCCCAGCACCAGGAGTATGGTACGGGCAGGGGAGATGGCCACAGCCCTGCTGCACTAGCTGCCAGTAACAGTCCAGTAAGGTCTTTTGTAGCTGGGCACAATTCGTATTGTGCATTTTGTTGCTTCTGAAGTGTATGGATCCTGCTAAAAAGCACTCAGGGAGTAACTCTCCCAAGGATTGGATAGGGCAGAAGATAAGTAAAGGTGGCATATAGCCATTTTTGCCCTGTCCCTCAGGTCCTGCACTGACCACAGCTCAGCCAGGCTCATTGCCTTTTTCCTGCTGAGAAAACCCACTTTCACACAACTGGTTCTTTTGTGCAGCTATTAGGGAAAGAGAAGAAGTAAGATTAAATATTAACTTTGCACAATACATAATCAACCTTTGAAATTTCACAGCAGTCCAGAGAGTCAAATACAGTAACTGGATTCTTGAAAGGATTCTCTAATGTCAGGGCCACTAACATAGCCACCATGTTCTATCAGAAATAATTAGGGTAATCACTCTCATGCATCAGGATATAAAATGATGACTTGCATGAATCAGGGAAGCTTCAGTGTTAGTTAGTTGGCCAAGTGCATTATGGGGATTTTTCACCTCTCCTGGAACACAAAGTATTAACCATAACTGGAGGGGGGAAACCAGATTACATGGCTTTCCCATTGACCTTATTTGATATTGCAAATCTTAGCTTCTATGTTTTCATTGTATACATGTTCTGAAGTTAATAAAAACTGAATGAGTTGATGGATGCATATTTTATAAAAGGGACATTAAAGCAGAATCACACTTTTACTCTTACATGCTTACTTTCCATCCTAAGAGCAGTATGCATGTGGGGTCAAACAGTGGTCTTGTACTCTAAAGCCAATGTCACAGTAAAAGAAATTAGCTTTAAGATTATATATTTATGAAAATGACTTTAAGCAGTTTGATAATGTTATAAATCAAACTAAATTTCCAAATGCAAGGTTGTAGGCAATAGTGCAATACATTTCACATTCTTGTCCCCAGAACAAGCCAGAAGGCCAGATTGATTTCCTGTTTACTAAGTCAAAGAGTGGGGCTTCATGGATTTAAGTCCGTTGGATCTGTTTCACCACTGCATTACTCCAGTTGCATGACAGTGCAATGGAGTTCCACCAAGGTAAAATTGAAGTAACAGTGATGAGTCAGGCTCATTGTGTTCATACAACACTAGGTGCCACATCCTCAGATGGTAACTTTTGTGAAACTACACCAGTTTACATCTGCTAAAGACCGGGCTTTAAATCTAACTATCAAATTCCAAAAAATAAGATGGACATTTTAAAATAAAAATTAGTCTCTGGGAAATAGTCGAAGTAGCCATCCACCAGATAAAGTGTGTTTGTGATTCAAAATTCAGTTTGGACTGTACATGCAAAGATACAAACCTTCACACTGGCTGCTCAGAGAGAGACTCCTTACCCTCTCCTGTTCCTTGGGGTAGAAGAGTTCACTTTCCCCTATCACTGTCTCTTTCCTTTCCCTGTGTCTCTTTACAGCCTATCATGTCTCCTTCCCCACTCCTATTATTACTTCATGCTTCCCCTCATTTTCCCTTCTTTTCCCTTTTGCAGAACTCTTCAGTTTACATTTTCCCTCTGCCAGCCCATGTATAACTGCAACCCCCTCAGGATCCTTCTCTGCAATGCACATTTTTTCTACACTCTTCATTCCCATCTTTCCTCTGTCATCTTTCACTCCCCACCATCCACTGCACATCTTAATTTTCCTCCTGTCACCTGACAATGCCTTGCACTCCCCTCAGCCTCTTTCCTGTGACTCCTTCAGTCCCTAACAGCTATCATCCCTGGGGGCAGCCTGGCTTCACTGCTATTGAAAACAATGGAAGTTGACTGTCTTTATTAGAACAGGCTCACTTCCACACATGCTGTCAATAAGGAATGGCAGCCATCTTTACTGAAGTCAGCTTGACCTTTTAGCCCCTTTGTAAGTAACAGGAGAGGATAACCATTCTGAATAATGGAAAATTCATAGGTTGGAAGACAGGACTCATGAGATAACATTAAATTTAAAACAGCCCAAAGGAACAAACCACATCCCCCCAAAAACATCCCAAAACTTGTGATAAAATGGTGAATGTTGACAATGCTGATGACTACACCAGAGGGAACTCCTGATTTACTGTGGTGGAAATCAGATCAGACTTAGACGGTAAACATTAGGTTGCTCTGACTTGAACTGAAGGTCATTTTGGCCAAACGAGGCTTAAGATTTAAGTAAATACCTCTTCTCCAACTGCACTAAACTCTGCTATGCTACTGTTGAGGCTGGAGTCCAAGAATCCTAGCCTTTCATTGAAACAAAAACAGTCTTTACCTCTTCCCTTACATTCCAGTAGTTGCAGCACAGTTTATATTCTCATTATTCCCCAATTCTTCTATTAGATTCTGGTTAGTGATTCAATTTACAGTCAAACTAGTCAAACACATTTCCTTTATTTGTCATTTCCAAAGAATGCTTCTTAACATAATTTTCTGTTTTTTTCTTGGGAATCTGCATATTTGCTTATGCAGTATATTATTTTTGTTCGTAGGCTGTCAAAAGTATACTAAATATAAGTAGACTAAAATATATTATTATAGAATGCTCTCTGACTGTTAAATGAATTTCAATCAAGAGAAGATGCAACGTGATAGGAAGGATTTTTGAGTACCTTCTGGTAGCCTCAATAGACTCTCTCCCCACCCTGAATGTCTTTGCATGATAGCTAGATGTACTTGACAAAAGCTAGAATTGGCACTAATTGTAAAATGCTCACTTGACTTTTGCAGGATATTTTTAATTCAAATTTTTAAAAAATGTATGGCTTTTTAAAAAATCAAAATAAAAAAGGAAACAAAATAACCATATAGCTTTAAGTTTTTTAAAAAATGTTCATTTTGAAATAAAAATCTGAGATATGGGGGTTTTTTTGCATCAGCCAACAAGAACATTTTGAATTAAATGAAAATTTTCCACAAAATATTTTATTTAGGAAGAAAGGCCATTTTCGGTCAGAAAAAGGTTTTGAAGTAAGATTTTTGAAAAGCTCAAATTAGAGTAGTATTAGAGTGTATTATAAAAAGAAATACTTAACACTGTTGTTAAATGTCTATTTTGTTTCAGGATTTCAAACTATAAGCACAAAGCCCTGATTCTGCAATTTATTTAAATAAATCCTGAAATCCATCCCTATTCAGCAAAGCACCTAATCACATGCTGAACTTTAAGATTTTATAGATTGCAACTGAATCAAAACATTCTGGCTTTGAAAAGTGTTTACTTAGTAAAAAAAATAAAAAAGCCTCCTATGTCTTTGAGTTAATGATTCAAATGCTGCAGCAGTATAAGTTCACAAGCCTCATTGACAAATATGGTTCATTATTTCAAAGTGTTATTGACTGTGCATGTACTTATATAACTACTATATGTCTGAAGTAAGCTGGAGAGCACGATTACATGGAGTGCATACTTTGAAGACCATGACAAAGCCCAGAGTGTGGCTCATTATGACTGACTAACAGGGTGAGAATGACAAAGTCTTCCTGTGTAACAAGTTGGTCTAACTGGGCTTTTGTTTAAACGTATACCCTCCGCTCCCCTCCTCCCCCCCCCCCCGGGCGAAAGCTTCTTTGGTGGGAAATTTCTAGAAAGACTGTCTATTTTTTAAAATTAGCCCACAAATAGTGTTTGGTATTTTGTTATTTTGTTTCTTTCTCTTTCCATTCACTCTCATTGTCCAGTTCTGTGCTTAAATTATGCCTTTATGAGTCTACTTGATTAAGGAGCATATTGAAACTCAAACAAGCCACATACGGCTGCATGTTCCTTTGTAGGACAGTTACAGTGGGACCTTGCATGAGTGTTTGTTTCATCAGGCCCTTAGTAGCTATTTTGTTTGACATGATGCACAAACTGATTTTAATATGGTTGGAAGATAAAGTACTTTTTACCTGTAGTCACTCCCTAATGGGGAAAAACCCTGCCTTTCTTCCTTGCACCTCCCTGTAATTTTAATGGCATTCAGGAATCCACAGCTAATTCAGTCTTACCAAGCCATAGTGGGAGGGCTGGATCAAGACCTGGGGGTGGGGGTACCTGAGGCTGCCCATCCTTCTGCCCCCCCACTGCTGTGGCATCGTGCCTGGGCGCAAGGCACTGCCTGTTCCCATTGGGGGTGGGGTCAGGTGCTCTGGGGACGGAGCCAGCTGCTGCTGAGGAGGGCATTTGGGGAGCTGTGGGACCAGTGCTGCTCCATTGCTGTGGGGGGCTGTAGAGAGGCCCAGTGTTGTTGTGGGGGCCAGAGGGAAGGGAGGCTAAAGGCCTTGGGCTGCTGCACTCCTGCCCTGCTCCTAGGCTGCTGCTGAAAGTGAGCAGCAGCAGCCCTCCACTCAGGCATAGGGTTACCAGATACCACAGCATGGAAAGGAGGACATGGAGAAAATGTAGTATTAATATAACTGTCGTTACCATATTATGGCATGGAAAATGGGTAATGGCAGCATGAAAAACATGGAGAACAAGTTGAACAACAGATATATTCTTAGGCACATTAACTGTAAAAAAATGTATAATACAAAACTGTGTAACACAGTAAACCCGCGTATTTTTATGAATATACAATTTGTGTCAGCAATGTCACGATAGCATTTATTAATTGACCAAATTATACCATTCAAAACGGTAAAGTCTATTCTTGATATTTATCAGCTGAACCTATTTTTGTCAGTAAGCTATCATTCTGAAGAATATTTGCAGCCCCTTTTCCTGGGTCCTCTCACCCCCCCCAGGCCCCGCAGCCGCGGTTCCTGGGTTCTTTTACCCCCCGTGGCCCCTTTTCCCCACTCCTCTCACCCCCCGCAGCCCCTTTTCCTGCTCCTCTTGCCCCCTTTACCTGGCCAGAAGCTTGGAGCTGCTCCTTGGCCAGGCCACTCCCGCCCTGAGCACGCTCTGTTTGAGCATGCTCAAGGTGGGAGGTTTGAAACTCCCCAGCCTGGCCACAGCAGGACAGGGCAGAACAAGCGTTCCGCGAGTCTGCCACTTTGCTGGGCTGTGATCTGCGGATTAGCCGAACCGTAGAGGGAACCATACCATAAAATTTATAATAGCTTCATATAAAAAACTGAAATTTTAATTATAAGTAAAAAGCTGGACAAAATCACATATTTTTAAAATGCCTGCCGGACGGAGGACATGTCCTCCTTTTGCCGGACATCTGGTAACCCTACTCAGGCAGGGGCTGGATTTTGAGGAGGCCACGGGGCCCCCCTTTAGGCCAGGAGCTGCAGCCCTTACAGCGCCTGCCTTAATCTGGCCCTGCATAGTGATAATATGCTTATAAAAGACATGGTCCTCAGAAACCTGGTTCATTCCATGGATAGGATTCAAGTGAAGGTAGCAGTTCAAACAACATGGCCTAATGGCAGGGGGCTGTAAAAATAGTTTGCCAGTATTCTTTCATTTCCTGCTTAGTCACTAACTTACTCTGCGACCATCAGTAAATCACTTAAATAGAGTGATTTTTTAAAAAGTGATTTAAAGGTGCTGAATGCAAGCCAATGGAGGTCTGTGCGTGAAAATTAGGTTATTAGTCTCCCATGCCAAACTCTGCAGTTCTTAATCTAGCAACTATAAAATGGGAATTTGGCATCGTTCAGTACTCTCTGAAAAGGGTATGATACTTCTGTACTTCACAGGTGGGTTAAACTTCCTTCCTTATTTGGAAAATGACTCGAGTGCCTCAACTGAAAAATACTACAGAAGTGCAAAGTATTATTATGTGTAAGTAATGGAAGGATTTTTTTTTCAGTGTTCAAGTTGCTTTTAAGCATACTAAGGAAAGGGTTTACTAGGACTTAAGATATAGCACCACATCAATCCCTGGTGTAAACAAATAGAGTAGATAGGATTACCAGAGGGAATTTGTCCCTTGTCAACACATAAAAGGTTAAGTGAGCTTTGTTCTGTACTACTTTATATGGTAGAGGAGTTAATCAAGTCCTTCACTGTCTGCTACTGGACTGTGCAACTGCCTCTGTTTTAAACAGCCACTCGAACTACTCAGGTGAAAAGATTGCTAAATCACACTGGACTACCCTGGAAGAGTATATTTCCAAAAATAATTGATGTATCTGGCATCTCTGATAAAGGTTAAGTATAAGCATTGCATTATTATAAAGTGATTTATCTGTAATGGTAAATCAAGTGCATGATACTAAAATTAAGATTAAGGGCCCATTGCATTTAAATTTTGCCCTATTATCTATATTCTGATGCAGCTTTTTTACTTTATTATGAAGAAATAATGAACACTCCATAGTTAAAGCTGAAGCTAGCTGTGTATCATAGGCTCAATTTTCAATCCCGCCCCCCCTCCCCCCTCCCACCAACTTTCTGAAAAGAAACCAATCTTCCTGATGTTTTTGCAAGCCACATTTCATCCCAGGTTAGAGATTTTCTGGGAAGTATAGTAAATATCAGAATTCTAAAGTTATGCTGTTTTGAAAATGTAGGTTTACTTTTTGAAAAACAAAATTAATAGTTTGTCTCATCTTTAAAACAGCTTGTCCTAGAAACTCCAAATTTTGTTTTATTTTTGTTTGTGTTAATGAAAAATAGTTATGCCTAGTGTTCTGTGTAATGGGTGCTGAGGGAATTTTAAAAGATGAAAGCATGAAATCCTGGCTCCAGTGAAATCAGTGGCAAAACCTCCATTGCCACGAAGGGATGCAGAAGGATTTCACCCAGTCAGTCCGTGTATAGAGATCTCTGTTTATATTATAAAGGTTAATATGTATAAATTGATTGCTTGATTCTATCTGCCGGGCTGAGCCTGAGGTGAATGGTATGGGTTGTGGGAGGAATGGCTGAGAGCAGAGAAGTGTGGCAGGACAGATACCTAGGAAGTGAGATAGAGAAGAAGCAAATGACTGGGAAAAACATGGCTGGTTGCCAGGGGACTTGGAAGCATATGGAAAGATGACCTGTTCCTTAGCCTCAGAAATAATGCAACGGAGTGGGGCAGAGGGGTCCCAGGAAAATAAAGGAAGCCTAGAAAGGAGGCAGGAGAGAGGGAATGGTGGAGAGGTGCAGGAAACCATGAGGATACAGGGTATCTCCTGGTGAGACATAGTTGAAGTTTTCCTTGGGAACAAAAGTCTTCCCATCTGCTCCATTCCTTTTCAACAGCCACATTCTCCTTTTTCCTCCCAACTATAACTCTCAGCCTTATAATAGCTATTAAAATAGGGCTGTTCCTCCTCCAGATTTCCCACATTCAACCAATTTGAACTTCAGGCATTTGTTACAAAAGAAAACCCTAACAAAAATTGGGAAAATCATAAATGAACAGATTTGTTAGAATTAAAATTAAAATGCGTTTTAGTGAAACCCAGGTAGCATCTCAAAAATATTAGAAATTCTTTCAAAAAATTCAACACCCTTTTAAAAACTCAGCCATTAGACGGTCTGGAAATGAACCGTTATGGGATCCAAGCCTGTTTCACACTGGCTTCATCATTCGCTGTCAGGCAGACCCTTTGATGGCACTGCCCACCGAAACTTAATGTTGCCTCCTAAAGATCCCAGTGGCGCCATGCTTACTCACAATGAATAGCGCCTTACTATACACACAGTCCCACTGATTTTAATGGAACTACTATCTCGTAAAGTCCTGCTCATGCTCAATCAGAGTGGCACAGTCATTTACAAAAATGTATGTATAGTGTAAATGAATTAGGAAAATTCCTTTAAATAGTTTGGGAAAGGACATCCCTGTCTTCTACGGGTAGGCCTGTTGTGACGGGGTTTCCTGGGGCGCAGTCTGTAGGAATGACATGCCCTCTTCATTTTCCAGACTGGGCTGTCCGTCACATTGCCTTGTTAGTGAGTGATGAGGACCAAGTCCCTCCAGGCATTCTTGTCACCTAGCCCAACAGCATGCAGAGCACCATGGCCAACTAGATCACCAATGAATGTTAACCTGGACTGCCTCTCACTCTAGGAGTTTGTCAGCAAGGTACACTATGGCCTTGTCTACACTAGCACTTGTGAGAACCAAACTTTTGCCACTAGGGTGTGTGAAAGAAACATTCCCCTGGGCAACATATGTTTTGCTGGCATAAGCGTTAGCATGGACTGTACTGTGTTGGTGGGCGATACTCTCCTACATAGCTACCGCCAACACCAACATAGTTATCGCCACTTGTTTAGATGGTTTTATATATCATTGGGAAAGCTCTCTCCCATTGACATAACGTGGCTACACTACTGCTTTTACAGCAGTACAGCTGTGCTGCTGTAAGTTTGAAGTGTAAACTAGCCCTTACACAGCCATCTAAAGGCAAAGACACATCCAGATTATATGGGTGCCTTGCCTCGCAACTCACAAACCAACAATAGAGAGGCACCAGCCAATTATCCCCCCACCCCTCCCAGTTTGTAAGAACTGCACCAGAAGGAGTCTACCCCCACAATTATATTAATATCTGGTCTCCCCTCATTATAGAGAAGACATGCAACAGCTTTTGTTACTGAGCTAAGATTTCTAGATCCTCCAATATGAGACCACACTGGTTTATAATTTATTAACTATAGGAAAATAGGGTGCGTCTACACTTGTAAATTAAATCAACTTAAGCAGGCTTACGTCAACTTAATTTACTCTGCATCTACACGTGAGTTTCCTTAATTCGACTTAAGCAGTTCCTTAAGTCGAATTAAGGAAAAGTTAGTTCAAATTAGTAAAACCTAATTTTACTTCGAACTAACCCTTCGTTCGAACTAGTTAGTTCGAATTAAGTCAATGTGGCCATGTTAGTTCAAACTAACTAGCACATTGAGCTTAATGCAACTGACTAATTTGAACTAAGCAAGTGCTATGCATGGCACTTGCTTAGTTCGAACTAGCATTCTAGTGGGGCCATGCTAGTTCAAATTAAGTTAATTCGAACTAACTAAAATTAGTTTGAATTAACTAATTCAAACTAACTTTGGTAAGTGTAGACATAGCCATAGATTTTTAAGTAATTGTAATTGGCGAGTATAAAGAGATTAAAAGTAGTTACTAAAAGAAATAAACAGAAGATGTCAGTCTAAGTTACATACTACCGATAATTGAATTAGCAATGTCTCACCCTTGTTAGCTGGAAGAAGCAGTTTCTTAAACACTAGGCTGGGCAACCGTCCCTGCCTGGGACTCCTGTTTTGTCTTCTCAAAGTCCTTTTGTCTTCCAAATGATCTTTCATGTGTTGAGCTGGGGGGAGAGAGAAGCTGTCACACTCATGATGTCACGGTCCCCTTTTTGTAGTCTGTTTTAGCTTGTTAGAACAATCAGGGCTTGTGACCTGTGGGGTTGTTCTCATTGGTTGGTCAACCCTCATCGTGACCATGCACCTAACAGTGATGCCTCCACTGTAAACAATTCTGGTAATAGAATCAATTCTTGGATGGGTGAGAGAGAGACATTGACACTGTCTGGCCACTTCATTGTTGCTGAAAAGGCTGTTTGTGGGAGCTTCCCACCTTGCAACATGTGCTAATAGCATGTTCAACAATGTTTCATAACTTCACATACAATGGCAGCACATACAATCTGACAAGATATTAATGTTCAGCAGATCAAGACTTTTAATACAATACCACACATGGTGTACCTTGTACAGAACGTATAATTATATGACACTGGTGAATATAAAGTGTTTGGGATATTGTTGCTGGACACAGGGTGTATTACCTATACTACAGTCAGAGAGTGTGACTGTAGTTTGTGTAGATAAACCTGAGCTAACTATCATCTAGCTAGCTGGAGCAGTGAAGCTGTGGCAGCACGTTATTCAGTGTAGGCTGTACAAGCCCACCCAGGACCCTAGCTAATTATTTGGGCAGCTGGTCCATGCTGAAGTGCATACTGCAGCAACGTAACTACTTTGGAACCCAAGACAGCTAGCTTAAACCTAGCTCAGGTTTGGCCACATGGGCTGCAGTCATACCCCATGATTACCCTTTAGATCCAGCCTGTGTTTCAGAGGCCACCAAGAACCCTGCCAGAGCAGCAGTGGTATATATTTCACGTAGTATAGGATTAGTATTTGCTCCTTGAATAGGCCCATTACAATAAACAGGACTACTTGTGGGGAGATGCAGTAGTTGGTGGGTTTCATGGTGGCCCAGTGGGGCCCTGTAGTTTGCTAAGTTGAATATTGTCTGCATTTTGGCAAATTTTAAGAAGCAAGATTTAGTTTGAGCGGATATGGTATTATTACTTAGGTGGGAACTTGTGGACCTCTGGCTTTTGTTTTGTTTCCTGAGAGACAAGAATAAGGAAAGGTGGCTTAAATTATCATTTTTCTTGCTATAGTTTATTCTCAGAGGGCATGATTATTTGGTGAAATGATTGTGAGAAACCTTGTTAACACACTGTATGGAAAATTGCCTTTTTCTCAAGAACTGTATATTTCTTAAGAACTTCCTTCTCATCAGTTGGCTGAAGCAGAGATGGAAACAATAAATAGGGGAGTAGTGGCAAGTTTTAGCTTGTGAAGAATTAATGAAAATAGAAGGATGTTTGAACAAGAGGAGATGGTAATAATAGCTTAGAAATACTCTGCTGTGAAACTGAAGATGGTCTGTAAACTGATTTCACATTTGATCCTTCAAAGTGTTGAACACACTCAACTCCCAGAAACTTCAGAGAGAAAAGAGGTCACTCTGCAGCAGGTATAAGGAGCTAAACACTTACAGTACTGACTGTTGTGTCTTCAGGGATAACATAAATATATTTTCTGTATTCCATGTTGCGGAAATATTTCATTTTTAAAAGTCCTCTGGAAAACACATTTTGCATTTCATGAGTTTGCATTCACTTCACAAAATCCAATACAACGTGCGAAGACAGAACAAATGTAGGCCCTGTGGCTGCGTCTACACTGGTAAATTAAGTCGACTTAAGCTAACTATGGTTAGTTGCACCTACCAGAATGATGGGCAAATGGAACACTGCAGATAGGTTTTGAAATGGCATGATATGTAAAAAGTTCTGGGTAAAGACCCATTAGGTGCTCTCTTGGATTTAGTCTCTCTCTCTCTCTCTCTCTCTCTCTCTCTCACACACACACACACACACACACACACACACACACACACACACACAC
>ML685785.1:18199691-18216978 GCA_007922175.1 Pelusios castaneus
AAAATCCCACTTCGTCAGACAAAGCGTCTGACGAAGTGGGATTTTCTCCCACGAAAGCTCATGCGATAAATAAATCTGTTAGTCTTTAAAAGTGCCACAGGACTCTGTTGTAGTTAATAAGGAGGTAGAAGGGGTTGGAGGTAGAAGAGTATCTCAAGTAATTGAAGTCAATGGGCATTTTGCCCTGGGAGCAGGATCTGGATTTCAGAAACACTACTTTCCTTTGTGAACAGTCCTAACTTCACTCTTTTTAAATGCCCTTTTTCTTGGCTGAATAACTCTGTTTCCCATGTGGCACATTAAAACTGTGGTCAAGAAAATTAAATGTAGTACTTATGAAAATAAGTTAAGAGGAAAGAGGATGCACATGACTTTATTATAACTTGTCTTTGGCAAGCTGCTCTGTTAACTTTTTTCATTGATGTAAAGGTTCAATCCATTACCTGATGTTCTTTCTGAGCGTGGAGAGAGAGCCATCGAAGTGTGGAGAGAGAGCCATCAAAGCATGAAGGGCTTGGGCCAGCAATTCTGGAGTTGATTTGATCTTTCAAGGTACAATTTTTATCTATAGTAGCAAAAGTGCCTTGACTTTCACACATTCATTCAACATGTGAGGAAATGGATATAAATTAATAGTTACAGTAACTTTTTCTCATTGGTCTATAAAAATACTTCTGAGTACTGGAATGTTTAAAATCTATTGGCTTGGTTATCAGAGATGATGAACATCTGTAACTGTTAGTGAAGCCAGAGCAGATTTTGGGGGTTCATCATCTCTGGAAATTTGGCCATAATGCATGATATTTTAATTAAAACTCTCATTGACTTCAGTAAGATTTATATAAACATACATACATGCACACTAGTGATAGCGGAATAATGGCAATTATGTCACTGTTATGCAATATTCCTGCTATAACAACCATTTGCTCCTTTAAATTCCTGTTAAAATCAAGGGTTGAATGTTTTTATCCAAAACAGTTTAGTTGCAGCAATGTTTTTGTAGCTCTTCTTAAAAATAAAACTGTATGCAAACCTTAAGGGTAAATTACAGGAAGGGAACAGCTGATTTGGGTTTTATAATTCACATGAGTGAACTCCCTTTGGTAGAATTATGGCTCAATAATAAACCCAGCTAGAATGTTCATGTCAAAGTGATTATAATTTTTCAATGTGACAAGCTGTTTGCAAACCTGTTCACAAGATGTCTATGTTTTTATTTGCATTGTATTTGAGACTGTGAAGAAAGATTATTTCTTTTAAAATCACCTTATTTTGGAATAATCTTCCTGAATTATACTCTTTTAGGGAAATTCTTCATTTTATCATCTAGATTTGGAAGTGAGATCATTAGCACTAAATGTTGAGAGGAGAGTAGAATGGGTTCTAAAGCTGTACAAGACATTTTACATTGCACATATGGAGAATGTGTTAGATTTAGGGCCAGCTATCAGAACTCGTGATGTTTTTTAAACAGTAAACAACTTTGATAAATATTGTTGTAGTCTCTGTTTTGCAATGGCACAGATTTTAAAATGTAACACACATAGATGAATGCTTTCCCCTGCCCCTCCCCCCAAAAGGTGTTGCAGGTGGTGGAGGGAGAAAATGTTTACGGCTTTAATGAAGTTTCAGTGGAAGAAATTCAACACCTGAAATTCAGAAAACTGTAAACTGACAGAGTAAAACCAATCAGAAGAGGAAAAGTAGTCCAGCAGTGAGACCCTAGACTAGGGCTTGAGAAGACTGGTGTTAAAGTCCTTGCTCTGCAACAAACTTTCTATGAGACTTTGAGCAAGGCATTTAGTCTCTTTATACCTCAGTTCTTCATTGATAAAACTCTCCTTATGTGCCTCACAGACGTGTTGGGAAAGATCACTGTATTAAAGATTGGGAGGGGCTCAGAGATTATGGTAATAGACTCTGATGAACACCTTAGATAGATAAAGGGGCACTTAGTTCCATAACTAGTAATCTGCTGCAATTGTCAATACAGATGCATCAGAGGAAAACAACCCATAACACACCTAGTTAATTATAAAACAACAAAGATTTAGAGAGAGGATTGAATGTTAGTTTGCCTCAATAAAGCTAATAAAATAGCATTCACAGGTTTTTCACTAATTTTTAAATATAGCATATATCTTACAAAAAAGGAAAACAGGAATACAATCTAGATTTTCCTAATATGTGGTGATTTTTACCAAATTCATAAACATAAGACATTTTAAGAAGGGAACATAGTCTTTGGGCTAATACAGGGGAATGAGAATCAGGATTCCGGGGTTAAATCTCCCTCTCAGTCACTGACTCAGGCTTTTGGGCAAGTTACTGACTTCTCTGTACCCTAATATATCCATATGGAAAATGACCCTACTCGATGGGTATCTTGAAACTTAGTTAATGAGGTGCATTGGTTGGCCCACAAATGAACATTTAGATTCTTGCATAGTTGGAGGCTATTTTATCTGTGAACTCACCTTCTTTTAGTCGAGTTCCAAAGGGGTAGCCGTGTTAGTCTATTGTAGAAAAACAACAGAGTCGTGCGATAAATAAATCTGTTAGTCTTTAAAAGTGCCACAGGACTCTGTTGTTTTTCACCTTCTTTTGTTAGAGTAACCTAATCTTGTGATAATGGCAGAACTGAATAGTGACAAGGATAAAAAGCCTCCATCCATCATGGACCCATTAGGATTAAAAGCAAAGAGACACCCATTGGTCTCCCTGTTGCCATTAGCTCTATCTTTAGCAACAAACTCCACTGAAGGTCTTATTTTCTTTAAGGACATGAGTTCAGATTCATCCCCAGTTTAATTGATAATATTGGGCATTAATTTGCCTGATGATGATGTCATTGTTTAGCAGCCAATGCCTCTGGCTACCTTGTTATTTCTGTTGATAAGAACATTTCCAGTGCTATTAAATGGTTACAAATATTTTATTGCTGATCTTGAACAATGAGTTTTTGTATGCAAAATCAAAACAGCAAAAATAGTAAAGGTTCCCATTGGCATGAAAAGGGGAACATCTGCTAACATCACGTGTGGCTTGCTGCCTGAGTTAGCAGAAAGACAGCCTACAGCTGATTAGCTGTGTCCTCATAAGGAAGTCACACTGCATTCAATAGAAATATCTATATAATTTCCAGGGTATAATTTTGAAAACATTAAAAAAATAGTTTTGATGTAGAAAAAAAAATTCCTTTCTTGGGTATCTTGGAAATTGTCATAAGAACTGTTTAACTATTAGCAGGGGTGTCACTCTCCCAAAAATAGGTTCGGGCCTGGGCCCAATCAGGGCCCCACTCTTGGGCCTGATCCACTCCGGATCGGGCTCCTGTGGCTGCTGGCCAGTGGCACAGACCCGTATCCCTGGCCAGGGTCAGGGCCGGCTCCGGGAGTGGGCTGCGCCCGGCCCCGGTTCCCTGGCTAGGGTTGGGGCCGGATTCTGCTGCAGGCAGCAGCAGGGTCCCTTTTCCCAGCTGAGGTTAGGGCTTGCCCCAGATCCCCAGCCGGGGTCAGGGCTGGCAGTAGAGTGTGCTGCCAGCAGCCGGGCCCTGAGATCCTGGCCGCGGTCAAGGCCGGATCAGGTCAGGGTCACCGGCTGAGCCCCAGGTTGCCAGCCAGGATTGGGGCTTATTGGGCTGCTGTTGGCAGCTGGGACCCAAGTCTGTGGTGGTGGTTGGGGCTGGATCGTGTGGGCACTGGTGGCTGGGCCCTGGGTCCCCAGCTGTGGTCAGATCGAGCGAGCCACTGCTGGTGGCCCGGACTCGGGGCACGTGCCCCATGTGCCCAGCACCAGGGCACCACTGATTATTAGATCAGAACACAGCCAAAACTGAAGGCCACAATGCACAGTCTCGTGCCTGTGGTCCAAATTCAGCGAAGCATTTAAGTACATGCTGAAATCCATTGCTATTCAGCAAGGTATTTAAGCATGTGCTTGATTTTAAACATGTGCTTAAGTACATTTATAGTCAATAGATTTAAGCACATGCTTATGGGGGCATTTTTCCTTTTTAGAAGAATATAAGCAGACCACAGAATCAGGGCACACACAAGAGCATCTTTTATGTAGCCTTACTATGATGGGGTGTAGTCCCCACTACTGTGTTTGGCTACTTGGAAGTCACTTGCACTCAGGGTGCATCTACACTTGGAAATTAAATCGACTTAATCTACTCTGCGTCTACACTGGGCTTTCCTTAATTCAACTTAAGTTGCCCCTTAAGTTGAATTAAGGAAAAGTTAGTTCGAATTAATAGCAGCTGGTTTTAATTTGAACTAGCGCTTAAGTCGACTTTATTAAGTCGACTTAAGCCAGTGGAGATGCGGAGTAGTGCCTAGCTGGCATGTTAAGTCGACTTAATAAGGCCAAAAAGGGGCCACGTCTACACTTGAAAAGTGAAGTCGACTTTTGTTAAGTCGACTTAGTAAGGTCCACTTTAAGTCGATTTAAAGTCAATCTTATTAAGTCGACTTAACAAAAGTCGACTTAACTTTTCAAGTGTTGACATAGCCTCAGAGAGAAACCAGCAGGCAGGGACACAGAGACACGGAAACACACACTGATTGAGTTTATTCTTCAGTTCAAGACCAGACATAACTGGCTGAGCGATCCAATAATATTCTAGGGCTGTTAGCTACAGCAAGCTAGGCAGGACACAAAATAGGTAACACCCACACTGGGCCCTGAGGGGTTAAATTAGGCCAGACATGCTTAATTAACCAATCAATAGCAGATAAGAGAGGGAAGTAGGCTGCAAGGAGGCCGCTCATTGGAAGCAGGCTTACCTGGCAGGACCTGGAGGGACCAGTATAAAGCCCAAGTTCTGAGAGCAGAAAGGAGGCTGTTGTTACTCCCTGAGGAGGGAGCTGGGAGGCTGTTGTACCTAAAGAGGGTGTTAGCCAGTGACATAGGAAGAAGCCGAAGGAAACAGAGCATAGGCTAAGGCAGTACAAGCCTGGACTGCATGTTGTAGGGTCTCTGGACTGGAATCCAGTGTAGAGGGTGCAATGGGAACTTTTAGGACTAGCAACATGGTCAGATTCTTAGTTTATGGCCCATCTAAAAGATGGCACTTTCCGCAGAATTGTACCAGTAACACTTTGCTGGGGCATTGGCTGTATACTGAGTTAAGGGGAAGAGACCTGTCTACTGACTTATTAACACAATTTCTTGTACCACTAACATTTTTCCTGGAGATCTCCCATTTCAGTAGTAATCTGATCCAACCCTGCTTAATTTGTGAGAACTGAAAAGACTACAATTTGATGGGATCTAGTGCCGGCCTTATGTAGTCTTTGTTTTATATGCATAATTGATCTGACCTTCGTCAAACAAAGGGAAATTCAGGCTTTGAGCGACACATACACACTTGTGCAAAAAACCTAATGCCAAGAAGAGAATCATTAGGGAGCTGGTATGATCTGCATTCTTCCCATCTCCCAAAATCTGGAAAGTTCACTCTTTTCAGGTGTTCTGCAATCAGATCTCTAGAGATAGAATCCCAACGGGAGTTCTGGGATCAGGGACACAATCCATGTCTTTTAATGCATACCCCATGCATACTTCTCTATTAGGATTAATTGGTCTTCCTGAATAGCTCAGAGATTTTACAAGCACTTTGTCTTAGCCAAAACATGACATTAATGTTCTTTCATTTCCATGCTGTGGGCCTGATTCAAACAATTGCTAAATTAACAGAAATTGTGGAGTCATATCCTAAGAGAATTTATAGCTTGCTTTTATCCTATATCCCCAGTCACATATGTTGCAAGATAGACATTGTTATCTCTGATTTGACATAGAGTTCTAGTTAAAATACTAGTTGAGTAATGTTTATATACCTATATATCCTAGTATTTTAACTAGAATTGTCATTATTGAAATAATTAGTAAATGGTAAATGTAGGGGGAAAAGTACTCCAAAAAATTAAACATAAAATACATTTATCTTTAATCATCCTTCACTTTTGGTCAATCTGCAGTAGGAAAGACTAGCATGACATACAGGCTGATGAAAGCCACTTCTTGAGTTTTTATATATAGCTGTCACCACACTCAGTTCTCCAAGAGGGTATTGTCTGCAGAGAGGAATCCATTTTTAAAATAGCTAAATATAAACTACATTCATCACATTGTATATATTGTATGCTTAAAGGACCTAATACAGCCATATCTTCTGTGACCATACATGACCATGATCTAGGAGATGACTGAAAAAAGCAAGGGAACAGAATGGTGGGAACCCATGCAGGAATTCTGCACTCTGGGTCAGTTAAGCATCTGCTTAAAGTTAGGGATATGCTTAAATGCTTTTCTGAGTAACAATGGATTTAAGCACAAGTTTAACTGTTTTCAGGCTGAGGCCTCTGTGGGGATTCCCTATGCCCGGTATGCAGGGGGAATTGTCAGCATGTGGGGGTGACCAAGGTCACAGGAAGAATAGGGACCATATGAATAGATTGACCAATCGCCTCCTCCAGAAGCAGAAGGAGGCTATAATTACATACACTGAGTAGCTGTGAGTTCTTGGTGGAAGGTTTCTCCCTACCTCAATCCAGGTGAAGATCCCAGTGGTGCAGCCTGGCAGTGAATACCACATAAATCCATAATTATATATATATATATATATTCACCTGTAACTTTTAAAACATTTTGACCCACGGTATAGGATATTGTTTTGTGGTGACATATGCTGTTTTACCAGATGGGATGGATATAACATGCATTGCACAAGTGTATTCTCATGACATTGCAAGGATTAGCATTTTTCATCTGAGTTAAAAAACTGATATTCTGTTAACATGAGGTGATGTGACAAACTCCACGTTGTGCCAGCGGGGAAGATACCACAAGTGACTATTAAGGGGCCCATCATGCTTCCACTGAAATCACAAAGGCTTATGTCTATACCGTAATTGAACAGCTGGCCTGCATCTGCTGATTTAGACTCATGGGGCTCAGACTGTGTGGGTGTAAACTTGGGTTGGGATTGGAGCCTGAGCTGTGAGACCCCTGATGGGTGAGGGTCCCAGCATCTGTGCTCCAACCTGAGCCTGAATTTCAATTTTACAGTCCTATAGCCTGAGTCCCGTGAGCCTGAGTCACCTGACACAGCCAGCCCTGGGTATTTAATTGCAGTAGACATACCCAAAGGGTGAGAGTCTGTGTTGTGATCCTTAGAGAGATATCACAGAATTCACAGTCCAGGCAAAGGACTATCATAGTTTCAAACCACCTTTGCACCTTCCTGATGCTGGGCTTCTCCATAGCTCCTGTTATAACACTGAGAGATCCTAAGTTGACAACCTAAGTTATGGCAGCCTGGGTTTGGGTTGTGTATGGTTGCAGCACTGCCCGGAAACCCCCCAGCACTTTGTACTGCAGCCTTACCTGCACATGTTCTTTCCACCCCGAGATCAGCACAGCATGCGCTCTGTGCAGTGGTTTGTGGGAGGGTCCTCAGAAGATGACCTAAACGTTCTCTCCCTTGGTCCCTAACCAGGGGAATTTTCTGGTGGATGGATTCAGGTCTTTTAAGCCCCTTTTATGCCACTCCAACCTTTTTATTGGGTGTAAATGAGCCAGATCTGGGGAATGTAGGGAGGAGAACTTGCACTGGGAGTTTTGCCATTTTTTTCCCAGTAGGAGCAAGACCAAGCTGTGTATTCATATATGTATGTGAACAGTTTTTTCACAGGCAATTATTCAATGGTCAGCATGTAATGAGTTTGGTGATCTTCACTGAGCTCTGATAGACCGTGGTTCAGCAAAACATTTCAGCATTGGCTGGGTACCAAACATGTTTAGGATCTGTTGAAGTCAATGTGATGTAAACATTATTAAAAGCTTGGTTGGATAAGGATGAAATTAAACACATTCTTAAAATGTAATCACATGCATATGTTTTTTTAAATCAACCTCCCTCTCTCCCCCAGTGAATAGTCTAAATAAATAATAAAGGGATTTAGCAGCCTAACTGCGTCGTTAGCATTAATCTTATTCCCCTCCTTTCATTCTTCATTAATTGCATGCCAGAACAATTGCTCCACTGAATCCCAAACAGAGGTAGGCATCTCCTTCTGGCCTAGGTTTGGGTGCCTAACTACCTTCGAAGGGCAAGACTTTGACCTACATTACTGCCTGTGCTCTCCTTGGCATTTCCTACTGGATAGTTTAGGTAGTGCTCTGTTCAGTTTGCTGGCTCCTGAGACATCCATTTTTTACGAGTCTTACTCTTCCCATGCATTTTATAGAGAGTCTGGGCATCTAACTTGGGGCTGTGATTCCATTGAATGGCAGGCCACCTTAGTCTCTTTGTGGATTTAGCCCCAAAATACTACCTCAGATGTCTCTGTCACCTTATTAGAAAGATTCAACAGAGACCAAATCTGAAGTAAGCCATGGAGATTGAATCGACCGTTTATTCCTAGGTCAGAGTTAAGTCACACTGGCTAGGCAGGGTAAAGGAAGCTTGTGTTATAAATGCCTACATTCTATCATTAAAGACATAAGTGTTCAGAGCCCTTCCAGACAGATCATATAATTTTTACATTGCACAAAACCTCATTTTTAGCATAGTCTCTTAATATGAAGTTAGACTAAGATGTGTGCTAGGACTATATTTGATAAAAATATGTCTGACTGTGGAGGCTGGTATAGGAAGCACATGCTTTTAGGAGGAGATACTAGAAATTATGCACTGAAGTTTCCATAACATATGTGGCTGAAAATATTTGTTACCGAATAATCCTCATAGTTCTTATTTTTGCAGGCCACCCAGACTTTTTAAAAAAAATCATTTTTTCTTATTAATGCATTTGCAATGCTGATGAAATATGAAATGTACATTTTGTTATACAGATGAACAAAATATTTTGCGTTATCCTTGGAAAGCTCATATTTATTATGAATAAGTCTATAGTGTAGATTTTGATATTCTGAAGTAATCCATAATGGGTATTTCTGTAATTGCTTTACATAGAGAGATGAAAAGTAAACAATAACACTGTGAAGCTGTGAGTAAGGGATAGCTCTCTTATTAAATAATTTACTAACTTTAAAAAAGGCTTCAGTGAGCATGATTGGTGGCTTTTCAAGACATTGTTTTTGTTGCAATTTGTCCTCTAAAAGAGACACATTTAACCATGATTTTGAGGTCTGCAATTTTAAGTATGCTCCATATTCTTTGGTAAACAATAAGGATCATGTATGCTGGGTATTCTTTCTAAAAGTGTACAGATTACATTTAATCTTTAGTTTTAATAATATATAAGAGTAGCAAGTGACTGCATTTGGACCCCACTGTTTATTTTCATGTTACCATTGCTATATTTTGACAATGGTTACCAAATCTGCTATAAAAATGCAAACAAAATGTTAAAATAGGTGGAAAATTGGATATAAAATTATAGTGAAAATATTATAGCACATCAATCAAAGGTATGCCCTTACTTTTACTTCTGTACTGAGATCATAGAATCATAGAATAATAGGGATGGAAGGGACCTCATGAGGTCATCTAGTCCAACCCCCTGCTAAAAAGCAGGACCACTCCCACTAAGTCACCCCAGCCAGGGTTTTGTCTAACCGGTCCTTAAAAATCTCCAAAGATGGAGATTCTACCACCTCCCTAGGTAGCCCATTCCAATGCTTCACCACCCTCCTAGTGAGAAAGTTTTTCCTAATATCCAACCTCGACCTCCCCAGCTGTAATTTGAAACCATTGCTCCTTGTTCTGTCCTCTGTTACCATCGAGAACAGCTTAGCTCCCTCCTTTTTGGATCAGTTCACCTCATTTATTAAAAACATATAGAAGTTGTCCAGAGAGAGGTGACAATAATTATTAAATGCATAGGGGTGATTTTGGACTAGGAGAGAACTGTTTGCTTTATAAATCAGATGTGCAGACAAAAGAATGAATTGTAATAAAATAAATTGGACATTCCTGTTTGCTCTTTCTTGGAAGGGCCAGTATAAAGGAAGCTCCAGCAGCCTCAGGGAAGAGGTGGGGAGAAAAAAAGAAGAGCCGTTGACTGGAGGAGGTCTGCCATGCAAGAGAAGGAATGACTACCAAGAGAGTTCAGCTGACCATCTTTCCCCCACACTTTTGTGACACTACTCTAGGGAGAGGTAGAACTAAAGGTAAGGACACACAAGTGCCACAGGCATTGGCCCTGGATTTGAGGCAAGGACTGTAACTCCGTTGTGTCCATACCCCAAATTGAGACACAGGTGAGGTAGGAAGAGACCGAGTGGCAAATCCAGGCCATTGATTGTTGTTCCACTTTCAGGGGCCGGGGAAGGGAGGTCTCGCTACCTACTTCAGAACCCTGCCTTCTGGCCCCAAGAAGGAAAGGACAAAGAGTTGCCAGCAGTTGGTCACACAAAAACAACAACAAGACCAACAGCAGCTGCAGTAACAACGGCAGTAGCTACAGGAATTAGCTGCACAGCAAACACACCAGCAAATGGTCAAACAGATGGTCATCCAGTGGCATCCAAAAGGTACACCTGGGCCACCAACACCAAGGAGTCCTCAGCTGATTCCACCACCTATTCCCCGAAAACTGATTAAGATAGCATGAGAGAATGACCTCGACCATGACTTCTTTGTGACATTTGAGTGGGTAGTTGATAGCTGGGCCATGATCCTAGCCCCATACCTGTGAGGGACAGCCCAAGCGGTAGATAGGGCCCAGCACAAGACTATACCCAGCTCAAATTGACCATCCTGGATCTGTTTGAGATCACAAGGGAGACTCACTGACAATGCTTCTAGCAAGAAAGGCTCCTGCCTTCCGCGTGTCACAAGGTCTTTCGTTGGGTACTACACCATCTAATTGTAAATTAGCTAGCTGAGTGGTGACCTGTTTGGACTTATAATGAGGGATGGACACCTACAACCTCTGGTAGGAAGGTGCAGACTTTGCAAGATCTCATCTCTGCCACAAAGAAACAAGTATGGCACTTCTTAATAACCTTTTATTGTAACCTTTTATAGGCAGTTCACCCCCAACTTAACCATTTAGTGAATTGGGCACTAACTGTAATCAGTTACAATGGACAGGTACTGAGAACCTAACCTGAAGAAAGTTGAATGGCACAGGGGTCGTGTGGGTCTAATTTGACCTGCAGAATCTTTATTTCTGGCAATAAAGTGACAAATGGAAAGAAATCAGGTTGGAGCTGAGGCTTAATGGCAGGGCAAGCAGCTCCATAAACTCACCTAGCACTGAGACAATGGTACCCAACAATGATATTTCTCAGACATTTTAAATATTTACATTTCTTTTTCAATTTGTGTTGCTAAAACCACCATGTTTGTCTTAATTAAGTTTACATACATTGTGTCCCAAATAATACCTTTTATATACCCCAAATTCCCATTAAGTTAAATAGAAAATATGTTCAGTTTACGGTTACTGATTTCAGTGGAAATTTTGGATGCTTAAGCCCACTGGTTTTTCTAAATAGTAGTAAGATGAAATAGTTTAACTGTCTTAGAATCTAAATTAGATTGTTTCTGAAAGGTTAGATTTAACCAGAGCTAATTGTAAATCAAATCTACTATTTCTGAAATGAAATCAAGCAGTATATCTAGTGTATATCACTTTATTATAACATACTTGTATTTAGTATCTGAAGTACAGTCCTATCCCAATGGTGTGGGCTGGATTAAATAACATAGATGCTACTTCCTAATCCGATCATTTTTTATTCTCAGATATCTGTGGGCCAGTTTATACATTGCTAAGATCATTCTAGTTTAGTTGTTTATCTGTGGTAAATTAGAAGTTATAGTGATAATTGTAAATGTAATAATGTAAGCTGATCTGAAGACTCAAAAATGGAGTGCCTTATGAGGGGTTAACTAAACAAAACTATGTAAATAAAAATATTGTATAATTTTATGTATGTAGCTTGGGGGATAGGATGAATTAACCATTAAACCAGAACAAATTGTATATTATAGAGTCTTTGTTAAGGGGAAGGGGAAGAGACACTTCAAACTTGTTTCCTTTTGACTTTAATATTACCTCTTTTATGTAGAATTGATTTCCTTAAACATGACTTGGGGAAGGGCCAGGGAAGAGGGTTGGGGGTTTTGTTTCTGAATGGCTCCATAATAATTCAACTAAAGTGGAAATGGAACAGATTTATTTCCTTGCCAGCCATTAATTTAAGAAGATTTTTTACTGTAGATTTAATAGAGCCTTAATAAAAATTGTTGCAGAGTAATTTTAAATGACTTATTCTTTTAAGGGGCACAATAATCTTATTATATTCTATCAGGAAGTACTGGAACATTTTAGAGCACTTCCAGATAGTTGTGTAACTGTTGCTTTTAAGTGGCTTTTCTTAGCTTTCAAGATTTTACTGTATTGCTGAAGAAGGCCTTTCATAATCACAGCAAATATTTCAGCATTTATTCAGGGGTGCTGGAACAATTTGTATAGTGGGGATAGTGAGACCCATTGAACCAAACTGTAATCCCTGTATATGATGGAAACCACTTCAAGCTAGGGAGTGTTTCAGTTTTATACAGTCGTAGTGCTTGTCTATAGAGAATTTTACAACTTTCAAGTGATAATGCCAAATGTGTTCCAGACTCCACCTGCTGAAATTCAGTTTGATGACAAAAAGTGTGCCCAGACCAGAATGCTATTACTCATTAAAAGCTCCCTTTGCTGGGAAAGAGACCTGGATTTCACAGCTCACCTCTTATAGCTGCTGTTTAAATTTCCATGCAATTCACTATCACTGAGTTCACATATGAACATAAACTTACAAGACAGTTGGGAAAGAGCTGCTAAACAGTTTTCCCTCTCCCCATTTCTCAAATAAGTTAGTAAAGAGTTTATACAAGGTCACTAGAGGCCCAGAAGGTCTTAACAGGACAAATTTCACCCACATTTGCTTACTATATAGTCTCTCTGACTGACCAACACAGTTTTGGTCATCCTAACCACTATAAATCTTACTCCTCTCCAGGGGTGGATTACAGCATGGGCCTGCACAATGTGGGGGCCCTCTGCCCTGCTGGCACTGGAGGGGGGGGGCATGCGGCCATCCGGGGCCAGAGGCCGGGCTCTGCTCTCCCGCCCCACCCCTGGGCCGGCTGGTCCACCCCAGGGTGGCCGGGGGAGGGAGGGGGACGGCAGTGCAACTGATCACTCTGATCCAGGGGCAGGGTCGGCTGGCACATAGTATGGCCTCTGGCGCAGCATTCGGGCTGCACTGGAAGATGCACTACATGTGCCAGTCAGGCCTGCTGCCCCTGGGGGGCTGACCTCCCAGGCCGGGGCCACCCCAGCACTGGCCTGCCTGCAAGGGGTAGGGCCCTAGGCTGGGGGGCAGGGACTGTGGCCCGTGGCAGGGGCACCGGGGGGAGACCAAGGGGCCCCAAGGCCCCTAATCCACCACTGCTCCTCTCCCTAAGCCAGGAATTGAAACCAGGCTTCCTGATGATCCTTATTTTATGAGTGACTACAAAATAGTTGAAACACGCTTTTTCAGGGTTACACAAGTTGTTCTCCAGTCTAGTCTCAAAAGCAGTTGCATTTATAGCTCAGATAGTAAGGATCTATGGCTCTGAAGGTCAAGGTATTCAAACCCCTGTTGGTGATTATGCGGGGGGATAGTATGATTGCATGGGTCTTGCACAGTGAGATGACCTCTTTAAAACAGTGTTTGAACTTACCCTATGCTAATCTGTACCTTATGTGAATTCTCCCAAATCTCCATTTCATATTTCAGTCATTTCTCTCCCGTTTTGTTTGTTATAACCTTTGTCTGTGTTGTGTCCCCCACTGTATGCAAGCCATAGAGCAGGGCGTGGCAACCTTTGCCGACCCCTGTGCCGGCCCCTCCTCCTCAATCCTCAGCTGGTGCCGACGGCCCACTCATAAAAAGAAGCCACCTGGAGTGTGGCTCTTGGCAGCGTGCCTGGGGACCCCTATCCCCAGGCACACCATGGAAAGAAGTTGCCTGGAGTGACTCCTTTTGGCAGCAGCACACTACAGAGAGGAGCCGCTCTGGGTGGCTTCTTTACATGGTATGCCTGGGGCACGGACATGGCAGGGACCTCCGCACTGCAGCCGCCCCCAAAATTTCTGTGGCACCACAGAGGCTGCCGAGTGCTACTCCAAATGGGCTTGTGTGCCACTGTTGGACGTGTGCCGGGCGTTGCCGACCCCTGCCATAGAGGATCATTCTTGCAGATGTCCTACATTTTCATCTTTGCAGACTGAGTGGTATTCTCCCTACTGGCGTGGGAAGGGGAACGCATAGGGAGACCTACTGATGGAATGATGGGGGCACACAGCCTACTATTGTATTGCTCCTGACTGTTTCCCATTTCCAGAAATCCATGAGAGGCTACAGAGTGCTTCAGTAAGTAATTACAGAGACTCCTTCATGGAAGTTCCCTCCAGATAGCAGTTATGTCATTATATCTAAATATGTAAAGTTGCTCTTGCTTTCAGTAATTTCTAAATGGGGATAAAATGATATAGACAGAATTTACTGTGACACCTGCAACCTGCTAAGAAGTAAGAGACTTAAGGTAGGTTTACGCTAGTGCTTAAGTCGATCTAACTTACGTCACTCTTGAGCGACGCACGTTACAACTGTCCACACTGGCGCTATGTCTGCAAGAGCTGCTCTTCCATCAACAAAGCTTCCGCCACTCATTGAGGTGGAGTAGTTAGTTATGCCAGTGAGAGAGCCCTTTTCCACTGGCATACAGCATCTTCACCAAATGTGATACAGCGGTACTGCTGCACTAATGTCGCACTTCTAGTGTAAACCTGCCCACAGTCAGCATCAACAGCTCAGTTTCTCTTTCCAGTTCTAAGGCAGGTTCTGCTCCCTTTCTCCCTGGCTATGGAGAGCTAACCACTGAGGTGTGCCAAAGATGTTTAATACCCCACCCACCAGAAACTGGAAAACAAAAACTAGCTTTGGTGACAGTTAAGGTTATTGCAGGACACACTCCATGCTTCAAAGCATGGAAAAAAGACATTAAGGAGAAAGATTTGTGCCTTCCTTTTCTCCTTCATAATGGCTGTCAACACTTCATAAGGTTTTTCTGCTACCCAAAAGCAATATATACCCCATCTTCAACACACTTTCATTCTAATGCAAAACCCTTAACTGTGACCTCAGCAAAAGAACTTCACAAATTCACCAACTTAGCTGTGCTGATCTGTTGATATTATTGATATAAAAGCATATGATGTCACAGTTAATGTTTTGTGCGCTTTATAGAGAGTTCCTGATCCCTTATTTATCTGCTTTTACCATTGATATAAACTGTTTCTCTTTGTATTCTTTTTGGTCTGGTTATAATGAACAACAGTAAATTCAGATTTTTCAGCCTAAAACCCTGAGATATCCTTGAGTTGCTTTTTTTTAACCAATAGATTGTAGGGTTTTATTTGAAAAAGATAGGATTCATGGAATTTTTCTCCATGAACATGACTGCCCTATTTTCAGTTGTATCTCTAGGGTTATGAAATGGGCGAATCAGCAAGTCAGTTTTTTACCAACTGGAAGTACAAATGTTCAGATGCTTTAAAATTTAAAGAGCACAAGCTAGGAACCCATTTGGAGAAAGTAAATACCTCCTATCCAAATTCAATTCACCTTTTTCTGATTGCTTGTTTAGGAATATTCTGCTTACCTTTCAACTGACATCTCATTTCCAGAGGAAGATTGAGAAGGTTAAGCACTATTCACCCCCACCCTTTTAGGATGTATGCAGAAGGAAGACTTCTCTGCACAATTCCAAGGCATGAAACCAATGCATAGAAACTTTTTGGTGAAAATCTGCCAGTTAATAAATAAATATCTATGCACCTAACACTTTGTGCACTGAAATCCATTTTCAGGGCAGCCTCATATTCATAAATATTAATGGATGCAATGTGTGGCAATGCTGAAAAAGTTACTAACTTCAGAGTTCGTATCTGGAAATCAGCTTATGCCAACATTGCTGGGCCAAAGAGATTGAAGTGCATTTGTGCAATAACACTGGGGCTCGACTACACAAAGGGGTTTCCAGGCAGGTGCTTGTCACAGTACCTGAGTGTCTCACGGTGACATTTTGTGCTCCTTAAATTTGAGTTGTAGTCAGATACTATAAATTCAAGCTCTTCCCTTGGCAGTTTTTGGAGAACATCATGTGAATGTTCCTTGCTTTCTGTCTGCATTCTGTAAATTTTGCCCTGATTTCTGGTTTGAGTGATATTTTAAAGCACTCGAAAATCCACATGCTGATTCTGATTTAATGTAAAAGTACTATAAAGGAAATTAGCATTGATTAAACGGAGGGAAAATAAAAGGTAGCTAGGTTAACGTAATATATATTCTGAACAATGGAACAGAATGTGTTCAAAGGAAATCAAGTGGTTGGGTCATTTGATCTAGGGAGTCCTGAGACAGAGCCCCTCTAACACAAGTTGTTCATAACATAGTCATATTTATATAACTTTTTTGGAGTGTTAGAGTGAGTGTATTGGGGAATTGGAGTAGCAAGGGAGAATGTGTTGGAGTGGTACAGGGAGGGAAGGGGGCTAAATGGGGTTGGGTGGTTGTGATGTTTTGGAAGTCACCCGGGTTCTGCCGGCTTTGTAACTGTAGGGTGTCTTAATACTACAGCTCAGAACCCTGACACCAGTAGCCAGCAAGCATAAAACTCTCACCCTCATTACAGTACTTAGAATCATAGAATAATAGGGATGGAAGGGACCTCATGAGGTCATCTAGTCCAACCCCCTGCTAAAAAGCAGGACCACTCCCACTAAATCACCCCAGCCAGGGTTTTGTCTACTTCTTGCAAAGTGACCCCAACAGCTCTTCCACCCCAAGTCTCCCTAAATTCATCTACCTTGATGAGTTTTTAACTCCCAGACACTGACTTTTCCCCTCTGGCTTATCACTCCTGAAAGAGTGAAACCTGCCCCTAGTTATCAGTTCATTTTGGCACATACACTCCACACAGTTTACATGACAGAGACCTGGTGGGGACAAAAATAAACCAAAGGTTTATTTAATAAAAAAAATCACAGACTTGTAGATGAATTAACAAAGGAAACAAACACAAGTTACACAGAAAATAAACATAAAGATGCTTTGTGTTTCTATATTAGCTAAATTTCCTTTCCTAATACCTGTTTTCTTTTACCAATTTCCTAGCTCTTCCCTCTGTCAAGAGGCGATCCAGACTTTCATGGGCAGCACCTTGCCTTGATGCTGGTCCTCACTTTATTGAATAAAA
>ML685785.1:18217378-18282872 GCA_007922175.1 Pelusios castaneus
CTGCCGCCACCCGATCCCCCAGCTGGGGCGGCAGTCAGCTGGAGCCGCGGTTTAAAGTGCCCCGGCTTCAGCTGACTCCGGGAGCCCATATGTCAATTTCACTGCTCAGCTAGAGCAGTGAAATTGACATAGTTGACAGCTCCGATGTCCCAGAGTGGCATTGATTGGCACTCTGGGACATTTCCGGAGGCCGATCATTGCGTGGTAAGCGTACACACGAGCTCAAACACGCAACAGATGATCCGCAACAGCTGTTACCACTCTCGTCCGAGTGGTTGTTGGATTGCGCGACAACAAGGCAGTTAACGCGCAACAGCCCTGTTGCACGTGTGTACGCCATTGTTGCTATCGCGCAGTAATGAGCTTTAATGCGCGATAAACTGATCGTGTGTACATGCCCTTAGTTTTCCAAGACTGTGGTTTTCTTTCCATTAACTTTAATGGTCCATCATATTTGTCTTTTCCTGGGTTGGATAATGCCAATGCTAAATGCTTGGAGCTCATTTGGGTAGGAAGGCAGCCCTAGTCTGCTTGACTGACCATCTCCCTGTTGTGAGTGGCACTGTATGTTACAGCACAACCTATCAGCACATTTCTGTATCTATACAAATACACAATCTCACTACCTTTCCCTCTCCCCATGGAGCCTCCACCTCTAAAAGGGGCACAGAGTAGCAACTGGGAGGGTGGAGCTAGTGTGTGCATATCTGTGTGCACTGGAAAGGGGATTTGGAGCACCAGGGTGGTCAGAGCAGAGGGCACAGCGGCAGGAATGATGGAGGAGTTGGAGCAATGTTAGTTTCTGATCAGATGGTGGGAATTCAAGGGTCAGAATAATGATGAGGGAGATGGGTTATTGGAACAGTACATTGAAGAGTGAAATGAAATAGAGTAGATCCAAAGTGTGCATGAGGGATGCTGGGGAGGTGGGGGTCAACTCTCTTCTCCCCCACAATAAGCCCATATCCATGTTCCCCACCCCCCTTAAAAATGTCCCCACTGTGTCCATGCCAGCCCCTACACTCCATCCTAGCTCCTCAACCTGTGGGAGCCATACCAATGTTTGCCACTCCGTGGTGGGGAGAGCTGAAGAGGAAGAACCGGGTTGTTGGACAGGCAGAGAGATGGGACACAAGGAGATCGTGGAGGGGTAGGTAAGGGACTAACATAGGGACAGTACATTGTGTGGTTGGGTAATCATTGCCAAGGAACCAGAGTCAGTGCAGGTAGAAGACTGGTCTGTGTGGCAATTGGCATGCTGAGAAATTGTTTATAGAAAATGAAATAAAGAAAGTAAGTCCTCCCTTCCCTCCTCAAACTATGACAGAAGGTTGCTCAATGCTGCCTCTAGCCCCTGTGGCTAAACATTAACCTCTGAAAACCAGGAAAGGGAGAGTTAAAATACAGGGCACCCTGTGATCTTAACTCTACCATTTTCCTGCCATACAAGGAGCTGTTGCCTCTGCCCACCAAATGCTGGGCTTCCCCCAGGGCACCCTTCAGGGCCAGGGCTCCACAGAGTTGCCTCAGACTAGGGAGGCCCAGGCTCTTCATACTGTGCATGGAAGTGTGACCAGGAACTGGGTGCTGTTTTGAGAGGACCAGAGGGGCACTACTGGCTCCTGAGACCACAGACACAGGAGCCACCAAGGGCTCCCTGCCCAGTTCCCATCAGGCAAGGTGCAAGGAAGCGAACACTCCCCGTCCCCTCCCCTGATTTGTAAGAGGAGAGCCCACTGATAGTAAGTTAAGATGAGAAGATGCTCCTGGTATACCCGCAACTCCTCTCCTTCCCTAGATAGCCACGAGCAGGGGGCTGCAATTTGTGGCTCCTGAATGATTCGAGGCTCTTTGGCTGCCTCCTTGTGGCTCTGGGCTCCAGGTGCCCCCAGACCAGAGGATCCTGCACCAGGAGGGCTGGCCCAGTTCCCCCCATCCCCTGGCTAAACCCATTGCAGTTCTTAAAACACTTTGTTATTGAAGGACTTTTTTTTAAACAGTGCTTCTTATCTTTCAGGGTACTGATCCTTGGGCAAGAAGAACCAATAGGAATTGGCCCCAACTCCATTTCCACCTAATTAATGGTTGCCCTCCTGGGCTGTGCCTCTGCAAGTGGGGGTGGGGTTGGGAGTTTAAATAGGGACACCAAACAAACAAGGGCTATGTCTACACTTACTAAAGTTAGTTTGAATTAGATAATTTGAACTAATTAGAACTAATTTTAGTTAGTTCAAATTAACTTAATTCAAACTAGCATGGCCCCCCTAGAATGCTACGGTAGTTCGAACTAAGCAAGTGCCTGGCACTTGCTTAGTTCGAATTAGTCAATTGCATTAAGGTCAATGTGCCGGTTAGTTCAAACTAAGTGCTTAGTTCGAACTAACATGGCCACACTGGGTTCATTTGAACTAACCAGTTTGAATTAACCATTAGTTTGAAAAGTATAATTGAATTCATTAGTTCGAATTAAAGAAGCCCTTAATTCAAACTAATGAAAGCCTACTGTGGCCAAGGCTTAAGTTAGTTCGAATTAAGCTTCCTTAATTTGAACTAACTTGTCAGTGTAGACATAGCCAAGGAGTCCTGTGGCACTTCTAAAGACCAATAAATTTATTTATTATTTTTTAAAAAATTTATGATTTATAATTGTTATTAATTTATATATATTTATAATACAATTTATAATTTTTATTAATTATTTAATGTAATTCATTCATTGTTTAAAGAGGGATGCTAACTCATGTTTGTTCCACCCCAAAAGCAGACGCGCAGGAGGGGCATTGAGGCAGACCCCCCCCCCCGCCGGGGGCTGAGGGGGATTCCTCTGTCCGGTCTCCAACTTCTGCTGCTGCGGAGGAAGGCTCTGGACAGCGTGGCGGGAGGATGCGCGGTCGGCGCCGGGGCCAGGAGTGAGCCGCGCTGGCTGAGGGAGGGAGACGCTCCGCCAGGCGCCGCCCCCGAAGTACTTTCTGGGGTGCGGTGTGAAGCGAGCCGCGCGCTGCGTGGTGCACCCTCGGCTCAGCGGCTGAGGGCGGCTCTGGTCTCCCCGTGCGCTCCAGGGGAAAGCCGGCGCCACTAGTAACCGCAGACCCATTTGCAGCGCCCGCGTGTGTGTGCGCGTGCCGCGCCTGGCCCCGCCGCCTGCTGCTGTCTCTGGGGCACTGCCCGCCCCCCCCGTCGGCTCCCTGGAAGTTGGGAAGTGTTTCGCCAGCCGGAGAAGCGCCTTCCTGGTTCCCTTCCCGCCACCACTGGGGTGGCTCCAGCTCCCACCATGCCGGATTACAAACCCCGCGGGGACAGGAGCAGAGAAACCAGCCCGCCAGGCGGGTGCTGCTGAGCGGAGCCGACGGCAGGTAACGACCGCCAAAATGGGCGGGGAGGGGGTCCGCCTTCCCCAGGGCTAAGAAAACCCTCTTGGGGGCGGAAGGGAAGGCGAGGTTCTTGGGTTTGGGCAGCCGGGTGCCCGCTGTGAAACTTTGCTTCTTCACAGCGTAAGTGGCCATCAGCGGAGCCGCTTCACGCAGTTTGGGTCGACCTCTTCCCGGGCGGCAGCTGTTGCCCTCTGCGCTGCTCCGTGAAAGTAAGAAACGGGGGGACTCTACAAGCTAGGAATGAATCCGTGAGAGCAGGGACTCATTCCGTGCTGGGAAGCCAGCCAACCTCCTTGGCGTGCAGAAGCTCTGCAAGCCCCTTCTACAGCCCGCAGGTACAGGGCACAAAGCGTTCACGCCACTCTTTCGCCGTCTGCTGTTGGACATCCGCTTTGTGCGGTCCCCTGGAGCAGGATGTTTGCATTCAGGGGCAGGGAGTGTCAGGTGCGCAGCCCTTCTCCGCCTTACCAGTCTAGCTGCACGGACCCTAACAGCATCTGGAACTGCCATTCTAGCTAGGGCTGTAAAATAAGCCACTGATCTGATTTCTCAGCTAGCTAAATAACTCTCCTGCTGGATCAGTGTTTGCACGTGCTGATTACCCGCCCCATCCAGCGAAGACGTAAGGTACAAGTGTAAATCGGAACAAGGGCGAGAGTGAAATCTCCTGCCTGTGGAGAAGAGCAGCGGCGAACGTGCGCCGGACAATGCAACGCCAGGTGGCGCTTCTGTGAGTGGACAGTGAAAATGACCTTTGCAGCCCGGCTGCTGCATGTTGCGCCTAGGACGAGTTATGCAACTACCGTGGGGCTAGGTAGTGGGAGCTTCAAAGTCATTCATTGGGCAGCAACGTTAGAAAAATAAGCTGGCTGCTGGGTTTTTGCTCTTGAGAGAAATATTTGAAAGCAGGGTCAAATTCCATTCTCTGTTATGCAGTTGTCAGTCTGGAGTATCTCTTGAATTTAATGGAGTTCCTTAGTTAAAATAGCTACATCCTAGAAAGGTGAGAGAAAAATTTGGCCACACAGAGATACAGAATGAGATCAGGAATGTGGCCAGCAGAGGAAGGTGCTGGAATTCAGCTTGAAAACACATTCCTACCCTCTGTGGCAAATAAGAAGAGACCTGGTGCCCTATTTGTGTGATAGGTGTGTTCATATTGGGGAATATGAGCAGTTAGTATAACTTCAGGGCTGTGAGCTTAAGGGGTTGGGGAAGTATGTATTTTGAGGGCTTCTGATGTTCAAGGACAGTGAACTGCGAGGTTGCAGATGAGTGTAGGCTGGTAAAACTCCCTATGCACTGAGCAGTGCAGCAGTCCAAGAAGTAAAAGCCAGATATCTGGGTATATGACTTGTGTCGGAGTTTGTGTCATGTGGATTTGTTTTGGCCCTGGAGACAGGAGTTTGAAAGATGGATAGGAATATTTTAAAAAAACACATCTCAGTCACTTGTAAAGAAGGAGGCAAGAAGATAGAAATGAAAAGAATGGGAGAAAGATGTATAGAGACGGAGAGGAGGAATTTGCAGCATGGATTGTCCAAAAAGTATTTCTTCCCATAGACATAACCTTAGCTTTAAGGATGTGCAGTCCCATTAACCTCAAGGGGGCTACATACATGCATAGATTAAGCATATGCAGTGCTACAGAGTACTGGCACCTTTTTTGCCAGCCCTGCTGCCTAGCTGGGGGGCAGGAGTCACCAGGGGAAAGGAATGCACTGCTCCTGTCCCCTGCTGGGCCCAGCAGGGGAATGGAGGTCGCCGCTGGAAGAAGAGGGGTGGTGCAGGAAAAAGAAGTGTGAGAGTCATTTTTCAAATTTACTATCAAGATATGAGTACTGGCAGTTAAAAAACAAACAAACAAACAAACAACCCCCCCCCCCCAAAGCACTGAGCATATATGCATGTGTTTGCAGGCTCAGCCTTACTCTGTAAAAGAGCAGCAACAACATCTCTAAAGGTAAATAAACATTAATGAAACATATCTCTTAACTTTTCCTTTAAAGTTCTTGCTTCCACTTTCTTTCCTTCTCTTTTGCCTATGTTTCTTGGTTCTATTTAGTTCTCCTCCCACAGTTAAACAGTTCTATCAGTACTTCGGGAAAGAACCAAACTATTTAAATGCAGTTGTGGGTCATGATTGCATGAATGATCTATCTTTGTAATAGCATGGCTTCTGTTGATTTGTATTGAAAAAACAAAGAACCACAAAGCTAATTCTAAACTCTTGATAGATAACTAGGCTAAAAGCTGGTGAAAGCAGTGAACCATCTGAGCTTTACCATGGCTTCTTAATTTGGTTTTGCAATACTCTCTGTAGCTCAGTTCCCCCATCTATCAAATGGGTATAATGTTTCCTCCACCCTTATCTGTTTTGTCTATGTATATTCCAAATACTTCAGGGCAGTGTCTATCTCTTACTGTGTGTTTGTATGGCCAATGCACAATGGGGCCCTGATCTCCGTTGGGTGCTTTAAGTAATGCTTTAATATAGATATCTTTTTCTGTCTGTAGAAGCAACAACTGAAACTGGCTTATAAAATGCTTGGACCACAGCTCTATCTAATTAACCATGGCCACAGTTTTCAAATGTGTCTAAAATTAACCACCTAGATCCACAGCCACCAACATAAAATTGTCCTGTTATCATAGAGGCTGAGGACTGAAGCTAGTGGAATCTGTAGGTGCTCAGTCTTTTTGGAAATCAGACTGATTATATTTAAGCACCTAAACATGGATTCCAGAGGCAAAACTTGGGTATCTATGTTTGGAAATGGTAGATATAGCCTCGTACTGTGCATCTTTTGCATGGGCTTAAGCAAATAGGGAGATCTGAAGCCTCAACAAACTATTTGCACTGTTTTTGTCTAGTGCTGGGACAGCTCCTCAGGTCAGGTCCTTTGGCCTATCCTATAACAATCCTGCTTCCCTCAAACCAGAAAAGGCTAATTGAAGTCCATTCTCTTCTTTCTCTCTCTCTTTTTTTCCTCTTTTTTGCCCTCCCCCCCCATTCTTCTAGGGAGCTTTCCCACCTTTTCTCCTTCCCTCCCAGCTTCTGTTTTTTGTTCCTCCAGCATTATCCATCCTTTTTCTTTCTCCATTCAGCTTATGTCCCTCACTCATCTGTTTCCTCCTTGTCTCCTCCTTCCCCAGAGGCAGTATCCACCTTCCTCTTCCCCATAGGTGGCATCCTCTTTCCTCCCAAATTCGAAATAGTTCCATTCCCCTCTTGGCTTCATCCCTCTATCTCTTCCTACCTCTTAACTTGACTGTGCTGTGAGCTTAGTGGGGGGAGGAGTCTGTGTTGGTTGGCTGGCTGGCTGAAATCCTGGCTCAGACTCATTGCTTGCTGCTGGAGGTCACGGTGTGTTCTGAGCACTTTGCTTTTCATAAATTCCTTTCTGCCCCCTTGCACTGACTTCCATGAATTACTAACCCTCAGGATTTAAAACGTGTCCCAGGTAAGATCTGTTCATGTCAGTTGTTTCTTTGCACAAAGGAGTTGCAAGGGGCAGAGGTGGGAGGAGGAAGTTATATCCCCTTTGCAAGCAGCTAAAGAGTATCTGCAGAGGGGCAAGTGAATTATGCAAACAGTTCCTAGTGTGATGGTGTTGTCAAGTTTCCTGCTTCTGTTTCAGTGGTGGGTTTGTTTTTAATTGCTTTTGTAGATTAGATGCACAGTGTAGTAATATTACACTGGAGTATCTGCTGATGATTGTTTTAACAAATCTCTCTCCTCTTGTAAATGCAACTTCCTAGAAATCAGAGATACAGTGTAATTATATGCATTTCCTATCAAACTAAAGCTTTTCCAATAACTAACAACATTTTCAACCTAGCTAGTGTTGAGTCTTTGATAAGGATAGGATTTAGTATTTATTTTTTGACATTTACAGGTTTCCCACATTAGGTTGCTAAAATCTCAAACCCGAACTTCAGTGCTAAAGAGTATATACAGCGAGTGACTATTCCTCATTTCTCTATCTTATCAGTCGTGTCCTAATAAAAATGTAAATATATGCATAATTTGCATTTCATTAACTTTAGAAAGAACAGTCATCTTAAAAACCTCTTTTTTAGCAGGGCAGGGGGAGGGAGGAAGGGGATTAATTTCCCTGCCACTCTTACAAAGAGCACCTGAGATACATAAAACCAAAAGAACTTGAAAAATGTAATTTACTTGCTGCATTTTATGCTACTTACTTTGTGCATTTTTCAGAAGACAATGAAAAGAGTTTCAAATTTGTTCATGGTCACTTTCTAATCAATTTCGTTCCTAGATTCTTATATTTCAGCATAATGCTGCATTGCTTACAGTGCAAATACAGCAGAGGAATGTGTGTCTTTTAAATAAGTAGTTCTCATTGGCTTTTAAAATTGTGCAGGAAAGCAATACAAATGGGCTTTGCTTTTACAAAAAAAAAAAAAAAATCTGACCTCTTTTAAATAGGGTATTTGCCAGTCTGATTTTTTTTTCTTTTAAATGCTATATTCAACTGCTTTTATTATTTATTTATTATTAATACATTAAAAAAAGTTAAGGTGGCAAAATCAGGAAATATCACTTTATGTATATCATCTTCTTTGAACATATGCATTATTGCCTGAGCTTGCAAGACCTTATGTTCAACTTAATGGCAGTTTCAACACTTTGTTGAAATGAGGTAAGTTTTGAATACCAGATCTTATCAATTACAGAATTCCAGGTTACATTCTGGACCTCAAATGGCACAGCCCTGTTGACTTTGGTGAAAATTGCAGGGGAACTCCTGCAGATGGTTAGAGTTAGAACCCAGAGCCTTTGGATCCATAGCACAGCTCTTCTATTACTTGAGCTCAAGTAGTAATTGTAAGGAGAAAAGTTATCCTCTGCATGGAACAGTCATTAGATGGGGGATGTGACACACTTTGCTAGTGGGTTACAATACACAACTATTTGCCAGATGGCAGAGAAATATTTGGAATCAAGAACTGGGTTCTCTTCTTGACTCTGGATTAGCAGCAACATATCTAAGTACATATGTCTGCCCCACTCATTCTGAACAAGAGCATCGTTAAGTGGGTGTGACTGCAGTCATATTAGAGACCAGGTGCTAGAGTCTCGCGCCGGTTGTTACCATCATCACCTACAGCAGGACACAGAGGTCAGGATTATTTCCCCATTATATTAAGCCATGTGCATATCAAGTTGGTGGGATTCTATGCAAAATCAATTGTAGGAATAGGGACATAAAGTAGAAGGACTGACCTGCTTGCAAAGAAGATATGGATTGTACTGTAAATAAAGTAAATATTATACATTGTTGAGCCTGGAGTGCCAGTGATTAATAATTAGTGCTGTGTGTTGCTGAATAGGAATAAAAAAGTTTGAGAATTTTGATGAAGAGTAGAAATAGGTTTTTTTGGGGTGAGGGGGAGATGCATAAAAGGTGTCTTAATACAATTACAAAGTCAGTTCAAAGAATCGGATAAAAACACTAGTGATCTTATAGGTCGGATTTAAAAACAAAGTTAAGTTTGAAATGCCATTTGAACTTTTGCTGCTGTACATTTGGAATCTGTTTCATCATTGTTTGAATAGCCTTGTAGGGTCTAGGCTGAACAAGTTGAGGACAAAGTCTGTGTTGACGGTAAATTTCCTAAGGTTTGTCAGTCACTTTGGTACTGGTGGCTGAGTAGTTCTCATGTATGTATATGTTTCAGGGTAACATGAAAAGTCATTATTTTTCAAAATAATACATATTTGCCCTCTAAAATGTAGAAATTACCATTTGCAACACTTAAAAAAACCTATCAGCTTTTAAGGAGCCTCTTGATGCAAGACCTCACAAAATAACCTATGACACTATCACAATATGAATATATACATATTGATGTCACTTCTTAAAAAATTAGATATTTGCACATTGTTTACCTTCTTAACTTAAAAAGTACTAAAAGGGTTACACAGGTTGACATTAAAATTAACTGAGTAAAAGGTGACCATGCAGTGGTATCTGAAATATATCAAATTATCTCATTCTGACTAACATCCAAATTATGAATGGTCTGTAAAATTTCATTTAAAAATAAAAGCTTTTTAAAAAAGTAATGCACCAAAAAGATCCCAAACCAGTTACCTGATATTTTTCTAAATTAAATTAATAAAAATGTTGCTGTTGAAAGATGTGCAGAGAGCCAACATACTAATGTTCATGCCAGCATTTGCTCAGCTCAGCTCCTGTGCATTATGCTCTGCAATGTGAGCACACCACTGTGCTAATGAGATGTGCATGGTTGAGCATGAAGATGTTGAATAGGGGGATGGTGAAATAAGGTGCACACACTGGATTGTATTTATGCCCTGAACACAAGTGGTGTATGTAGGACAGGGCTCGACAAAACCAGGGCGCCAGGTCAGGTTTGTACATTGGCTCCTAGCTCTGCTGTGAAAATGCAGTTTAGAAGTGCCCTCTGGTGACCAAAAATAAAACTGCTAGCACCTAGCTGGGATCCAGTTTTGTCAAGCCCTGGTGTAGGATTTTCAATTACTTAAGTACTAAGTGCCATGGCTTACACTAGAGTTCTGAAACATCCTACTTGGCAGAAACTGAGATCAGGGCCAATTATTCACTGTATCATGCTGTATATTGGGCACAGTTTATCTACCTGCCCATCAGGCTAAAGTAGACTAAGATCAGAAGGGACAAATATGATGATGATCTAGACCAGTGGTTTTCAAGCCATGGATTGGAACTCAGTACTGGATCACAGACCCTCAGATACTGGGCCATAGCACCCCCCTACTGCCACCACCAGAAGACTGGAATGCATTGCTCAAGGATGTAATTGGTTGGTTGCAGGCATAAATGATTGATTTTCAACGGGGTCTGGAGGAAAAAAAAAGTCTACCCCCCTGTACAATGCAGGCCACAGAGCCTCACCTACCCACTCCTGTAGTAAACCTCTAACCCATGACTGAGTTATTAAAGTCCTCAAATCATGGTTTAAAGACTTTAAGGTATAGAGAGTTCATCAGCAAGTGAGCTATGCCCCATGCTACAGAAGAAGGCGAAAATCCCCATAGCCTTTACCAATCTGCCCTGGGGGAAAACTCCTTCCTGACCCCAAATATGGCAATCAGTTAAACCTTGAGCATGTGGGCAAGACTCACTAGCCAGACTCCCAAGAGAGAATTCTCTACAATAATTCAGAATCCACCATCTCAGGGCATCAGCATATCCACCATGAGTAATCAAAGATCAGTCAAGTGCCAAACTAAGCTATCCCATCATATTACCCCTGCCATAAATTTATCCAGCTCAGTTTTAAAGCTAGAGATGTTTTTTGCCCCCACTACTCCTCTTGGAAGCCTGTTTTAGATCTTCACTTCTCTGATGGATAGAAGCCTGCATATTTTTCAAGTCTTAAATTTCTAGCGGCCAGTTTATATCCATTTGTTCTTGTGTTCACATTGGGACTGAACTTGAATAATTCCTCTCCCTCCCTGACACTTATCCCTCCAATGTATTTATAGAAAGCAATCATCTCTCCCCTCAGCCTTCTTTTGGTTAGGCTAAACAAGCCAAGCTCTTTGACTATGCCTAAACTTACTAAAATTAGTTCAAATTCATGGCACTTGCTTAGTTCGAATTAGTGATCTCCATTGATTTCAATGGGCTGGTTAGTTTGAACTAAGAAATTAGTTCGAACTAACATGGCCACATTGGTTAATTCGAACTAACTAGTTCGAATTAACTCTTACTTCTAATACCCTATTCAAAGTTATTAGTTCGAATTAAGGAAGCCCTTAATTCAAACTAATTAAAGCCTAGTGTAGCCATGGCTTTAGTTAGTTTGAATTGAACTTCCTTAATTTGAACTAACTTGCCAGTGTAGACATAGCCTTTGAGATTCCTCTCCTGAGGCAGGTTTTTCATTCCGCAGATTATCCTTGTAGCCCTCCTCTGCACCTGTTCCAGTTTAAATTAACCTTACTTAAACATGGAGGACCAGAACTGCATACAATATTCCAGATGAGGTCTCACAAGTGCCTTTTATAATGATACTAACACTTCCCTATCTCAGCTGGAAATAATTTAGATGATGCATTTTAGGACTGCGTTAGCTCTTTTCACAGCCACATCACATTGGCAACTCATGGTCGTCCTGTGATCAACCAGTAAGCCCAAGTCTTTCTCCTCCTCCCTCACTTCCAACTGATGCATCCCCAGATCACAGGAAACATTCTTGTTTAGTCCCTAAATGCACGACCTTGCACTTTCCACTATTAAATTTCATCCTATTTCTTTTACTCCAGTTTACAAGGTCATCCAGCTCTTCCTATATGATATCTCAATCCTTCTCTGTATAGACACCTCTCAACTTTGTGTTATCCACAAACTTTATTAGCACATTCTGACTTTTTGTGCCAAGGTCAGTAATAAAATGGCCAAATAAGATATGGTCCCTAGACTGATTCCTGAGGAACTCTACTAGTAACCTCCTGACAGTTCACCTTTCAGCATGACCTGTTGTAGTCTCTCCTCTAACCAGTTCCTTATCTACCATTTCTATTTTCATATTAATCCCCATCTTTTCCAATTTAACTAATTCCCTATGTGGAACTGTATCAAATCCCTTACTGAAATATAGTAAAATTAGACCCACCACATTCTTTTTGTCCCCAAAATCTGTTTTCTTCTCAGAAAAGGAGATCAGGTGGGTCTGGCATGATCTACGTTTTGTAAAGCTGTGATGTACCAGCTTCCCCTCCACTTTTTTTCACCTTAGTGGAGTAAGTAAAATTGCATTATTGTTGTTTCACAGCCCTCATTTGCACACTTGCAGGATCAAATATCCATGTAGATTTAAGGGCAATAATGGTTTGTTAGACTAGCATATACATTGTGATATACAAGACTGTGGGTTGTAAAGTACTTGAATTTGTATCACGCTTCATGATGGATAGAGAAATAAGTAATCGCCTTGTCTATTTTTTGGGGGGAAATCAGTAAAACTGAACATAACTTATATTCCATGTAATGCATCTGTATATGACATGTATAATATCTAGGCATTTGTCATGTCAGATCCTATCTTATGAAGGCCATTGATTTTTGACTTGCTGGTATTTAGGTGATTGACAAAATGGCCTGATGATTTCCTTGGAGCCACAACAGGTATAGACTGTCATCTCAATGGCTGCGTCAACACTTGTAAATTAAGTCGACTTAAGCTTGCTTAAGTCGACTTAATTTACCCTGCGTCTACACTACAGTTTCCTTAAGTCGACTTAAGCAGCTTGCTTAAGTCGACTTAATTTTAATTAAGTCGACTTTATTTTCCTTAAGTCGACTTTATTAAACCTCCTTTCAACTAGACCTAAGGCTTAATGCGACTTTTTAAAGTCGAACTGAGCCAGTGTAGACATGGGGTAGCCCTAAGTTGACTTAGGGCTACCCCAGGACTACACCATTTCCCTCCCTGCCGGAGGGGGGGGGCACAGGGGGAGCTTGGCATGCCCCCCAAAGGGCAGGGCAGGGCAGAGCCCTGTGTGATGCTGTCTGGATTTAGGGAAGCATTTATGATATTATTTTCAATTGGTATCTCATAAATGCTATAATCCATAGGAACTATGTCATGTTTGGTATCAGTAGAAAGGTAGTAATTTGCTGGGAATGATTATATAGTTTATGTCTAGGAATTGAAATTTTATTAGAAGTTAGGAGTTTGGTGTTATATCTATACTTTAACTTGTGTCAATCTGGTGAAACGCCCTAGACAGGAGGCTGTCAACAACCATTGTCTCCTTAATGGCTCATCAGGTTTCTCCCTTTGGCCCATTGTAGGAGGGAGCTTCCTTAACATTAAGGACACAATGATTGTAGAGACTCCGACCTACAATGGGCCAAAGGGAGAAACCTGATGAGCCATTAAGGAGACAATGGTTGTTGACAGCCTCCTGTCTAGGGCGTTTCACCAGATTGACACAAGTTAAAGTATAGATATAACACCAAACTCCTAACTTCTAATAAAAATTCAATTCCTAGACATAAACTATATAATCATTCCCAGCAAATTACTACCTTTCTATTGATACCAAACATGACATAGTTCCTATGGATTATAGCATTTATGAGATGTGAATAGAAAATAATATCATAAATGCTTCCCTAAATCCAGACAGCGTCACACCCTGCCCACATGCCCTGCCAGAGTCCCTGTCCCCCTTTGCCCTATTGTACACAAGGGATGCCCCCCCTGCCACCATGGACCTGCCCAACGTGCCCCTAGTCCCTAGAAGTCAACCTAGGCGTCCAGTGTGGACGCTCTAGGTCGACTTTGTAAGTTCCCCTTTAAGTCGACTTTAACTTTAAGTGTAGATGCACTAAGTCGACTTTAAGTCGACTTAAAATTACAAGTGTAGATATAGCCAATGGGACTTCTAATATTTAAGCACAAAACTTGGAATCTAAAAATGTGACACTGATATTTTTTTTTTTTAAAGTTGCTATTTGATCCACATATTAAATTACTCTAGTTGCTTGAAGTACTTTAAATCAGTGGTCAATGCTTTGGGCTCAGTCAGTGTTCTGATTAGTTCTTGTATGCATAACTCATGGTTTAGATAGTGCTACTTAAAATTTCAGGTTTGAAAGAGAAATGGTAAAAGGCCCTTATGCACATCAGTACTTCAGGGCATTATGACAAAATGATTTTGGAACTAAAGCTCTCTGATTACGCACAAGGGATATATACTTTAACTGGATTCATGCTCAAAGAGAACCAAGGGAAACACTGTAGTTTAATGGTGGGGGTTTTTTTTAATTATTATTTTTTGGTTTTATGTTCAACACTGAGACTATATTAAAAAAAAAAAAAAAAAAAAAAAAGATGGTTTTAAGAAAAGTTGAAGACTACGAAAAATGACACATTGAGAGCTGCACAATTTTAAATCCCCAAAGTACAATAGAGTTTGTCTTTATCCTAACTGTAAAAAGAACCACTATTTATTGAATGCTCAGAGAATGAGAGAAACTTGATTATCACTTCAAATAAAATAACAGAAGTAGAAAAGATCTAGACCAGTCCCTGATCTACACCAAGCCCAGGACGATTCTCTATGGTTAGTCTTAAATTACTTGAGTGCTGTTCTACCCCAGTGCAGTTCTAGCACATCTGTTGGTGACGCATTTTGCTGATGGGAGAGAGCTCTTCCATTGGCATGATAAACCCACCTCTGAGAGGTAGTAGATACGCCATTCATATCCGCACTTAAATCAATGTAACTTATGTCCCTTGAGGGTGGGAGGAGTGGCTTATTCACACACCTGGGCAGTATAAGTTATATCAACATAAATGGAAGTATGTACAAGCCCTGTGTTAAGGTGCTGTTATGAGCACCCCATAAACTGGCCGCCACCTCCCTTGTGATATAAAGACATAGAAACTGTTTCTCCTCAGGTCACGTAGAGAAACTGTTTATCAGATACTCTTCCCAGGTCACATACCAGATACTGCCCCCCAGGTCATGTAAAGAACTCATGGCTGCTAGGCTTGTGACTATCAACATGCTTTATTGCACGTAGAGAACTCCTGGCTGCTAGGCTTGTGACTATCAACACGCTTTATTCGGACCCTGATTCGCTCTCAGCCAGCTCCCAAAGGGGTGGGTCATCCCCCCTCGCCCATGTGCTGAAGGGCAAGTCAATCATGGCTGCTCTGCCCCCCCCCCCCCCCCCAGGGGTGTAGAAGGCTCTGACCCGGAACCTAGAGAGCTGGTGAAAATTCCTTTGCACAAATAAGGACAGGAGGAACCAGGCAGACCCTCGCCCCAAAATTCCTGTTGCAGCGAAATCTGGCCAATCACAGCGCTCGGCAGAAAGCCATGGCCTGGGCCATAAAAGCTTCCATGCCGCATGGAGCACCGAGAGTCTCCTCGAGTTAACTGCTAGGCCTGATCACCCTGCAGTAGGAGTTCCCCCGAGAGTGCCGGCCCGAGTCGATTTCAACCTCCGCCTTGAAACGTTATGCTGTTGTTAATCACCTGCCTGATAGTCATGGTACGTATGTGAACCCGAATTACCCCCCCACGTTTACTCCTCATGATTGAATGTGAATAATTCTTCTACCTCAGTTTTAACCCTAGGTATTACAATTGGTGTAGGTTTGGGGATTATTGTTATGTTTATTGTTTATGTATTGGACTCTGTCTTGTTATACTTTATCTCTGAATTATCAAAAGAGTCCAAGAGGAGGGTTTATTCTAAAGGTTTATTTCTGTGTAACTCATGATATGCTAAACTGTGAAGTAATCACCTGGGGCTATCTTGTTATCTGTGAAGCTGACTTCTGAGTTTAGTCCAGCAAGCAGCCCCACTGTTAACCCTTTGCGTCCCAAAGAGGGGACTAATAAAGTTTATTATTTTTGGCCACCACTTTAAGTTTCCAGGAGCCTTCCTTCTCCCATTCTTTACCCACTGCGGACACCCTGAAACAATAGCACTTCCATGGGGAAACTATTCCATATGCCTTTTGGAGCTCACTCTTAACCATATGTCCTTAAATTAATCCTTGTTTTATTTCTTAAGGTCTGGCAGTGCACCCTGTGGATGTTACCCATTACATCTATTTAACCCCACTAAACCACTCTAAACATTGTATCTCTCTCCTTTTTAGTTGTACCCTTCAGATGTTGGAGTGAAAATCCTGAGCTTGAGGTCAGTGGAGCTATGATAATGTATACAACCTGAAATTAGTATTGAAATGGAATTTACTGGGCAATTGTCAAATTCATTATTTAGGTGTGATATCAACCAACTATGGCAGACCAAGCAACTCTCAGTCCCTGTGGGTCCGGTGCTTCATGTAGTAGCAGCCAGCTGAGGCACAAGTTCTCCCACCTCCAAACCCCCAGCGCTATGGATCCTCAGTCCCTTCTACCGTGGGACTGAGTTCTCCGCTCCACAGGCTACTGGGCCTAGGGGCCTAAGGCCCGTCTGGGCAAGCTTGCCCTGACTGCTTGTACCTCCTAGATGTGCTCAATAACAGCCACTGGTCAGCTCTCCTCCACTCTTCTTCTCCCTGTTCTCCTCCACACACCAAATTTTGCTCCTACCTCCACCTCCAAACAACATGCCCAAACTCCCTCGCTGCCTGGCTGCAACAGGGGCTTTTTATCTTCTACCCATTAATTGGAGTCAGGTGCTCCAACTGACTCCAGGTGCCTTAATTGGAGAAAGGTGCCTTAAATGGCTCAAAGCAGCCCCTCCACAGCTACCCTGGGAACAGGGCCTTGCTGAGCATGGGGCTAATATACCTGCCTTCCACCACCCTCCTGGACCCCGAGCTGGCTGCTGAGCTTGCAGCTGGCCTGTTTCCGAAACGCGCCCTGTAAGTATCTGCACACGCTTGTGCTCCATACCATCCACTTCCTCGCCCCTGTGTCCCGCTCTGATACAAAATGGCGGGACCTGATTCCACCCATGGAGGGTGAGGACCCCTGGTGGGCCAGTCTATACGCCACCTTGACCCCGCGACTTGCTGGGGACATCAGTTGGTGACTCCTCCATGGAGCCGTGAGCACAGGCGTGTACCGGGTGCGGTTCACCTCCTGTCCCAACACCTGCTCCTTCTGCGGCTTGAGGGAGATCTGGTGCATGTCTGTCTGGAATGCGCCAGGTTGCAGCCCCTTTTCTGGCTTCTCCAGAACCTCTTCCTGAGGTTCTGGCTGCACTTTTCCCCACACCCGTTTCCGTATGCACTCCCTATCTGTGGCCCCACAAAGTCACGGGACCTCCTCGCCAACCTCCTCCTGGCCTATGCTAAGGCTGCCATTTATAAAATCAGAAAGAGGAGGTTGGCTGAGTGAGGTGTCTTCGACCTATTTCCGGTCCCTTGCCCGTTCACGAATCCGAGCAGAGTTCCTCTGGGCAGCGTCTGCTGGCTCCCTCGATAGCTTTCGGGAGCAGTGGGCGCTGTCTGAGGTTCTCTGCTTGGTGTCCCCCTCAGAATCCCTAATTATGAACCTTTAACCTTCACACCCGTTCCTGTTTTTCATTAGTTGTCCCCCAAGCTCAGTTGAAGCTGGGTCTAGTGCTTCCTCCCATTAGGCTGGGGGAGGAGTTTTAGCAGTTGGTGAGCTTGCGCGAACCCACTTCCGAGTCCTTCAAATAGGACCACCCTCCTGGACCCCAAGTCGGCTGCTGAGCTTGCAGCTGGCTTGTTTCCGAACCGCGCCCCGTAAATATGTGTACATGCTTGTGCTCCGTACCGTCCACTTCCTCATCCTTGTGTCCCGCCTCGCTACAAAATGCTGGGCCCTAATTCCACCTGTGGAGGGCGAGGACCTCTGGTGGGCCAGTCTACACGTCACTTTGACCCCACGGCCCGCTGGTAAAGGTGTATAAAGGTGTTCGCCACGAGTTCTCAAAGATAATGGCCAGCGGCTTTGCAATCAATTCCGCCAACTCCCTCAGCACCCTCGGATGCAGTTCATCCGGCCCCATGGACTTGTGCACATCCAATTTCATTAAGTGTTCCCTAACCTGACTTTCCATCACCGAGGGCCGCTCTTCTCTCCATTCCGTGTTACCCCGTGTAGTAGCCTGGGAGCTGGCCCTCCCTGTGAAGACTGAAATAAAAAAAGCATTGAGTACTTCAGCCTTTTCCACATCATCCTCCACGAGGATGCCTGCCCTATTCAGTAAGGGACCTACACCACTTCTGATCCTTTTCTTGTTGCTGATATACTTATAGAACCCCTTTCTGTTATCCTTCACATGTCTTGCTAGCTGCAACTCCAATTGTCCTTTGGCCTTTCTGATTTTATCCCTGCAGTCCCGAGCAATATCTTTATACGCCTCCCTTGTCATCTGTCCAAGCTTCCACTTCTTGTAAGCTTCCCTTTTATGTTTCAGCTCCCCACAGAGTTTCCTGCTAAGCCACGCTGGTCGCCGTCCACATTTGCTGTTCTTTCTGCACATCGGAATATTATCTTCCTGTGCCTTTAACAAGGTTTCTTTAAAATACAGCCAGCTGTCTTGGACACCTTTCCCCTTCAGATCAGCCTCCCATGGGACCCTGCCCAACAGCTCCCTAAGGGAGCCAAAATCTGCTTTTCTGAAGTCCAGGGTGTGTGTTCTGCTTCTTTCCTTCCTTCCATTGATCAGGATCCTGAACTCTACCATCTCATGGTCGCTGCTGCCCAGGTTGCCATTTACTTCTACTTCCCCGATCAATTCTTCTCTGTTTGTGATCAATAGGTCTAGAGGTGCAAGGCCCTTAGTTGGTTCCTCCAGCATTTGTACTAGGAAGTTGTCCTCAATATTCTCCAAAAACTTCCTGGATTGCCTGTGCACTGCTGTATTATCTTTCCAGCAGACGTCAGGATAATTGAAGTCCCCCATAAGAACCAGGGTCTGCGACGATCTGGAACCTTCTGTTAGTTGTCCATAGAATGCCTCATCCACCTCCTCTTTCTGGTCTGGCGGTCTGTAGCAGAGACCCACCACAACATCCCCCTTGTTGCATTCTCCCCTAAACTTAACCCACAGACTTTCAACCAGCTTGTTTCCACTTTCATAGTGGAGCTCCGAGCAGTCATACAGCTCTTTTACATATAGCGCTACTCCTCCCCCCCTTCTTCCCTGCCTGTCCTTCCTGAACAATTTATATCCATCCATGGCAGTGCTCCAGTCATGCAAGTTATCCCACCACGTTTCTGTTATTCCAATTATATCATAGTTCCTTGTCTGTGCCAGTACTACCAATTCTTCCTGCTTGTTTGCCAGGCTCCTCGCATTTGTGTACAGGCACCTAAGATACCGGGCCCATTGCCCTACTTTGCCCTGTCGATTCTCCCTCTTGTCGCATCTTCCTCCGTGCAATTTCTCCCGGTGTCCTCCTTCCCCACTCGCCTGAGGTATTATGACTTCAACAGGAAATAAAAAACAATTATTTGATTTCCCGCCCCCCCGCCCCCCCCCCCCCAGTTCCAACTACCCTCTCTTTTATTTTATTCCATTGCATTCACTGCAAAGGGGCATGATCAGTTACCAGGATAAAGTATCACCCTAGCAAGTAGTAACAACGGGTCTCCATGGCCCATTTGATAGCCAAGCATTCTCTTTCCACCACCTCATATCTCTGTTTTTGTGGGAGGAGCTTCCGGCTGAGGTACATTATTGGGTGTTCCTCATCTCCCACCATCTGTGATAGGACCTCCATCCTACCTCACATGCATCTGTTCGTAAAATGAATTCTTTTGTGAAGTCTGGGGCTACTAGTACAGGGTTACTGCAGAGGGCTGGCTGTAGGTCCTCGAATGTGTTCTCCGACTCATCAGTCCATCTCACCATTTCTGGACCCCGAGCCTTTATAGGATTTGCTCTGGTGGCAAAGTGGGGAATGAAGTGCCAGTAATACCCTACTATGCCAAGGAGTGCGTGGACCTGTTTCTTCCGATTAGGCTGGGGCCAATTTTGGATAGCTTCCAATTTGTTCATCTGGGGCTTCACAACACCTCTCCCTACAATATATCCAAGGTATCTAGCTTCGGCTACACCTATGGCACACTTAATAGGATTCGCCGTGAGGCCTACTTCCCTCAGGGTGTTTAGCACCGCTTTTACCTTTGCTAGGTGGGATGCCCAGTCAGGAGTATGAATGACCATGTCGTCCAAGTACGCAGCAACAGCACTGGCGTAGGGGGGTAGCAGCTTATCCATTAGGCGCTGGAAGGTAGCCGGGGCTCCATTTGGACCAAAGGGTAAAACAGTATATTGGAATAGTCCATCTGGAGTAACAAATGGAGTTTTCTCTTTTACTTCCGGGGCTAGGGGGATCTGCCAGTATCCCTTAGTCAAGTCAAGGGTTGTTAGATAAAGGGTTTTGCCTAGCCGGTCTGCAGGTTCATCTGTACGGGGTATGGGATAAGCATCAAACTGTGAAACCTTGTTCAAATGGCGGAAGTCGTTAATCTCGTGGTGACGTCCGGCTTTGGTACCAATACAGTCGGGCTGGACCACTGGCTGTTGGGACTCCTCAATGACTCCCAGCTCCAACATCTTTTCCACTTCAGCCTTAATTTCCTTCCTCTTATCCTCCAGGAATCGATAGGGGCGTATCGTTACATTGGCTCCAGGGTTCATGATTATGTGGTGATATACCTCTGTTGTTCGGCCCGGTTTGGATGAGAATACGTCTCGGTACCAGTCAGTCATCGCCGCTGCCTTGGACTTTTGCTCCGGCGTTAGGTTGGGAGATATCCTTACTCCCTCCATTTTTCCTCCTCCTGGGGGAGGGCCACGCACGCCTCTCAGTCCTTCCATGACTTCAACAAGTTTACATGGAGTATTTGCTCCTGTTTGTGGTGCCCTGATTGGCATATCTTATAGTTGGTCTCTCCCACTGGCTCAATCACTTCATAGGGTCCCTGCCACTGGGCCAACAGCTTATTCTTAGTGGTGGGCACCAATATCATCACTCGGTCTCCTGGCTTAAACTGTTAGATGGTTACTTGGCGGTTATAGTGGGTCTGTTGAGACTCTTGGGCTTTCTCCAAGTGCTCCAGCACAGTGGGGGTGACCTAGGTTATTCTCTCTCTCATTTGTAGCATAGGCTCAACCATGTTTCTTCCTGGGGTAGATTCTTCCTTCCAGATCTCCCTGGTGATATCCAAAATACCTCTGGGGTGTCACCCATATAATAATTTGGTGGGGGAGAACCCCGTGGAGGCCTGGGCACCTTCCCGGATGGCAAACATAAGGCAGGGCAGCAGAGCGTCCCATTTCTTTCCATCTTGGCTCACCACCTTTTTATCATGGCCTTAAGGGTTCTATTAAATCTTTCTACCAGGCCATCAGTCTGAGGGAGGTAGACGGACGTCCGCAGGGTCTGCACGTGAAGCAAGGTGCATAAGTCCTTTATTACTCGTGACATAAATGGGGTCCCTTGGTCCGCCAGTGTCTCCTTAGGGAGCTCCACTCTGGCAAGAATCTTCATTAGTTCAGTTGCTATCACCTTTGAAGTACTATTTCACAGGGGAACAGCCTCTGGATACAGAGTGGCATAATCAAAAATGACCAGGATATATTGGTGCCCCCGGGTTGTCTTTTCCAGGGGTCCAACTAGATCCATTGCAATGTGTTCAAAGGGTACTTTGATGATGGGTAGGGGCACTAATGGGGCCTGGGGCTATGCAGCTGACACCTGGGGCAGCTAGCACAATAGTGTCAAACATCTTCATGTACTCCTGGCCAGAAGAACCTCCTCAGGATTCTCGCAAGGGTTTTCTCTACCCTTAAGTGTCCTCCAAAGAGGTGGCTGTGCGTGAGGCTTAGCACGGCCCTTTGATGCTTCTGTGGCACTAGGAGTTGTGGTGCCTCTTCTCCCTGTACCTCTGCAACTCAGTATAGCAGGTTTCCTGTCATCATGAAATATGGTCCTGGTTCCCGGGTTTTTTTCTCCACAGGTACCCCCATCAATTTCTGCCACCTCCTTCTGGGCATTATTATGTCTTGGGTCTTCTACCTGGTCTCTTCCAAAGTTTCCTTATGTAGGACTCAGCTGGCTGAGTCCAAGAGGCCTAGATCTTCCCCCTCTCTTGGGTTGGTAGGCTTTGGGTCAGGGTCAGTTTCCCTTTCTTCTGTTGTTGGGGTGCACTCGTGGGCTGTTGCTCGGGTTTGCCTGCCCCCTAGGGTGGATTTTTAGCCCTGTGTCAGGATCCTGATCCCCAGAGCCTTAGCTGCTCTTCTTTTTGCCTTGGTCTTTCGGCCCTTCCCAGGGGGAATGAACAATTCTTGGGCAAACTCAGAGAATGCTGGAGGGTAGCTGTCCATAAGGGTTAGTTCAGGGGTCTTGAGGTTTTTCTCCTCCCCAGGTCCCTTTGGGGGAAATAAGGTTTCAAACCCCGGGAAATCTCTCCCAATGAGTACAGAGTACAGGGAAGCTTAGGGACCACCCTCGCTGTTACCTTTGTGATGCCCTTCTGCATCTCAGTCTTTACGGGAATTGTTGAGAAATAGCTGACAGTACCATGGATGCAGGTTACTCCCGTTCATTTGGCTTGGGTCAATTGGCTATGCTTTACTAACCTCCCCGAGACAAGTGTAATAGCACTCCCCGAATCTACCAAGGCTATGGGTTCAATCCCATTCAGCTTCACCGGCTTTGTATATTTGTGTGAGGTTACTGCAATGCCCACCAGGTTGAGCAGGCTACAGGGAGCTGTTCTGTTTTCCAGGTTACACTGCATGGGTTCTTCTGTGTTGGGACATTGCGCCACTATATGTCCCCACTCCCCACAAGCATAGCATCTGAGGGGGACCCTAGATACACCTTTGTCTTTTGGGCTGAGGGGTCTGCCCCCCTACTTTCTATCCACTTCTCTTCACCCTGTGAGTACCCCTGGCTGGCCCTCCATTTCTTTTGTTTTCTCTGTCTTCTGAACTCCTGGGTTTGGAGGGGGTTGCTTGACTCAAGGCGGGTCCTCCTGGGTAGTACTCCTGGCCATAAGTCGCCTCTCCACCAGTGCAGTCAGCTCGTCATAAGGAGAGGGTTCATTTTGGCTTACCCAGATGCAGAGATCTGGAGGTAGCCCCCTTGTGCACTGGTCAATGACTAGGGTCTCTGGAATCTCTTTGGGTTGCAACCATTTGTGTGCAATGTGGGCAAGATGAAACAACGGGGACCTCAGAGCCCTTCCCTTCTGGAACCTCCATTAATGGTATCTCTGGGCCAGTACAGCCATCATTACACCAGAACGAGCTAAGATCTCTGCGACCCTCTCAAAGGTGTGGCGGTAGGCCGTCACATCATCCCCAGCTGTCATCTTCTGTAGGAAGCAAATAGCCTGCAGCAGGTGTGTCCCTTCAGACACAGGGGTTTGGGAGGTCAGGATCTTCAGTTAGTCCACCAATTCCTGCAAGAGGGCATGATCCTGGGCTGCCTGGTTTATCAGCAGCTGATTAGTCTCTTGCTGCAGCTGCAGGGACTCTTGCTGAGTGCCCGTTTATGCCCAAGTGGCCTCTTGCTGAGCCGCTGTGGCCTGTATCGGGGCCTTTACTACGTCTTCCATGGTAGTATGGGGAAAGAAAATGCCTCTGGTAATCCCTCCCCTGATGCCAGTTGTGGCAGATGGGGCAACTCTCGGTCCCCATGGGTCGTGTGCTTCATGTAGTAGCAGCCAGCTGAGGCACAGTTCTCTCCTTTCCAAACCCCCAGCGCTATGGATCCTCAGTCCCTCGTATGCTGGGGCTGGGCTCTCTGCCCCACAGGCCTCTGGGCCTGGGGCCCTATGGCCTGTCTGGGCAAATTTTCCCTGACTGCCTGTACCTCCTAGGTGCTGTCAGTAACAGCTACTGGTCAGCTCTCCTCCACTCTTCTTTGCTCTATTCTCAACACACCAAATTCTGCTCCTACCTCCACCTCCAAACATGCCCAAACTCCCTCACTTCCTGACTACAACCGTGGCTTTTTATCTTCTACCCCTGGAGTCGGCAACCTTTGCCAACCCCTGTGCCGGCCCCTCACCCCTCAGCTGGTGCCGATGACCCAGTCGTGGAAAGAAGGCAGGTAGAGTGGCTCCTCTCGGCAGCGTGCCTAGGGACCCCTATTCCTAGGCATGCCATGGAAAGAAGTTGCCTGGAGTGACTCCTTTTGGCAGCGGCACACCACAGAGAGGAGCCGCTCTGGGTGGCTTCTTTACATGGTATGCCTGGGGCACGGACATGGCGGGGACCTCCGCACTGCAGCCGCCCCCGAAAGAAGCCACTTGGAGTGTCTTTTGGTGGCAGGAGTGGCAATTTCTGTGGCGCCACAGAGGCTGCCGAGTGCCGCTCCAAATGGGCTTGTGTCCCACTGTTGGCACGTGTGCCAGGGGTTGCCTACCTGTGTTCTACCCATTAATTGGAGTCAGGTTCCTTATTTGGCTCAAAGAAGCCTTGCCCCAGCTACCCTGGGAACAGGGCCTTGCTGAGCGTGGGGCTAATATACTTGCCTTCCTCTGTGCTACCATCCCGTCCCTTTCCTTCAGCTTTCCACCAAAGGCAGTGGGGGGAGTGCAGTAATAGTGGTGGGGGGGGAGGGGGAGGTCCATGGAACCACGGAAGCCTGGGGCGTTTGCCCCATTTTCCTCCTCCTAAGGACGGCAGTGCTTTATGCCCACTCTTGCCCTTGGCTTCTCTCCCTGCTCCAGGGTGCTTTGAGCAGGGGCTATGTAGATTCTGTTGTGATGGCTCTATGGCTCTTGAACTCCCCCTGCCCTGGGAGAAGAGCAGCTCTACACTTTCTGGCTTTTCTATGCTATAGGATTGGCATTAAAGGGGTGAGGTATATCCCAGAATATGGCCGGTGTGTTCCTCAGAAGGAATCGGGGAGTAGAAAAGATTGTAACAAGATGGGTAAGAAGAGCTTGGCTGAGAGGGAAAGGAGAAATGAAAGAAAATAGGATGAATGGGGGGAGGGAGGGAGCACAAAGGAGCCAAATATTAAGAAGTGGGGAGGTAAGGATAAAGGCGAGAAAAAGGACAGAAAAATCTGTCTCAGAGGAAGTGTCTCATGTCAGTCACAGCCAGGAACACAGCTTACAGGACAACACGTTCACATATCAGCAAGGGTCTTGAGTATTGGGGGATGTGTGAATCTCATGAAATAAGATAAGATAGCTAAAAGTAAAACCATCAAACAAAAAAGGATGAAAGTGAAAGGGAGGGAAAACATGACTTAAAATGCTTTCAAATGCTCTGTACTTAATATTCCTGGAGGAAGGAACTCTATCAAATGAAAACTTTATCCCCATCACTCTTGGGTGATGTAAAGATTCAGCGACATCTGTTATATCTTTTTGATTTGCTCTCCTCAATTCCACTTAAAATTGTGCTATCATTTGAAAATGTGATTAAGGTTCTTTAATAACATCATGGAAGCTCTCAGTCACCTTACACAGTACTGAAGCTGGGGTGCCGAGCTAAGCATAATAGGGTGACTACTTTGTGCCTCTTAAGAGATACTCCTTTTAAAGATTTTTTTTTCTTAAATAAAAATACAAACCAGTCCTTTAAAGTTTTTCCTTTGACTTTGTTAAGTTGTGTTGAATAGGAAAGCGACATTGCATCACACCCTGATTCTATATGAGCTTTCAGGTACAATGTATCCTATGACTTAACAACTCTTGCTAGTTTAGAAAAATTCAAGTTAATCTTTTGTCCAGTACTGATAGTAGAGATAAGCCTTATGCAGTAACAGGACTCTGCTCTGTTTTCGTCAACCTTATCTTAACGTGAGGGCTAATTTCAGCAATGGTGATGCACAGTAAACTTAGTTTCTGATGCTGGACTTCTTCATAGGAAGTTCTTAAAGCAGCTTCCTAAGCACTCCTGCAGCAAAACAGTTTGAGTGGATGCTGTTCAAGGGCATGTCAAGGACACCCATACCCCACTGCTTCATTACATTGTGTTCCTAGGTTCTTTATTGTTGACCAGAATAGTACTTGGAAATTTTTCTTTCAGTCAAACATTCAGCTGACTTAATCTTCAGTGTAACTTCATTTAGGTTAGTGGGCTGGAGTCTCTTCTGTGTCCAGGCTCCACTCAGATGCAGTGAGAAGGAGGAGGCCATCAGGCAGCCTGTTGCTGTTTCTGGGTCCCATGTTGTCCCCAACACATATTAAAACTGCTGCAGAGGAACTCTTCACTGACAAAGGCCCTACCTAGCACACTTTACACCAGTGGAAGATTGGGTATGACATAGCTTTCCTAACTCCCTCAGGCTGCCCACCTGTTTCCTAGACCCCTCCAGTTCACACCCTCTTACCCTCAACACTGAGAATAAGAATAGTCTTGATGCTAGTGATGGCTCCCTTGTGCAGGGGAAATTCTCTACTAGCCATTTCTGGCCAGTTTATTTCCAGCATGAAGCTGATGTGGCAGACTGAAGAATTTGCCTCAATGTATTTAACTTAAATACAAATATTTATACTTACTTATACTGTTGTGAATAGACTTCTAATAATAAAAAACTGTTTGTAACTAGTCACATATGTATAGTAAACACATCTCATAATATCCTTCTAGTACATCTGCAAGGCTGTTTTTGTTACAAGAGCATGGGGTTGTGCAAAGAAAACATAACCACTTTGTTATTAGACGTTCCCTTACTGTGTTTGGGGTGGAGGCATGGGACAGAGGGAGAGACTTCCGAACATGAAACAGTGCTAGCATTCCTGTAGTAGCTTGAATCATTTCTGCCTTCTCCAGCACCATTCAGAATCACCAAAACTAAGTGCTATTTTGTGAGATGTAGTTTAGTGCGAACCTTAGACAAAGGTCCTCACTCCACTACCATTAACATGCCCATGTAAGTGTAATTATATGTATGTTATCTTGTTGATAGCTTGTTTTATTGCCACAAATATTAAACTCTGTGCACAATAGGATTAGTGATAATTCTAAATTTTACCCAAATGATATTTTTAATGAAGAACATCTAGATAAAAGGCAATGTTCTGGCTATTTATATCCTGCATACACTCTGCAAAAACTGGGAATGTGTTAATCAAGAAGTGATCTTGGATGTATTCAGGGGACCATTTATGATATTATCAATATTTCAAAATTACAAAATCCCTATGAGATGGCATGTTAGATACTGATAGAATGGTCATAATTTGCTAAGAATGAATGCATTGTGTATCTGTCATATTTGTATTAGAAGTTACGGATATGTTTGATACATATGTGTTTCTTGGAGACACCCCGGACAGGATGGCTGCAGCAATTGTCTGCTTAATGGTTCATTAAGGAAACTCACAGTGGACCCAGCGAGAGACCTGATGAGTCACCAGGATTTGCTAATGTGTCTCTGGATTCCATTTTATTTATGTAAGATTCCATAAACAGCATGGAAAAGGCCAGAGGACATAAAAAGGCAGCTGCACTACAATCATCTTGTCTTCAGTTCAGTCTATGGCTAACATCTACCTCTGGATCAATTCATCTACAACTGAAGTGGTGAAACAAAGGGCTGAGACCCATCCAGGTACTGGATGTACACCAGAGGAACAGTACAAGTCTGCAAACTCCAAATTCTAATGTAAACTTGATGTATATGGACTTGTATCTGATTACTTTAACCCTTTAACAGTTCTCTCACAGTTTTTCTTTTCTTGTATAATAAACCTTTGGTTTTAGTTACTAAAGGATTGGCTGGCAGCATAGTAATTTGAGTAAGATCCAAACTTGTATTAATGTGGCTGATCCTTTGGAAGGTCAGGAGAACCCTTTGGGTAAAGAGCATCGAGTTTTAAGTAATTTATCTCTTTACTGAATTTCAGCCACTGAGTCTAGCAAAGAGGGTTGCTTATATTTTGTTGTAGCTTCTTGATAATCAGTGTAGGGAATCAGAGGCATTGTTTGTGACTGATTAGGAAGCCTGACTTCAATGTCACCCCTTAGTATTGAGAGAATTTTTCTCTCCCTTTTGCAGCCTGTCCTGATCCTGGCATTTTCAGGTGGTTACTCCAGGCTGGCAGGTCACACAAGGTGCAAGATCTTAAGAAAGATGTATAAATATTTGTGTTGACCATTATAATATAAGATTTTAGGAGATATGGCTAATGGTAATAAAATATTTCTTTTCATATTTTATCTAGAACTACCAAGATGTTCTACATCTTAAGTTACTTCCAAGGATTCAGAGTTGTGATAGTGTCCTATAGCAGTGCACAAATAGTGGTTATGGAATATCAGAGGATGTTAATACAGATATTTCAGCTTCATAATCTCCATCGTGTACCATAGACAGTTCCTCTGTTTAGATTTATTTTTCTTTTTGTTGTTTGATGGATTTTGAATGACTGCTTTAGTGGGAAGCTGCTTAGACAGGAGAATCTGAAAAAGTACTAATTTTTTGTGGAACAATATTTAAGATTAAATGTAGTGTTCTATAAATGAATCCAGGCTTTCTTATGAAAAAGAAACCAATATTCTGACATTTTACTAGTCACATGTCATCACAGGTTAGGTTCTAGAATTCTGTGAAATCTGGCGGGAGAGTGGAGGGAGAGGAATCAAGTGGACATTTACAGTTAAAAGCCTGAAGATCTTCCTACAGTACTTTACTCACATTATCTGATTCCCTGTATCCCCAAAATGGCTAGATCAAGAACTTTCACTTTTTCCCCCCCTGCTGTTCGGCCTCACTGAGGGAGACTTTTGGGGTGTGTGTGTGGTTGTTTTTTATTTTACGTTTTGTTGGGGAGATGCTTAGGGAAGAATTACAAAGACTACATATAATATAAAGAGTTTATAACTGTTTGTATACTTTCACCCAGGGTAGGCAAGGAAGTCATTAGCTAAGGGGACAATCAGAACAGGGATAGGAAATGAAGGGCTAGAGACAGGGCTGGCTCAAGGCCCTAGTCTAACTATGACTTTGGGTCAGTATAGAGAAAATATATTTTTAAAATAGAGAAAAAAATTTACTCCCATCTAATTTTGTGCCCGTTAAAACTTGGCGCCCTCGGCCATCGCCTAGTTCACATATATGGTTGGGCTGGCCCTGGCTAGAGATGATCTTGAGCAATAGAGGCTGCTCTGTGTTCCTGTTCTGCCCAGTCCATCAAAGAGGCAGGGTCAGAGGCTAATAAGGAATTGCAGAGCTGGCTATCTGCTTTACACAAAGGTACTTTGCTGTTTTAAGAAGTCTTTAAATTTAAAGACTTCTTTTTTCCATGCAGCTGAAGTAAACTATTTAGGGTTTGAAATTTTGCTCTTTTTCCTTCAAGCTTAATTCCTCTACCCCTTGCTCCCACAGCTCCTCCTAGCTAGCAATTAAAGTAAGAATATTTATATGTGGTTTTTTTGGATCAGTGCTTTAAAATTGCATTAGTTTAATGAACAAATCAGTTACTGCTCCAACTATAGCTATAGTACATGTGTATAATTATACTTCATTACATTAACACACTTTCACACATTATGAGTCAGTTTCCTGAAAGAAACTGAAAAGTAGTATTCGGAGCTGAATGGCTGAAATTTTAAATCTTAACAGTGGAAGTTAGAGGTATATTATACTCTGGGCAGGAAAACATTATTAATTATGTAACATGCTGATTAGAAAAAATAGAGCAGGGCTTTAAATTTGATGGCTTTTGTGTTACAATTTTCCAAAGCCATCTTTGGGGAAATCTAGCATTCTAGATGAGAACCAATTCATCTGAAAACAACTTGGGAGCCTATTACAGCTCACAGTACACTATTCTCCTTTAATTTTTGAAAGTGATGTGGTGTTGCCTGTTGGGTATTGGCCTTAATTACTTTTAATGATGAATTATAAATTAATAAAAATCAGTAAATATTGGCTTACGTGTTGGCCTGAGCTTACCTGAGGTTATCTGGTTTTGCCAGAGAAGCCAATATTGTGTATTTTTAAGCTTTAATTAGTATTCTATTATGATGAGTCAGCTACAGGACTCAATAGTATATGACAATACAACTGAACATGTTCATCTTCAAGAAGTGGAAATTTGCATGGCTCTTGCACTGAGGTGTGTAGTCTTAGCCATGATCTATTTGTCTTAGGTATTGGCCATTATTTACAAATGCACTAGCTTAGTTGTCACCAATTTTATTTACATTTGAATAGTGTTTACCTCTTTTATTAAGACTGAGTGTCGAATTTTGTAAATTGTCAGATTGGCACTGCATTATGGTGTAATGCTTTGATTGTAAACTTGTAAAACGTAACAATTTCTATCCCGTTCTTTATACATATGAACATTTTGTTTACGTTGATTGCTTTTGAGCATTGAGCTAAAGTTTTGATTGAGGTGTCCATAGTGATGCCCAGATTTTTTTCTCCCTTACATTGTTACCTCATTTAGAATTTAACTATATACAAGAAGTTCAAATTATTCCTTCCAAGGTGCATTACATTGCAGTTGTCAACGCTGACTTTCATGTACCACTGGGCTGCTGATGCCATGGCTCCAACAAGTCATTCTGAAGTCCTTCAGTTTTCTCTAGTCTTGAATAACCTAAATAATTTTGTCACCTTCAGATTTTGCTACCTTTTTTCCTTTTCCAGATTACAGATAAATCTGTTAAATAACATTTGTCATAATATAGAACCACTGATGGAGGCCACTGTCAACCTTTTTCCGTGTTAAAATTTGAGCAATTATTGTGTTAAATCTTAGCCAATTTCTGATCAATGGTAGTACTTTGCTTCCTACTCTATGTCTATTTCCTTAATAGCATCTTTGAAAATTTTTGTCAAGGGCTTTTTGAAAGTCCAAATAAACTATCAATCAGTTCTTCTTTGGCCACTATTTTGTTTTCAAACTCAATGACTTCCAATAGATTAGAAAGGCATGATTTGCCTTCAGAAAAGCTCTGGTGGTTTGTCCCTGCATAGATATTCTATATTTCTGTTTTTAATTACTGTTTCAACCACTTTTCATGGCGCTAAAATAAGACTTACTGATTTGTACTTTTTAGGAGACCTTCTATTAATGCCTTTTTAAAATAGAAGATACAAAAGTTGTTACTGTTCAGTATTCTGATTAGCTGATTTTAATGAGGATGCATATTTTTGTTAACAGCTCAGCCACTCCATTCTCAAATTTCAGAATTCTTGCTGTGTGACATCTGGTCCTTGGTATGTGACTCTTTGCTGACCAACTTATTGGTTGGTTTCAGCATCGCGCCTTTTGATACCTGTCACTGACACAATTTATTACCCAAAATGAGTAACAGCCCTTGCTGGCTCTCCCCTAACTTTAATCCTGCCATATGTTTAATTTTGGGTGAGGTCAAGCCTATTCCTCTGCATGAGCCTTTCCTTCCCTTCAAAGTTCCCAAAAACTCTTTAGAGAAAATTACTGAAGTGCTGCTGGAAGTGACTCTATTCCCATATAATCTAAACTTAATTTCCGGAACAAGTTCTAATCTTCCCTATGTTTTCGGTAACTAATATGTACTGCGGTCACAAGCCTCTCCCAAGCATTCATTAGAACCTTATCTGGATGTCTTGTGATATCTGCCAACTTCCCAATCAGTAGGCAAGTTGTTATCTAGTCCATGTCTCTGAAAGTGCTAGGACCACTATCTGCAAAACTAGCCTGAATGAGGTATTTTTCCTTCCAGTAGAAAAAACATTTCAGTAGAAAAATATGCTTAGCGAATGAATCAGAAAGCATATTGTCATCAACTAAATGTTTACTGTGATAGTAAAGATTATCACCAGGCAAATGTTTAAAAATGTTATCCCAAGAAGATTTGGCTTCTGATAAATTCTGCTTTCTATTCTGGACTTTGCTTTTCTATAGTCCATGTTTTCAGCTTCTGAAAATGGTGTTCTTGGTATCAGTTGGAATGCCATTCGGCTTGTCAGTTATCTGAAAAATAAATGCCCAAATAACATGCTAAATTTTTTGGAGGGGGACTTTAAAACTAGTGAAAGGAATTTATTGAAATGAAAGTAGTTTTAGACTAAGAGCCAGATTCTTCAGCTGATAGCCAAATCTACAGCTGTTGTAATCATTGATATCGGAATCATATTAATTACTACCAAGAGCAAGCACTCTGAAATGTCTTTTTTTTTTTTTTTTAAATGCTGATTGGACTAGGCTGTATGAATTCAAATTCCTCAGTTTCTCTTTGAAGCTTTGATTATCACACCCCCAGAACTCCAACCAGGGTTATTCTATCTACCACCAAAAATCCATAAACCTGAAAGCCCTGGACACCCCTTCATCTCAGGCATTGTCACTCTTACAGTGGTCTTATCTTGCTATGTGGACTCTCTCCTCAGATCTAGGTTATCAACACTCCTAGCTATCTTTGAGACACCACAGACTTCCTGAGAAAAATTCAATCCATTGTTGACCTTCCAGAAAATACCATCCTAGCCACTATGGACGTACACCAACGTCCCACACAGAGACGGATTACAAGCCATTAGGACAACTATCCCAGATGATGTGATGGCACACCTTGTGGCCGAACTTTGTGACTTTGTGCTCACCCATAACCATTTCAGATTTCAAGATAATTTATATCTTCAAGTCAGCGGCACAGCTATGGGTACCTGCATGGCCCCTCTACATGCCCACATTTTTATGCCTGACTTAGAACATTGCTTCCTCCAGTCTCATCCGCAAGTACCACTCCCCTGCTTAGGCTACATTGATGATGACATCTTCATTATCTGGACCCATGGTAAGGATGCCCTCGAAGATTTCCATAAAGATTTCAACAATTTCCACTCCACAATCAACCTTAGCCTGGAACACTCCACACAGGAGATCCACTTTCTGGACACTACAGTACAAATTAGTGGTGGACACATAAACACCACCCTATACTGAAAACCCACAGACTGTTATAGTTACCTGCATTCCCTCAAGCTTCCATCCAGGACACACCACTGGATTCATTGTCTACAGCCACGCCCTAAAATATAACTGCATTTGCTCCAATCTCTCAGACAAACACCTTTAGGATCTCTATCAAGCATTCTTGAAACTACAGTACTCACCTGGGGAAATGAAGAAACAGATTGACAGAGCCAGAGGGGTACCCAGAAGTCGTCTACTACAGGAGAAGCCCAAAAAGAAAACAGAATGGCACTGGTCATCACCTACAGCCCTCAAGTCAAACCTCTACACACACATCATCAAGGATCTACAGCATATTTTATAAGACGATCCCTCACTCTCTCAAGCCTTGGGAGGCAGACCTCTCTTCACTTACAGACAGCTTCCCAACCTTAAGCAGATGCTCACCAGCAACTACAGACCTAACAACAGAAACACTGAAGCAGTCACATACCCTGCAACAAGCCCTGTTGCCAACTTTGCCCACATATCTGCACAAAAGACATCATCATAGGACCTAATCAAACTAGCTGCTCCATCAAGGGCTCACTCACCTGCTCATCCACCAATGTGATTTATGCCATCGTGTGCCAGAAATTTTCCTCTGCCTTATACATTGGACAGACGGGACAGTCTCTGTGCAAAAGAATCAATGGACACAGATCTGACATCAAAAATAACATTGAAAAACCAATGGGGAACGCTTCAGTCTTCTTGCTCACTCCATTAATCATAGACTCATAGACTTTAAGGTCAGAAGGGACCAGTACGATTATCTAGTCTGACCTCCTGCAAAATGCAGGCCTCAAGACCTCACCCACCCACTCCAGCAATAGGCCACCAACCTATGACTGAGTTATTTACCTCCTTAAATCATGATTTAAGGACTTTAAGATACAGAGAATTCACTGGTAGGTGAGCCATGCCCTGTGCTACAGAGGAAGGCGAAAACCCCCCAGAGCTCAGGCCAATCAGCCCTGGGGGAAAATTCCTTCCTGACCCCAAATATGGCGGTCAGTTAAACTCCGAGCACGTGGGCAAGTCTCAACAGCCAGTTACCCAAGGAAAAATTCTCTGTAATAACTCAGAACCCATCCCATGTACTCTCCCCTCTTAGGCCACTTGTATATCCACCACAAGTAGCCAAATATCAGTCAATTTCCAAAATAGGCTAATCATACCATACCATCCCCTCCATAAATTTATCAAGCTCAGTTTTGAAAGCAGTTATGTTTTTTGCCCCCACAACTCCCCTTGGAAGGCTATTCCAGAGCTTTACTCCTTAATGGTTAGAAACCTGCATCTAATTTCAAGCCTAAATTTCCTGTTGGACAGTTTATAACCATTTGTTCTGGTGTTCACATTGGTGCTGTACTCAAATAATTCCTCTCCCTCCCTGATGTTAATCCCTCTGATGTATTTATAGAGAGCAATCATACCCCCCCCCCCAACCTTCTTTTGGTTAGGCTAAACAAGCCAAGCTTCTTGAGTCTCCACTCACAGGGCAGGTTTTCCACTCCACAGACTATCCTTGTAGCCCTTCTCTGCACCTGTTCCAATTTGAATTCATCCTTTTTAAACATGGGGGACCAGAACTGCACACAATATTCCAGATGGGGTCTCACCAGTGCCTTGTACAGCGGCACTAACACCTCCCTGTCTCTACTTGAAATACCTCTCCTGATACATCCTAGAACTGCATTAGCTTTTTTCACGGCCACTTCACATTGGCGGCTCATAGTCATCCTATGATCAACCAGTACTCCCAGATCCTTGTCCTCCTCAGTCCATTCCAACTGATGCGTCCCCAACTTACAGGAAAAATGCTTGTTATTTGTCCCTAAATGCATGATCTTGCACTTCCCATTATTAAATTTCATCCTATTCCTGATACTCCAGTTTACAAGGTCATCCAGATCTTTCTGTATGGTGTCCTGATCCTTCTCTGTATTGGCAATACCTCCCAACTTGGTGTCATCCGCAAACTTTATTAGCACATTCCCGCTTTTTGTGCCAAGGTCAGTAACAAAAAGGTTGAACAAGATCGGTCCCAAGACAGATCCCTGAGGGACTCCACTGGTAACCTCCCTCCAGCTTGACAGTTCACCCTTCAGTATGACCCACTGTAGTCTCCCTTTTAACCTGTTCCTTACTATATTCATATTAATCCCCAACTTCTGTAACTTAACTAATAACTCCCTGTGTGGAACTGTATCAAATGCCTTGCTGAAATCTAAGTAAATTAGGTCCACTGCATTCCCTTTATCTAAAAAATCTGTTATCTTTTCAAAAAAGGAGATCAAGTTGGTCTGGCACAATCTCCCTTTTGTAAAGCCATGTTGTATTTTATCACAGTTACCATTATCCTCTATAGCCTTAAGTACTTTCTCCTTCAAAATTTTCTCCAAGACCTTGCATACTACCGAGGTCAAACTAACAGGCCTGTAGTTACCCGGATCATTTTTATTCTCTTTCTTGAAAATAGGAACTACATTAGCAATTCTCCAGTCATACGGTATAGCCCCCGATGTGACCGGGGCCTCCTGGGATACCCTCCTTGCTGTGCAAAAATCAGAGCAAGCTGCAAAACCTGGAGCCAAACGCCCCACACACTGATGGGTGGTACTTAAACCAGTCTCCCTATCAGTCACAACCAGGCTTCTGGTTTCCCACACTGGGTACCAAGAAATCTGCCCAAAACAGAAACTGCCCCTTTTATTGCACTCCAGCTCCTCTGGCTCCCACCTAGCCACATGGTTCCTTAAAGTTATAGGTTCTCCTGACCCCAAAGGGCCAGCCACAGCACACAGAATAATATAGGTTTGGATCTTACCCAAAATACCACACTGGTAGCCAATCCTTTAGCAACTACAACGAAATGTTTAATATAAAATGAAAAGAAGCAAAATATGAGAGATGTTAAAGGGTCAAAGTTAATCACATGCATACAAATGATTTCAAGTTCATGTAAAGCAGTTTGCAGGCTTGTTCCTCTGGAGTTTGCAGTCTTGTTCCTCTGGTAAACACACAGCACCGGGGTGGGCCTCAATCCTTTGTCCATTCTCAGAGGAATAGTTCCAGAGATAGGTGTTGGCTGTAGACTGGGGACTTGAGAACAAGATAGAGTCGGGGCTGCTGCCTTTTATCGCCTCTGGCCTTCTCCATGCTTTGTGCAGTTCTTTCCAATCAAAATGGAGTTGAGTCACATGTTCAAGGCCTAGTGGCTCAACAGGCTTCTCCTTCGGCCTATTGTACTGGGGAGCTTCCTTACTGGGCCATTAAGGGGACAATGACTGGGTAGACATTCAGTCTAGGGAGTTTCCCCAGACTCTCACAAGTTAAAATATAAATATAACAATCATATTCCTAACTTCTAATACCAATACAATTCCTGCACATAAACTATATAATAATTCCCAACAAATTATTACCTTTCTATTGACACCAAACATGGCATAGTTCCTATGACTTATAACAATTATAAAATATTAATACAAAATAATATCATAAATGGTTCCCTAAACCCAGACAGCGTCACACCCGAGTTTACAGGTTCATTAAAAATCCTTGTTAAAGGGCTGGCAATTTCATGAGCCAGTTCCTTTAGTATCCTCGGATGGAGATTGTCCAGGCCTCCCGATTTAGTTGCATCCAGCAGCGCAAGTTTGGCTTCTACCTCAGGTATGGTAATTTCCACTTTCATGACATCGTTCCCATTAGCTTCCCTACCTCTATCCCCCAGCTCAACTTTACTCTCATTGAAAACAGATGCAAAGTACTTATTTAGACATTCAGCCATGCCTAGATTATCCTTGACCTCCACCCCATCCTCAGTTTTTAATGGTCCCACTTCTTCTTTCTTCGTTTTTTTCCTATTTATATGGCTAAAGAACCTTTTACTATTGGTTTTAATTCCCTTCGCAAGGTCCAGCTCAGCTCGACTTGATGCCTTTCTCACTCTTTCTCTACATGTTCTGACCTCCAAAAGGTAGTTTTCCTTGCTGAACTCTCCCCTTTTCCACTCCTTGTAGGTTCCGTGCTTCCTCCTAATCGTCTTTCTCAGATGCTTACACATCCAGCTTGGTCCACAGCTCTTGCCTATGAATTTTTTCCCTTTCCTTGTAATGTAGGCTTCAGATAGTTCTTGCAACTTTGATTTGAAGCAATTCCAAGCCTCTTCTACATTTACGTTCCTGAGTTCTTCTGTCCAGTCCACTTCCCCAACTAATTCCCTTAATTTTCTAAAGTTAGCCTTTTTGAAGTCAAAGATCCTGGTCGCTGATTTATTTTTGTTTATCCTTCCAATTAGTTTGAACTGAATTAGCTCATGGTCACTTAAACCTAAGTTGTCCCCTACAAACAGTTCATCTGTGAGGTCCTTGCTACTCACTAGTACTAAATCTAAGATGGCATCCCCTCTCGTTGGTTCGGTAACCATTTGGAGAAGGAATTCATCAGCTATCACATCCAGGAAAAACTGGGCTCTCTTCTTACTACTAGCACACGTCCTCCAGTCTATATCTGGGAAGTTAAAGTCTCCCATAATCACACAGTTCCCAGTAGTATTAACTTACTTAAAGGCCTTAAAGAGGTCCCTATCCATGTCTAAATCAGATCCCAGCAGTCTGTAACACATTCCAAGCACCATTCCAGGAGAAACTTTGGTAGCATTTTTCCCTAACATGATTTTTACCCAGATTGATTCTGTCTTGTTAATTCCATCACTTTGAATTTCGCTGCAGTCTATCTCCTCACTGACACACAATGCCACTCCCCCACCTTTGCCTTTATATCTATCTTTCCTAAAGAGCACATAGCCTTCAATACCGGTACACCAGTCATGACTACTATTCCACCATGTTTCAGTTATCCCTATAATATCTGTTCTCACTTCCTCTATCAGTAGCTCCAGCTCCTTCATTTTGTTACCCAGGCTTCTCGCGTTAGTATATAAACATTTTAATTTGTGCTGCTTGGCCTCACTCATGTTCTTTGCCTGATTTGGCAAAGTCATTCCACAGACAATATCACTCACAGACTGGCATTTACACTCCCTCCTCCTCCTCCTCCTCCTCATAACCCTCATGCCACTCCCTATTTCTGTGTCCTTTCTTACTTCATTTTCCTCCTTCTCAACACTAATATCAGGCACAGAGATTATTTGGGCATCTCCCAACCATCTCCCCCAACTCTCTAATTTAAAGCTCTCTTGATCAGTTGTGCTAATCTCCCTTCCAGAAGTCTGTTTCCCTCCCTACTCAGGTGCAGTCCATCCCAGGAGAACAGTCCTCTGTCCATGAATGCCTCCCAGTGACCATACATGCCAGAGCCTTCCTTTTAGCACCACTGCCTGAGCCATCCGTTTATCATCAGGGTCTTCTCACAACTTTGTTGTCCTCCTGTAGGAACAGGCAGAATCCCACTAAAGATCACCTGAGCTTCTATTTCCTTGAGAGTCCTCCCCAGCCTGGCATAGTCTCCTTTGATACGTTCCAGTGAGAATCTACCTACATCATTTGTACCCACATGAAGGACAATCAGGATTATTTCCAGCTCCTGTTAAGATCCTCTTCAGCCTCAGATCGACATCCCGTATCTTTGCACAGGCAAGCAGCATACCCTTCTGTTCTCAGGATCAGCTCTGGTTATAGGCCTGTCTGTCCTTCTGAACAGGGAGTCCCCAATCACATACACTTGCCTTTTCTTGGCACCAGTGCTATTCACTAGCCTATCCCCACTTCGTTCCGGTCGCAAGTCCTCAGTCCTCCTGTTTTTCTCTGCAATCCTTTGCATCTGCTCCTGAGTCCTTCTAGGGCTCTTACTGGGAGGAATCTCCATTGGCTCATCCCCTCTTTGGATAGGACTAGCTACTCTTCTTTTTTCTCCTTGCACTCCCAACATCAGTCACTACATGCTCTGCTCCTTCATTTGCTAGCCTAGCAAACCTGTTTCTGAGCTCTCTTTCTCCTTCGCTAACTCGTCTTTTCCTCTGCTGACTTCTCACAGTCACATGCTTCCACCGGCCACTTTCATCTCCTGGTATTCTGGCCTCACAATTTGATGGTCCTGCTTCCATCTGCAGGTCTTGCGTGTCTCTTAAAACCTCCTCACCTGTCTGCTCCATCACTTGTTCAAAACCCCTTCTAAACTCAATGAGAGTTTTCACCTGCATCTCTAACCCCCGAACCTTCTCCTCCATCAACCCAATGAGGCGGCACTTCATGCACACATAGGTCCTTGGAGGCAATTTCTCCAAGATCAAGTACATCCCAGAGCTTCCACATCCTGCCATTCTTGCTGTTGCTTCCCCAGCTTGAGTTGCCTCTGTATCTGCCATAGTGCTTATAGTATTCCCAGTCTGCACAAAATAAACCCCAACACCACAAGAAAAGCAATACAAGAAACTCACTCTCCCCCAAAAGTCACCCTCTAAATTCCCACTCAAACTCCTCTGTTCACAGCCCTGTTGACTGCCCCTGTGTGCTGCTGTCTTCTGGAGTGGCTGCCTTTATAGCTCCCTCAGCAGGGAAGCCCCACCCCTAATTGGGGTCTGCTGATCTCTCTCCACCACTCAGCCCTTGCAAACTGAACAAGAGAAAAAAAAAAAAAAAAAAAGAAGGAAGGAAAGGAAAAAAGAAAAACAAACAAAAATACAAAGAACAAGCACTATAACTCCCCCAGGACTCCTCCACAACCCGAAAGGCTCACTCCAACTCCTCTGTTCACAGCCCCTAATAATTATCTGTTAATAGCCATACTTGGGCAAATGGATAACAAGTCAAAGCTTCAAAGAGAAACTGTAGAATTGGAATTCATATGCAGATTTGACGCGGTCAACTTAGGGTTGAATAGGGAATATGGGGTTTTTTGCCCTTTACAACAAGTAATTTTGCTTTTCTTTTTCACTCACCTCCCCCTAATATGTTCTCCACTGTTTGATTTGCTATAACAGTCTGACCTGATCTTATGACTAACATTTTCCTGCATTTATTTTTCTCCCATTCATCTGTGTGTTTTCATTTTCAAGCATCTAATGAAATAGGATTTTCTACCATGAAAGCTCATGTGATAAGATTTGTTAGTCTTTTAAAATGCCACAAGACTCCTTTTTTGTTCTTCTCTCCTAAATCTCTGTAGAAAAGTGAGGGATTGCTCTGTATGTGTATAGAGAAGCAGCCACCTAACTGCTGAAGCAAATTATATTTAGGTAGCGGAAGTAACAATAACAATAAATTGTTAGCAGCAATAAATTGATATATTGTATATTCCCACTTTGTGCATTTGTTGTGTACTGGGTATTTCCAACTGCTGGTGTTCCAGAAGAGCAAAAAAAGGGCATGGATGGGTTCAACAACATTGCAATTGGCATAGTTGCAGTTGCTTACATAAAAGTGAATTTGTCCAAAACATCTTTCTGTTTAACACTTCTGATTGAAAAGGCATCCTAAAATCTTGCCAGGATATAGTTTATAATACTGAGAATGTATAAAGGATATGTGTTTTTTCTATACTGTAGAACAGTGTTTTTGTTAATCTTCAGTACTAATAATGGATGCTGAACTAATCCTGTGAATTTTGAATTTCTCCTTGCTCTACTCCCTATACGTGTAACAGGGGAACCAGATTTATTTGTCTTTTATACTAAAGCAATTTGCTAAGATACCATGTAACATCCAACACCTCTTACTGTTGCCAAGATACACAGCATTAGAGAACTAGTAGTTTGGAATGTTAGAATACGATTTCGAATTCTAATTTCTAAATATGGATTGGTTTAAGAGACTCAATGATTATGGGTAAAATCCTTTGGTTTATCCTCTCAGAGCCCAGGGTAGGGCAAATTCCCAGCAGTTATATGGAATTATCATACTGTATATAGTTTCACTATACGCATTGTATAAATATTTTAGGTGGACTTAGACAATTAACATTCCGATTGCATAATAGAATGTCTGTACTTGTTGGGTAGAGTTGTTTAACCTTAGGAAAGAATGGAAAGGTGCAGGTATTGTCATTCCTGGGGACATTCTGAAAAGCACACATCAGTTCAAGGTTATTTTTTCCCCAAATACTTATCTTTCGCCTGAAATGCCATAATCACTTCTAGTCTTGGATCAGAATTGGGTGTTCTCAGCTCTTGATCATGTTCTTCAGGACTCCAGGTGACTTCTTTAATTTGATCTCAGCTCTTTGTGACACCGGTTGCTCAAGTATCAGTTACTATAATGAAACTGCACATAGAGGTTCAAAAGATAGTACTTTCAATCTCTTGATAAATGGCAGACAGAACCAGTGAAAATAAAGCAGTGTGATAAAAATTGATTTACTTACGTGAAATAAAAAGTCTTTTTTTTCCTCAGTGCAACAACGGCAATCTTTTTAAGATTAGAAATGGACCTACCATCTCCCACAGCTCCAGGTATGGCAACCATCCCAAAGTTGGGCATCAGTAACACAGACATTATTACATAATACAGTTGAGTTTATGTAACAAAGCTGCAGCTCGAAGAAGCATGGAGAAGAGAACATCTGCTGACCTTTAATTCTATAAAACAAATCATACTGTCATTTTTAATGAGACTGCTTCTAAAAAGATTCTACAACCAACTTTTCGCTTTGCAGATAAGATTTCATGTATTTTGTTATGGCGACTGAAAAAACATTCTTGGTTCTCTATTGTAGTCTTACGCAGAGCTTACACAGCGACTTTCTCTATACCAGGAGGGACTTTCTAACCCTTTTGCGGTTTTCTAGGTCTCATTTGCTGGACCGTATTCCACAGTTCAATACTATTGTAAATGTCAGTGGTAGCAGTGGTTATAATTAAAATGTCCCATTGTAAATTATATCCTTACCTACTCTTAAGGAGAGGCACTCACTGTCACAGTGGAGAGATCTTGGTGAAGGAAGTGAGACTGAGTAAGGGCTTGTCTACATGGAGCAGTTGCTCTACAGTGCTTTAGAAGCACCTCTCCTCCCTGAGAGGTGATAGCTATGGTAACGGAAGAAGCTTTCCCTCTGTAGACAGAACTTTGTCAGTGGAGTTAGGTCGGTAGAACTAACCTGAATTTTTCACATCCCCTACTGACACAATTTTGTAGTGGAGACCAGAGCTAAGTTTCAGAAGATAAGTTAAAAGGAAATCAAGTTCATCAAACATGTAGGCAAAATCTAACAACTCCTCTTTTCTTTAGTTTTATTACGTGAAATATTGATCTGAATTTTCATCTTGTAGAAAAGATATGTTAAAAGAACACTTTTTTTTTTCTGTCTGGACTATGTTGATTTTCCTGTATGTAGAGGAGAGATGCATCATAAATGCTATCATCCCATTGGCCTCAATAGAGAAGAAAAAGAATGTGTGGAGACTGAATTATGTTGTTGCTCAGTTTTGTGGTCATGCCAGGCCAGAGTTGATTTTATATATGAGAGATAATGTGGTAGTGCTGAGCTTATGTTGTAGTTGTGTATTGAAGAAAGAGGTCTTTGCTGTCAATCCAGCTCCCTTTGCCAACTCTGCTTTCATCTGTTTGTATGTATTAAATTGGTATATTGAGCTAGTTTGAATTATTTATCTCCAATAGATTACCCCATGAATTGTGTTATTCCTTCTGGTTGTGAATCTGTCCTGATTTCTGTGTAAGTATTTATTATTCCTAATGATTGACCTGGTTGTGTGAACTAATTTCTTCCTATGGATTTTTCACAAACTGATTACTTAATACCCTAAACTCGCATGGAGATGTGATTGGTTCCTAAGGCACGTGGTACACTGAGTTGTTTTCCTCCCTTTTTCAAAAGTTTAAATGAACTTAAGGCAAATAAAACACTTGTTTGGATTTTCATTTGAATAATCATTCAAGCTTAAATTATTGAAAGGCTCAGAATTCATAACTATACAGACAACTATCATTCTATTAATGAAAACATTTCTGAACAATTGTATTGCCCACAAATGACAGTGGCTGTACAGAAAAATTAAAACTATATTTTAAAGTGTTTGTGCCTATTAAATAGCCACTAGCAAAACATTTAACAATTAAATGATCATCAAATACTTAGTCCTCTTCTCCTAATGCTCATTAGAAGAGGTGATTTATTCAAGGCATGACAGATCCACCGAGTTAGTTGATAGTCACTTATCTACTAGGAGTTCTTTTGTTTGGGGTCGGTTTGGCATAGTATGATACCTTTGTGGATTTTTTTTTTGTAATACTTCACTTGTAATGGTCTCCCATGAGTAATTGTGGGGGTTATGTAACCTAATTAGTTTTAAGATCTAAGTGTGTCAAGTTCTCATTGGGATTGTGTGACATGATTGCCTGCAATGCTAGGGGGTGGGCTGAACTCAGTGGCCCAAGGGGTCTCTTCCTGTCCTATTTCCAAATCTCATGTTTCAGGGCTTCAGATGGTACCTAGCAGAGGTCTAGAAGGAATTTTTTTTCCTCTTAATTTTTTAAAAAAATTTCGGACCCTGAAGCATGGGTGTTGACCAGGGTTGGCCCAAGTGTTTTTGGTGGCCTAGCCGAACTATGACTTGAGTACTCCGTCAGAGGGAAATACTTTTGTTTATAAGAGGTAATATATTAATATATTTTTAAGTAGAGGAAAAAAATCTCACTTTTGTCTAATTTGGTGCCCCTTAAAGCCTGGTGACCTAGGTGACTGCCTAGTTCTCCTGTATGGTTGGGCTGGCCCTGGTGTTGACCCATGACTGGACATGAGACACTGGGTTTGGGTGGTTGATGTGAGGTGATACAGAGAATTCTTTCTCAAATGCTTCCTGATGGTTTTTGTTCACATACTTGGGGTCTAACAAATAATCATTTCTGGGGCTGGGAAGGATTTCTTTCCCCCAGCTCAGATTGTCAGGGCAGCATGAGAGTCTGGGTTACTAGTCAGGATGGTCAGGGTATATTTCACCAAATCAATTCCTGGGTATTACTGGGGCCTCAGGCATCAGTGCTCTTTCATCACTTCTCATCTGTCTGTGAGTGATGGGGTAAGCTTACCCTGCACTGAATAAGCCCAACAAACTCTGTGGGTGGTGGAAGCCCCGCCCCTTAGGCCCTGCTGGGCATGCTCAAACTGCTGCCCCTGTACAAAAGGGAACAGCTCAGCTCAGTCAGGGCTGACCAGCGAGGAGGGAGATCCTCCTCGGGAAGCTCCTCACTAGGAGTGGTATCAGACCCAGGCAGTGCGGGAGAGCAATCCCGGAGAAAGCCACCCCGAGGCTGATCCGCAGGCGCTGACTACTGCCATTGGACCGTGGTAACCTTCAGAGAAGCAGCCAACAGGCTGCACTGGAGGTGAGGAGGTGCAGAGCAGGACCATGCTGGAGGACAACTCCATGCTTGGGTAGGAAGTGGTCCAGGTTGTGGGGATGGGGATGGTACGGCTGAGAGCCAGCGTGTTTCCGTGTGGATTCCCACTGGCTGGGTGCTATAACTCCGGCACTGATAGGGCCCTGGGCTGGGGATCAGTGGAGCAGGAAGGCCTGAATCCTCCTACCCGGGCACCGTGCCCCATGAGGACTCGGTGTTGCCCTGACTCAAGGGCCTGTATACTGACTGTGGCTGCTAGGCTGTACTGCCCTGAACCCGAAGGGCCATTGACTCTGTGGCCGCTAGGCCATATTGCCCTGATCCAAAGGAGCTGTTTATTGACTTTTTAAGGTTGTGGAGACTCCCTCCCCACTTTGCCCCTTGGACTTCCCCACCCGGCTCACTTGGGAGGGCCTAGCCCGCGACACTGTGGTACCCAGGAGTTTAATTTCAAGAGGTCTGTAATACTTCAGTCTAGTTCATATCACTGGTCTTGATGCAGGGTTTACTAGGAAGTATTTAGTTTCTGGTGGTCCCTTTGGCCTTACACTGACTGTATAAGACATTGGCTGATAAAACGAATTGAAACATTACATAGTATTAGGACTTAAAAAAAAATGTTCTGCATCTGTTTATGGTCTGTGCATTTACTCACACACCTATGATTCAGCTAAATGTTAATTTTTTTTTAGTTTGTCAAATACTTAATTTTGGGAGTTGCATGACAAATATGACTACTTAAAAGATGATATAGAAAATTACAAAAAGTGTACTTTTAAGTGTACTTATTAGAATTGAGTCCAAATCAAAACCTCAAATCGGACGTCCTTGAACTTTGGGGAAGTTTGGATCTAGATGTGAGATTTGGAGCTCTCAATTTTTTTGCAGAAAAGAGGACAGGCAAACAGTGGTAATTTCTTAGGATGATCTGTTTATGGTGTGCAATCCAGCACCCATTGGAATAACTGGAATTATTTCCATTGACTTCAGTGGAAGTTGGATCAAAGGCATTCTATTGAAGAATCAACTGGTTGGCTCTACAATATATCTGACTATGTTTTTGAGTATCGGCATAGGTGTTTCATCCTCTGATAGGATACTCCTTTCAAAGCCTTATTGCATTATGGTATAATATTGACTTAAGATTCTGTCTCACTCCAACACTACACTTCATACAGGACCTAAATCACAAGAGAATAACTAAAAGCAATACGTAATTGTGTTTCCATTCAATAGAAAATTAACATAAATAAACCATTTCATTCTTAAGCTAATAACACTTTAACATCTGAGCATTACCATGTGCTAATACAATTGGTTTCAGTTTACTGGTACGAATATGACATATGATTTATGTGATCTATATTCTTCAAGAGGTTAGATCAAACATTATGAATGCAGATATGGAGTTTATTATTTTCCCCCAAACCCTTTTCCCTGTGACCAGTCTTGTAATCTCTGTGTCCTCTGTCTCTTCTATTTTCTCTTCTCCTCTTCTTCCTCACTACATCCAGGCTCTTGCCAGTCTGTATTTTCTTTTTTCATAAAAGCTCTAAAACCCATTCTTTCCTCTTACACCTTGTTCACCTCTTGCCTTGTGCAAACTCCTCCTTTCTAGGTTATTTGCATCCCTTGCAGTCTATCAAAAAGCTTGTTTCTAACCTGACTTGTCTGCTGCCAGTGATGATCATGTTGTCCTTCCCCCAGTCTGTTTACAAACTAGTCTCCTTTTTCTTCTTATTCTCTGTTTTCCTCCTAACATTTCTTACTCTCAATAGGAACTCTACAAAATTTTTGCTTCTCAGGTGAGATCTTGGTATGTTTCAGCCCAGAGTAAAGATATAGCCAAATCACAAAGCACTGACAGAAGGGTGAGCCAGAAAGTTAAACAACCAATGCAATAGGGAACTGAGGTCTCTGATGTAATCAGTTAGTAATGATGGTGAAATCTCAGAAGATGTAAAGGTCTCCTGCTAAACTTCCAGTGCTGTATGTTGTAGATATTTCAGAAAATACCACATAAGCATTAAGGTTATTTAATGTTTTGCTTTTTGTATTATCAGTTTTTATTTCTTCTTCACCTGAATGGTTAGCCAATAATCAGGCTTGAAGGGGTTGTTCTGTTTGGAGGAAAAATTGATAATCCAAGTCAGGTATTCTTTGTAAATAAACAGCATTGCACCAAAGAATGTACATAAGTATGGCTTCTCTGAACACCGTAGGAACAAACAGCAGGAAGTCTCCTTCCTTATTTCCAAGCCTGTCCCTCCAGTTAGATCTGTCCCCAAGGAACTTGGATTCAGAAACCTCTCCCTCTTCCACTCTTCCCCAGTACCTGCTTCTGTTTGTAGTGATCTCATTATGTAAAGAGCTGTTAATTACCCCTTCCATTTTGCATGAAAGAAGAGTGCCTACCACCCCCAAGAGTGTAAGCCAGGTCTGTTATTGTCTGTAGAGCAAAGACCCTTTTGATGGTAAATTCCAAAGGGGTAGTCGTGTTAGTCTATTGTAGAAAGACAACAGAGTCCTGTGGCACTTTTAAAGACTAACAGATTTATTAATCGCATGAGCTTTCGTGGGAGAAAATCCGTCTGACGAAGTGGGATTTTCTCCCACGAAAGCTCATGCGATTAATAAATCTGTTAGTCTTTAAAAGTGCCACAAGACCCTTTTGATGGTAGTAATTAACACCTTCCAGTGTAACAATTTGTTTCCATTAGTGTAGATGTAAACTTGCCCTCTGAAGTCATAAATGCCTCATTTTTTGGTTGAGATAAAGTGTGTGAAGTAATATGTTTTTATAGGACCAATTTCTGTTGAAGATAAGAGAAAAGCTTGGATGATGCACAGAGCTCTCTTTCAGGTCACTTTTGGTTGGCAGTTACTTCTTTTTCATTGGTTTACCCCTGCACAGTTCACATGAGGCTAGGATTACTGGGTGCAGTGTATTGAGTTCTGTCTACATGAGCACTTTTTGTTGGTAAAAATTAGTTGGATGAGGTGTGGAAGAAATCACACCCCTGCCTGACAATAAGTTTCAATGAAAAAAGCGTCACTGTGGACTGTGCTATGTGGCAGGACATGCTTTTTCAATGATGTAGCCGCTCGTTGCGGGAGGTTGAGTTACGCTGGCAGGAGAGCTCTTTCCTGTCAGCAAAGAATGGCTTTATGGAAGAGCTAACAATGGCACAGCTGCAATGCTTCAGCTGTGCTGTGGTCAAGGCAGCAGTGTAGACATAGCATTAGTTTTGGTTAAAATTTAAAAAGAATAATCACTGGATTTTGTCATGAAAGTCACATTCTGTATCCAAACATTCTACTTCTCTGAATAAAGGTCTCATAAATAGGGCATATTTTGTGTGTGTGTTTGTGTGTGTGCACGCGCGCAGATGGACATTCACTTAACTGAGGCTGCATGCTCACATATGGCTTCAGGGCATATTAAAATCTGCTATTTCTGCATGGAAGAGTGCTTTTTCCTATAGCAGTGTAAACCCCTGTCCTGCCAGTTCAGTGATCTACAGTAGCTGAATAGTATATTCTATAAGGATATAAAAATATGTACTGATTATTTGAAGATGGCATTTGAATTTTGTTTACATTTAATAGGATTGAATGTTTTATAGTAGTGTGGATAGGTACCTAACACTTATACTTTTGAACTATTTTGTTTAATATATTTTTGAAAACTTACATGTTTTCTTGTGCTTGTGTGCCCGGTCTCTCTCTCTCATTTTAAAGATGTAGCCAGAAGGCAAGAGAACATGCTGAGATTGTAAATGGAGTAAACAGATGACAGTGTGACCCATATTTGAAAGTCAGGAAAACAGCGTGCACAGTTTCCCCAGCAATTTTATCCAATGTTCAAACTTGATTAAATAATCTGGACATTGTAACAGATGGAATGTAAATATGGTAGCTTCTAATTTATAGCCAAACTATATTCTGAGATTTCTCTCTAGTAGCATGTCTCTGTTAAGAAAACACAAGAGATCAGAAGGTCATCTATCCTTTCTGGGAAAGGCAAATAAATGAGCCAAATTAATCCCTGGTGTGATGCCATTGACTCAATTGGGTTATACTAGGAATGAATTTGACCCCAGTGAACTAGATCCTCAGCTGGTATAAATCACTGTCTCCACTGATGTCCACAAAGCTATGCGGACTTACACCTGTAATGGTCTAGCTCAGCATGTTTTTATTTATCCACAGGTACCAAGTCTGCTGAGTTAATGTACAAAACTTTGGGTAGTGGTGGTAGTCCAGGCTGAGTGACATGAAAATGTTGTTACACTGGGCAATTAACACTGACTGTCCATTGCCATACAAATTAAAGCAAACAAAACTTTCTAGAAGCTGGCTAAGGAACAGGATCTTCTCAGATGTCTTCACACAATAATTGGGGCCTTGTACACACTAGAGAATTATTGCAGACTAACCTGCCTTGTTGCGGCATAGCAAGCACACCATATACACCTAAATGCTCCTTGTTGCACGACAACTACACTGTTGTGGTGCAATGATAAAACCACCAGTGTGAGAGGCATAGTGCCTATTGCGGAACAGCTGTGCGTGTGGGACCTGGTTCCCAGCTTACAGCTGCAATCCAGCTCCACACCAAGATCGGGTGGGGGGCAGGTGGCCGCAGCTCGGCTCCCATACAGCAGCAGGGGAGTGCGGGCCATTTGAAAAAGTCCTACGGGCCAAAATTGTCCCGTGGGCCAGGGGTTAGGAACCCCTACAATGGAGTGTGTTTGTACAGTGACAATTTTTCCTTTTATGATAAGCAGCCTCTGGAAACATCCCAGAATTCCTAACTTGACCTCTCTGGTTTTCCGCTAGCACTCCACTGCTCTGACGTGACTAGCCCCTCCCTTTTCTGAGTCCCAGGAATTTTTTCCCTGTTGTCACTTCCTGGTTTTTTCGGTGTGGAGTGTGGCCCTGTTTCCAAGAAGCAATGGCGGTTCAACGCAGCAAACTCTCTCCTGTCTGGAGCACAGCCGAGGTGCTGGACCTGATCAGCATCTGGGGAGAGTCTGTTGTGCAGGTGCAACTACATGGCAGCAGGCGGAACTTTGACACCTATGGTCAGAGTTCTCGGGCCATGTCGGAGAAAGGGTACAAGAGGGACATGCTGCAATGCAAAGCGAAAGTGAAAGAGCTGAGGCTGAGGTACTACAAAGCCAGAGAGGCAAACCATCGCTCTGGGTCGGTGCCAGCTGCTGATTTTACAAGGAGCTGGAAGCCATCCTCTGCGGGGACCCCACATCCACTCCCAAGACTCCCGTGGACATGTCGGTGCCCCTGCAGGCAGCAGATACTGGAGCAGACTGGGACGAGGAGGTGATAGATGAGGAGGTGGAGGATGACCCAGAGGCTGAAAGTGGTGTAGTGGACAGTGGGAGTCAGGAGCTGTTCTCCACCCCCCACTTCCTCCCCTACTTCCCGTCTGAGACAAGCAGCCAGCAGTCCTTCTTCAGCAGTGTTTCAGGGGCAGCAGAGGGGAGCTCTGGTAAGTGTTTGCAAAGGCAATGCTTCTCTGTTGTTAGTTAAAAGAATTAGCTCCCAAACAAAGTGGTATGTCAGGGGTATTGCAGTGTTTTGGGGTAGCTGCTGTTGCATTAAACTTCCCACTCTCCAGTGCATCCAGGGCATCTACTCTGCACTCAGTAGCAGTGCATTAATGTATGCAGCAATTCTCAAATAATCCTCTGTGGAGAGCTCACTGAAAGTTTCCTGGATGTACCTCCATGTCCTCTGACTCACGTTACGTGGAAGTTCACATGTGTTTTCTCCCCCATAGAATGACATTCTCCCTCGCCAGTTGCAGAGCACATTAGGGGGGACCATGGGTGCACACGAGCCTGCAATATACAGTTCTGGCTTAGATTCACTTGCATGGAGGATATGCATTCTAGCTTGCAAGGACACTCTAAGGAGCGAGATATCAGCTTCCATGGCCATGTTCTGTGGAAAATGGTGCCCCAAATTAGAGTTAATATTCAAAGCGCATTTTTGGATTGTAGCCATGCGACCAACCCTTCCCTGGAACCCCATAGGTCAGATCAAAGGGCCGTTCATGGCACCAATCAGCAGTTTACCATTTGCAGATCAGTCATGGAACTGCAGTATGCACAGTGTGCTGGTCAGAGTGGAATGTGCTTTGCAAAGTATTTCATCTGTTCTTTGAGGAATGTGAGAACAATAGCTTTACTTGTTATGTTTCATTTTCTCTAGATACGACTTTTGTGGGCTGGTGGTCTGCCCCAGCGGACCGACTGAGACAGATAAGAAAGAACTTGCTGAAGCAAGGAGGACATGTTTCAGGAGCTCATGCATTCCACTGAGGCCACCAGAAGGGAAACCAGGCCTTGGAGACAGGAATGCAGGCAGAACTGCAAAGAGAACTTTTTGAGGAGGCAGCAACAGAAGGACGAGATGATCTCTCTCCCTTACTTTCACAAAGGTTACGAAGGACACAGCATGCCATGATCACTGCTGGAATATTGTCCTCATACAAGTCCAGCCTCCCACACAAACATCGCCAGCACCCCTTTAAACGCCCAAAGGCACACTCCACTGTAATTCTGCACCTAGTCAACCTGTAATTGAACTGTTTCTTGTTGTAATTGAACCACTTCTTGCCAGTGTAGGGCTTCATGGACTATGGCATAATTGGGTAAGCTGAGTCCCCCAAGATCACTGTGGGTATCTCCATCCACCAACAGTAACTTTTTCATCCAGGAAGAATGTTCCTGCTTGCAACTTACAGTACAGCCCATGTTCCTGAAAATACGAGCATCATGCACCTTTCCCGACCACCCAGCATTGGTATCTGTGAAACGGCCCCGATGATCCACAAGTGCCTGCAGCATCATGGAGAAGAAGCTCTTCCTATTTATGTACTCATGCACATTGCCCAAAGTCACTGTCCTCCATAGCAGAATGCGATTAATGGCTCTGCACACCTGTGAGTGTGCTGACCCAGTGGTGGACCTGCCAACTCCAAACTGATTTGTGACTGACTGGTAGTAGTCTGGAGTTGCCAGCTTCCTGACAGCAATTACAGTGCGTTTCTCCACAGTGAGGACAAGTCTCATTCTGGTGTCCTTACATCGCAGGGCAGGGGCAAGCTCTGTACAAAGTTCCATGAAGGTGGCTTTATGCATTCAAAAGTTCTGTAGCCACTGCTCGTCATCCCACACCTGCATAACGATGGAGTCCCACAAAGGAACTTGAGAATTTACCCACGGTGCTCAGTGCTCCTCTCCTTCTACCCAGGGTTCCTAGTGTTGGAACCTGATGAGGGGCACGGTGGGATAGGTGCCCACAATTCAATGCTCTTTCTGGTGAAAATGCAAAGAATAGTGTAGACGCTACTTTGTGGTATAAGGATTTGCGCTATAAAGACCATGTGTTCATTATAACACAAAGGGCTTATTGCGGAACGATTTTCTAGTTTGGACATGGCCTTGGAAATTTAAACTGTCTAAGGCCTTGTACCCACTACAGCATTATTGCGCGATAATGCTCATTATTGAACAGTGTACACACACGAATGCTCCTTGTTGCATGACAACATTCCTGTTGTCATGCAACGATAAAACCACCTAGACGAGAGGCATAGTGATCATTGCACAATGGCCGTCACGCGATAGAGTCAGTGTGCACAGTCATTGCGCATTAAACAGCCTCCGGAAATGTCCCAGAGTGCCAATCATGGCCACTCTGGAACACTGGAGCTGTCATACTTGTCAATATCACTGCTCTAACAGAGCAGTGAAATTGACAAGTAGCCGCTGGGGTTCCTAGGTCTCTGGCGGCAGCGGGGCCCCAGCCGCCAGGGTTCCCGGGTCCCGGCAGCAGTGGAGCAGGGATCTGGAACCCCAGCGGCTGCTACATGGCATGGTGGGATAGGTGCCCACTATGCACTGCTCCTTGTAACAAAAATTCAAAGAAGCGTGTGAACGCTCCTTTTTCATTGCAAGGAACGCTGTGTGGACGGGGGAAAGCATTATATTATTATGCTTTCCTTGTCCCGCAACAACTTTATTGCGAGACAAGTCTGTATTGTGTACATGGCCTAAGGCATCAACTTGGGTCTGAATGAGAGCATGAACTGGCTTTCCCACTACAATCATTAAACTTTAAATGTGCCACAGGACTGCCCTTTTTGTTTTCCATTACTAACAGTGATTCTCACTTATCTCAACCTGATCACCTTCTGATATGTTGTGTTTGAATCTATACAACTTGTTTGATTTGCTGAATTAATGTAACCTGAGGCAGTGAAATGTAATCACAGGATTTATCTTTTCCTCCCGTACTGTAAGTTTTTGTTTTCAGTGGAAGTTTTCTCCACCCTTGCATATGAGGAAGTGGGAATAAAAGTTCATGAGAAAAACAAATTTGTTAGTCTTTAGAAGTGCCACAAGACTCCTTGTTTGTTTTGTTAAACTATTGTAGTTAGTCTTTAATCCAGAGAAGAACATTAGCATGTGCTTAACTGTAAACTACATTGCCGAGCTGGGACTTTGAAACTAACTTTAGATACTTCTAGAGTGCCAGTCGCAATAGGATCTCAAGTATTGTACACACAGGCTATGTCTACACTACAGACTCTGTTAAGTCGACCTAACACAGTCGATTTTAGGTCGACTTAAAGTCGATCTTGTTAAGTCGACTTAGAGCGTCCACTTTGAACACTCCAGTTGACTGCCTGTGTCCACACTGGCAGGTGCTTGGTCAACGGAAGAGTGTTGTGGGGGCTTGGAGCTATGTTCCCGCCGTGGCTTTCCCCAGCCCTTGATCCCCCGCCACGGCTCTCCCCAGCCGCGGCTCTCCCCAGCCCTTTCTCCCCAGCTGCGACTTTCCCTGGCCCCTGGCTCCTCGGCCGCGGCTCTCCCCAGCTGCAGCTCTCCCCTTCTCCCCAGCCCTGGTTCTCCCCTCCTCTCCAGGCCAAGTCCAATTAGGTCAACTTAGGCTATTCCTCATCCACACCGGCTTTAAGTTGACTTAACAAGGTCTACTGATGCATTAAGTCAACCTAAAGAGGGGAAGTTATTAAGTCGACTTAAGGAAGCACTCAAGTTGACTTAATAAGTGCCTGGTGTGGAAGCGGCTTTGTGTAGGTCGACTTAAGCGTCGTTAAATTGACTTAAGTTGCAAGTGTAGACATAGCCACAATGACTAATAGATGGGATCAGGACTTAATGTATTTTGTGTCTTTAGAATAAAGCATTAGGGTCAATTTTCAGTCATCACATGTGCCTCTTGTGGCACGCAAGCTTAGCATTTGGGTAGTTAAAAGCATAAGCAAATTGGTTAGTCCTGTATATACATGTTTCTACATACAAGTGTAGTAATTGTGTCCCTTACTTCTGGTTTTTTTTTTCTAGCTTTGGGAAACAGGCTGAGAAATATAGGAGTTGGCAATGGAGATTAAATATTGTTTCATCAATGCTGAGTAATCGTGTGTGTGTGTACGTGTTCGTGTGCATGCGCTGCTTTAGAATTAGAATTGCTCAACTGTATGAAATATGCTTTATACTGGTAATTGCTGCATGACTATTTCTTATATGCAAGTGTCAAACTGGGGTTTTTGGAACAGGAGAAGATAAAATATAATCCTGCTCCTTCTATGAATTTCTGAGTGTGCATGCAGCAAAGTAAAAATAATTAGATAGCCATAAATTTGTTACAACATGGTTTTCTTTATTTGGCCCTCTGTTAGAGGGCTAAGCTTTTGTTTTCATCTCCATCTAGGCAGCTCAATTGACTTCTGTTTCCACTTTTTTAATGCACAGTGGCTGAAATTACCTCATTGGAACACAGTGACTTTTGTGAAGATGTGTGGATGTAAATGAGGCCTGAAATATACAGTTGCTTGTGCTGAATATACATTTTGGAAACAAAGCAACATATTAAGACTATATCTGCATGTAGCTCTGCAAAATCTGTGCTGAATCTTAGAACGGGATGGAAAGCTTCCCTACTTTTTCAGCGCCATTGCATTTTTGACACATCTTAAAATGTAGTAATCTGAATTTTATCAAATGATGATGAAGAGTTTTTAACTATCCATTACAGTGAGAACAGAATCCTATCCTACCATAGAATAAAACTAAAAAAGTAATGTAAAAGACTGTTTGTTGGTACAAATTTACAGGATTTATTCTCATTGTATATGACTGTTACAGCTGCATTAGATCTGTGTTCCAATAACAATGGGTCCAATCTTGGTGTGTAATCATGCCATTTTTTAATTTGGACTCAGAGCTAGACAACAGTACCAGGGCACAATCCGTTGGCTCAAACTCCCTTTGGTTGAGGCTGGCCCCTTTGTGCTAGCACAGGGGTCAGCAGCCCAAAAGATAAGAACCATTTAAAAAAATTCCTTCAATAACTAAGTGTTTTGAGAGCTGCAGTAGGTGTAGCCTCCTGGTGGGGGTTGCTGAGCCATGGTTCCTGCTGTAGAGGGGAGCCCAGAACCAGGAGGAGGCCACCCCGAGGGACCCCAGTGGTGGAAGGGAGTCTGCAGCCTAGCATGGGCTGCCTTCAGGGTCTGCTGGTGGCAGAGGAGAAGGGCCCAGAGCAACAAGGGGGCAGCCAAAGAGCCACATGCGGCTCTGGAGCCACAGGTTGCAGACCTCTGTGCTAGCATGTTCTTACACCTTCTGGGCTTTGATTCTGCCATACTAATTTGTCCAAGGGCGAGAAGTCAATCAGGCTTGATGTGGAAGGGAAGAAAGAGGGGGCTGGGCTTCTGCCAAAGTGAAGATATTCAGGAACAGCATTTTCCAACACTTACGGTCTCTATGAAGTGTTCCACCATAACTTATCCCGTCAACTAAGAGGTAGTTTGTCCCTTAGTCAAGTTCTCTCAGAATAGTCCCACTCTTGTGAAAACTTTGATTAGTTCACATGCTATAGTCAGGCTATCATGAATTGGAATGGGATTGCTTGGGGATAATTATAGTCCACTATCACAAATATATACGGATATATGTACTGAACTCTTCTTCAGGGGTCCCACCAGGTCTACCCCTATCCATTCAAAGGGGAATCAGTGGGGCTGGTAGGACCTGTTTGGGGGGCATGGTCTGGACAGGATACACAAATATGGATACACAATATGGATATTTCTGTCAATCCCTGCCCAAAGGAATGTATGCTAATTTCAGTAATTCCTTCTGAAATACATAAGGTACTGAGAGTTGCACATACAGTTCTCTTTTAACTCCTTTAATATCTGATGTAGGAGATCATCACCCTCCTCCCCACCCCCACTAGATTAGGCTGAACCACTTCTCCATCTGTGAGGTTACTGGGTTGGGCTCAGGCTGGCCCATGGGGTATTATGGCCCCAGTAATAGCTTCCCTTGCTCAGTAGCTGAGGTGCATCCATCAGCAGTCTTGTCTTTCACCACTGGTGGCCCTTCTTTCTCACATGGATCTCCAAGTCATTGCCTGATGGGAAGATCTAAGATGATTATTATGGTACATAACAATGGGATGCTGCTTCATGCTGTTGTAGATGCCAACTGTGAGAAAGCTTAATATGTGAGGGATTACTTGGACTTGCACCCTGTTTCTAGAAAGAGGTAGACTAGCCTTTCATCAAAGTTTGGGCAAACTGGTTCACTTATAGTGGCGATAACAAAAAACTTCCATACCCAGTCCTGGCTGGACATGACTGGTCCTACTTCTGGGCCCTGTTACAGACCCTGCTGAAAGAAAGCAAGACTACCTCAATCTTGGAGGAACTCTGGGAGGAATGCTCAGTTTGGGCAAATCGAAGGACCAGCAACAGCTGGGACAGGAACCTATGGACCAGGCAGAGGGAGGTGGCCCAGAAGCCTGAGGAGGACTCTGCATCAGCTGCAAATTAGCAGGAAGCAGCTCAAGGAGCTGGAACCTCAAAACCAAAATATTGGAATTGAGGACTCTGAAGTCAGCTGAAAATTAAGAGGAAGCAGCTCAAGGGGCTGGAACCTTGAGGGACAAAGTACTAGTCTTTGGTGAGTTTATGAAAAATGTGAGAGACAGATGAAGGTAAGAAGCAGCAATTATTCTGAGGGAGCAGAGTGTAGCTGCATAGTACAGAATGTCTAGTACATAGTACAGAATGCCTGGGATGGAATCCAGAGGCAGGGGATGGCCTTTGTTTCTTCTGCCTTCTGTGAGGAAAAGAGAGGTAAAAGCTTTCCTAATATAAAGGGCGAAGGACTAATGACCTTATGCAGTGTCTTCATCCCAATCTTGGATTCAGTAAAGACTTGCTTTTTTTGACTTTTTATTTCCCTGGAATGGGTAGGGATTATACTTGGCTGGAACGCCGAGTTGTGAGAAACGGATCTAGGCTCCAGAACCAGCCTTAGACCATTGGTGGCCCTAGGCAAATTTATTTTTGGATTCCCCACCCCGCTTCAAAGCGTTCACACCCCCTTCCCTGTTCCTCCCCCCCCCCCCCGTGGTCCCTTTCCCACCTGACTCTCACCTCCCCAAACCCCCGCGGGGCCGATCCTCGCCTGCCCCCTTCCCGGCTCCTCTGCCCGCCCCCGTGGCTCCTTCCCAGACTCTTGCGGCCCCTTCCCAGCCCCCCTTACCTGGCCGGAGGCCCGGAGCTGCAGGGGTGGCCGGCAGAGCTGCTCCTGAGCCAGGCTGCTCCCGCCCTGAGCACGATCTGTCTGAGCATGCTCAGGGCGGGTGGTTTGAAACTCCCCAGCCTGGCCGCAGCAGGACAGGGCGAAAAAAGCGTTGCACCCGAGTCTGCGGTTTTGCTGGGCCCCTTTCCCCTGGGGGAATTTTAGCGGCCCCTAAAATCGGCAGCCCTAGGCGGCTGCCTAGCTTGCCAATCGCTAAAACTGGCCCTGCTAGGCTCCTCAAAGAGGCTTTTGATGGAGGTGCCAGAGTCAGTGTATTCAACTTCAGCAGAGGTGGGGAGAGGGGGGTGCACTGAGTGGTGAGTGAGCATTCCACACCTCTGAAAACTGGGCCCTCTTAGTATGTTTCAAGTTGGGCCAGAGTGGTTTAACTTAAATCAAGGAGATTGAAATTGCAAAGTGGAAAGCCTTGATTTTTAAACAATCAATTTTCACAAGCATTTCCTTCAGTTATTTTCTACTTCAGTTATTTTTACTTCAGTTATTTTCTAAAGAAAGGTGTATTCTCATTGTTGATATGACCATTAAAACATGTTAATTTATAATTACCTCAGTTTTACACTAAATTTGGTATACTTTTTTTCTACCTAGGAAGGTACACTAGAGCGATATACATTTATTAAAAAAATTATATAGCTTAATATTTTCAGATGTTTATTACATACATTTTTAGTATGTTAGAAAATGATAAATGATATATTGCTTGTTTACTAGATAATTAAGTTTTTGCTCATGATTTGTGTTAAGTGGCATTAGGATGGTAAGTGGAATTTAATTAAAGACACAACAGCATGTGAAATGTATTTTTATTAAACAAATCAGTTTTAAGTGATTTGTTTACATAAATATTAATGCTTTTCCATGAGCTGGGTAGTGTTTTCATGGTGGGTGGAGTCATAAATATTCATAATGTTGAGAATGAAACCAATCAGAGCTCATGTAAGGAGAAACTATAAAATAGGAGAATGAGACCACCCAGGCAGGCTCAGTGGATGATCCTTATGAGATATATGATGATGTGTGCAGGAGTCAAAGATGGGTTCCCAATACCAGTGATGACTGACAGTCTTTGCTACCGAGTTGCACAGCCCCTAGGTACCCACAAAATCAAGTCCTAAATACAGAATTTGACCGTGTTTATAAAGCTTGACTTCATAAATTAAATGTTCTTCCCTGGAGTCTTTCTTTATATAGAAAAGCAGCCTTTAACTCAGTTTCTGTTAAGTGTTTTTAAGAGATTAGAAATAAAAGGCGGGTTCAATAATACCTTTTATTGGACCAACTACTGTTGGTGAGGAAGAGAAGTTTCAAGCTTACACACAGCTCTTCTTTTTCACCAACAGACGTTGGTCCAATAAAAATTATTACTGCACATACTTTGTCCTTTTTTAATATCCTGGGGCCAACACGGCTACAACACAACACTATATACAGCATTAAGATACTATATTTAGGTCTTAACCTATTTTATATTTATAGTTAGATTTAATTTTAAACAGCTTTATTTTTTTTAAGATCTGATGTAAATAGGGAAAAAAACTCCCTATCCCCAAAATCAACTTTTATCCATTCTATGCTATGCACCTAAAAACTACAGCAACCAAAATATAGTCCCATCTGAAAATGTAGGCCTCAAGGCTCAATCTTGCCATTCACATGTGTAAAGTGAGGATTTGGCTCAGTCTTTACTCTGCAAGCATACTGGTAGCTGACCTAGAAATTTTGTAGCCAGGAATACCTGTTTGTACATAAAATATTATTGAAAGTTAATATTTTTGAAGTAACCAGTTAGGTCCCCAGTTCTATTTAAATTGAGTGCCAGACTCTTTTAATCCCTCTTTGAAAATCCCACCTTGAAAGTTCCTGCTACGCATTTTCTCTGTCTCTCTCTTTTTTCTGTTTATTCCAGGTGACTTTAATACAATTTTGCATCTTGTGTTAATGTAATAGAAGATGATGCACAATAAATGATCGTGACTAGGTATAAACTAGATATTTTGTATTCTGCAAGAAACATATTTGCTTTTAAAACTATTTGCAGTTTTTAAAATGTCAATTTTACTGGTAATTATCTCCACAAGAAGTGACTTTTTCCCTCATGAAATCAAACAGGCCTGACTACTTTCTGCTGACCATGTGGCAATCCTTAACCTGTGTAGCCTGAAGTAATCATAATACATTACTTGATAAAGTTCAAAAACTAAATATAGCATTTCTTATGAATTCAGATTTTTTTTCTTTATGAATGGCATTAGTAAATTCATGTTACAGTAATAGCTCAAAGCAGCAACTGTTACAGGCCTCAGTACTAAGTTTTTCTGGTGTTTCTATTTCATGAAAACATTGTTACCAGGACAAAAATTAGTGATATTTGGCTAAATCTAAAATATTAAAAGATCCATTGTAAATATGTACTACAGTGTCCAGGGCCTTTGATCGCTGTGATTCTGGCCTAAATCTGGAGTAACTCAATAAAATTCAAATGCACTCTGCCTCTACACTATAGCATGTCTATACTAAAAACTTAAGTAGACGTATGTTGGTTCATGTCCACAGTACCTTCCTTCTGTCAGTGGTGTGTTGTTGCCAGGCATGCTTCCATTCACTTAAGAGGGGTATTGTGGGGGGGCTAAGAGCCCGGGCTCTCAGCTCTGTGTGTAGTTTCCTGTCAGCAGAGCTGTCTCCAGAGTACGGTGAATTTGGGTGACCACCACAAGTCCTGTGTTCTGGAGGCAGGGTGTAACCAGATGTGATTTTTCTGGTAGGGCCTGTCACCGACTTGGGTGGGCCTGAGCCTCTTCCTGTTTCCAGTCACGTGACTGGAAGCAGGAAGTTCAGGAACCGACTGGGCAGAGAAACTAAGCTGCTGGATGTTCAGGTTGCCTTGACAACTGGAGCATCAGGCAATTTAGTGATTCTCGGCCACTCGCTATCCAAACTTCTTGTGTTTGGTCACATGGCCAAAAAGGTTCTTCTGACTCCAAAGGATTAGCCACATTACTAGATCAATATGTTTGGATCTTACCCAAAATAACATGATGCCAGCTAATTCTTTAGTAACTAAAACTTCAAAGCATCTGACGAAGTGGGATTTTCTCCCACGAAAGCTCATGCGATTAATAAATCTGTTAGTCTTTAAAAGTGCCACAGGACTCTGTTGTCTTTCTACAATAAAACTAAAAGTTTATTATAAAAAGGAAAGAAACAAACTAAAGAGATCTGTTAAAGGATTAAAGCAATCCCATATATACAAATGATTTAAAAGTCCATATACATCAGGTTTTCAGTAGTGTTGTGGAGTTTGCAAGATTATATATTCCCTCAGGTGTATATCCAGCACCTGGATAGTCTCACAGCTTCAGTTAGTCTTCACCTACTACCTCTGGATCTATTCATCTACAACTGAAGACAAAATGGAGGTGGTGCAGCTGACTTTTATGTCCCTTGGCCTTTGCCATGCTGCTTGTGGAAATTTACAGGAATAAAATGGAGTCCAGAGTCACATAACCAAGTCCTGGTGACTCATCAGTGGTCGGTCCTGGGGCCGGTTCTGTTCAACATCTTCATTAATGATCTCGATGATGGGATAGACTGCATGCTTATTAAGTTCGCGGATGACACCAAGCTGGGGGGAATGGTAGACACGCTGGAAGTCAGGGACAGGATTCAGGGAGACTTAGACAAATTGGAACACTGGGCCAAAAGAAACCTCCTGAGGTTCAATAAGGACAAGTGCAAAGTCCTGCACTTAGGACGGAAAAATCCCATGCACTGCTACAGGCTGGGGACCGATTGGCTAAGTAGCAGCACTGTAGAAAAGGACCTGGGAGTTATGGTGGACAGAAAGCTGGATATGAGCCAACAGTGTGCTCTTGTTGCCAAAAAGGCCAATGCATATTGGGCTGCATCAGTAGGAGTGTTGCCAGCAGATCGAGAGATGTGATTATTCCCTTCTATTTGGTTCTGGTGAGGCCACATCTAGAATACTGTGTCCAGTTTTGGGCTCCGAACTACAGGAAGGATGTGGACAAATTAGAAGGAGTCCAGCAAAGGGCAACAAAAATTATTAGGTGGCTGGGGCACATGACTTACGAGGAGAGACTGAAGGAACTAGGCTTATTTAGTCTACAGAAGAGAAGATTGAGGGGGGATTTGTTAGCAACCTTCAGCTACTTGAAGGGATGCTCCAAAGAGGAGGGAACTAGGCTGTTCTCGGTGGTCACGGAGGACAGAGCAAGGAGCAGTGGTTTCAAGTTCCAGCTGGGGAGGTTGCGGTTAGATATGAGGAAAAGCTTTCTCACTAGGAGGGTGGTGAAGCATTGGAATGGGTTACCTAGGGAGGTGGTGGAATCTCCATTTTTGGAGATATTTAAGGTTCAGTTAGACAAACCCCTGGCTGGGATGATTTAGTGGGAGTGGTCCTGCTTTTAGCAGGGGGTTGGACTAGATGACCTCATGAGGTCCCTTCCAGCCCTATGATTCTATGATCAGGTCTCTTCTGGGGCCCATTGTACCTGAGAGTTTTTTATTAATGGATCTCAAGCAGGCTATTGCTGCAGACATCCAGTCTGGGGTGTTGCCCAGAAACACAGTACAAATAGAAATGCATATGTTAAACATATCCATAACTTCCAATACAAATATGACACATGCACATAAATGATATCACACTCAGCAAATTATAATCTTTCTAATGGTTCCTGACATGGCCTATCTCATATGAAATTATTGCAATTTTGACACTGAGGTAAAATAATGCCATCAACTCCCTCACCCTACCCCCAATCCAGCTAGTGTCACAGCCCTTTCCCCCACTGTTCCTGAGTTGAATATAGCTGAACCCACAACAGTGAATTGAGTCCTCTTAGAACAGAATTTGACCTTCTTAGTCAAGTAGGAAATGTCATCCAGATTCTAAATTTAAAAAATAAACAAAAGTACCGTATTCTTGATGGAATATTACTAATATAAAGAAGGTTGGGTGATAATAAAAAAATTGTTTTTATAACTGCTATTATATCTAACTTTCCTGGAACTTTGTGAGTTAATCTCACAAAGGTATGGGATAAACAGTGCAGTTTTTGCCAAATCGAGCAGGACTGGAAAGACATTTTGTTTACAAATACTTGTTAAGAATAAGAATAAATATATTGACATCTGCAGTTGCTCTCGATCTTTATTTTTTGCTTTGTTTTTTTTTAAAAGAGATTATTGATCAATTTATCAAGAGAACTACAAAGACCATTTATCTCTGCTAAAGACTAGAGGATAAATTCACTGCTGGCATGATAAATAGAAAATCCATTGAGGTAAATAGATTAGATTTGCATGGTAAACTTCCCTGGAAGCTTGGAATCCACTTTAGCTTCTGATATACAGACATAATTAGACTCAAAATAACTTAAGCACCTAACTTCCTCGCTATGTGCCTAAATTCATCATTTAGGCACCTCTGACCTTCTCAAAACTAACACTCAGCTGCTGCCTAATTCTGTAGGCACCTAAAATCCACTAGGTGTTTAAGTTTTCATCAGTAGTCAAAGTCTTGATGCTGCCCCTTAACTCTCTCAAGCTGCTCTGAACTGTCACTCATACCTTAGCTTAGTATGATTCTCATGTGCAAGTCAAACAAGGCTGCGTCTACACTGGTAAATTAAGTCGATTTAAGCTTGCTTAAGTCGACTTAATTTACCCTGCATCTACACTGCACTTTCCTTAAGTCGACTTAAGGAAAATAAAGTCGACTTAATTAAAATTAAGTCAACTTTATAACACCACCGTCCTATTAGACCTAAGGCTTAAGTCGACTCCCTAGAGTCGACTTAAGCCAGTATAGACATGGGGTAGCCCTAAGTCGACTTAGGGCTACCCCAGTGCTACACCAATGCCCTCCTTGCTGGGGGGGGGAGGAGGACGGGGAGCCTGGCATGCCCCCCCACAGGGCAGGGCAGAGCCCTGCCCACCCTGCCCCTATGCCCTGCCAGGGTCCCTGTCCCCCTTTGCCCCATTGTACATATGTACAATGGGGCAAAGGCTGAGCCCCCTGGCATTGGGCAAGGGGTGCCCCCCTGCCCCCGTGGTCCTCCTCTAGGTCCCCCTAAGCCCCTAAAAGTCAACCTACGGCGTCCAGTGTGGACGCTGTAGGTTGACTTTCTAAGTTCACCTTTTAAGTCGACTTTAATTTCAAGTGTAGACACACTAAGTCGACTTAACTAAGTCAACTTAAAGTCGACTTAGTTAAAGTTGACTTAAATTAACAAGTGTAGACATAGCCATGGAGTCCTGTGGTACTTTTATAGGATAACAAATTTTAAGCTTTCGTGGGCATAACCACTTCCTCAGATGCATGAAATGAAAACTGCAGTATGTTAAGTATATATACACACATGGTTATGCCCATGAAAGCTTATATGTTAAATAAATTTGTTAGTCTTTAAAAGTGCCACAGGACTCCTTGTTCGTTCTGCTGAAATAGACTAACAGGGCTATCCCTCTGAAATTTCTCATATGCAAGTGACTTGTTTCTCACCTGTAGGGCCCAATCTGGTAGACATGCTCAGAGCATGCCTTACCAGCAGAAAAAGTAGCTAGGAATTTGGCATGTGTGTGCGCCTCAGATTACCTGTGCTTTCTGAGTGGGAGACCCTGACTGCATGGCCTGCTGGGGACATCAGCTGGTGGCTTCATCAAGGAAATGTGAGCATGGGCATGTTCTTGACATGGTTCACTCCTCTCCCTGACACCTGCCCTTTCTGTGGCATGAGAGAGACCCTGGTGCAAATTTACCTTGAGTGTGCCAGGCTGCACTCCCTATTTTGGCTCCTCCAGAATCTCTTGCTGAGGTTCTTGCTGTACTTTTCCCCACACCTGTTCCTTTATGCGCCCCCCTCCCCCTCCCGCAGATGTGTCTCCACAGAGCTGTGGGACCTCCTCATTAGCTGCCTTCTAGCATTGGCTAAGGTGACCATCTGTAACATCAGGGAGTGGAGGTTTGCTGAGAAGGTGGTCTGCAGCTGTGGGGCCTATTTCCTTTTCTCTATTTATTCATACATCTGGGCAGAGATCCTCTGGGCAGCATCTGGCAGCTGATCCTCTGGGCAGCATCTGGCGGCTCCCTACACATCTTCAAGGAGCAATGGGTGCTGTTCCAGGTTCTCTGCTCAGTGTCCCCTTCTGGTTCCCGCCGTTTGACCTGCTGACACTCTCCTCGCCCGCATTCGTTCTTGGTTTTTTCATTCATTGTCCCCTGCAATTAGTTGAGTCCTGGGCTCAGTGACTCCTCCCTTTAGATTGGAAGAGGGGCCTATAACAGTGGGTGAGCTTATGCCTGCCCACTTCTAAGAACCAAAGAGGGGTGCGGGGATAGTGAAGGCAGCCTGCTTAAGCAGTGTTGCTGAGCATGCTCAGTATAAGCCAAGCAGCAAATCGGGGGTGGGAGGAAGTATGTGGTTCCCAGAATAGCACTCACCTGATATGTGGGAGACCTGTTTTCAGGTATCTTCTCTGCCTGATGTTGAGCAAAGACTTGAATGTACCATATTTTTCGGACCATAAGACGCACCTGACCATAAGACACACTCAGATTTTAGAGCAGGAAAACAAGAAAAAAATATTCTGAACCAAATAGTACCGGTAAACTAAATAGAAGAGAAAAGGAAGGGAAGAGAAAGGAAGGCAAAGAAGAGAAAAGGAAGGGAAGAGAAAGGAAGGCAAAGAAGAGAAAAGGAAGGGAAGAGAAAAGAAGGCAAAGAAGAGAAAAGGAAGGAAAGAGAAAGGAAGGCGAAGAAGAGAAAAGGAAGGGAAGGGAAGAGAAGAGAAAAAGAAAGAGAGAAGGAAAGAAGAGGAAAGAAGGAAGAGAAAGAAGAAAGAGGAAGGAAAGAAGAGAAAGAAAGAAGAAAGAGGAAGGAAAGAAGAGAAAGAAAGAAAAAAGGAAAGAAAAGAAGACAAAGAAGGAAAAAAGAGAAAGGAAGAGAGAGAGGAAGAAAGAAAAAAGGAAGGCAAAGAAGAGAAAAAAGGAAAGCAAAGGAGAGAAAGAAGGAAAGAAAAAGGAAGGAAGAGAAAGGGAGAGAAAGAAGGAAGGAAGAGAAAGGGAGAGAAAGAAAAAGAAAAAAGAAGGAAGAGAAAGAAGAAAGAGGAAGGAAAGAAGAGAAGGAAGAGAAAGGAAGGAAGCAAAGAAAGAAGAAAGAGAAAGAAAAAAGAGAAGGAAGAGAAAGGAAGGAAGGAAGCAAAGAACGAGAGAAAGAAGGAAAGCTGAGGAAAGAGGAAGAGAAAGAAGGAGGAAGGAAGGAAGGAAGGAAGAGGAAAGAAAGAAAGAAAAAAGAAGGAAGAGAAGAAAGAGGAAGGAAAGAAGAGAGAAAAAAGGAAAGAAAAAGCAAGATAAATAAGGAAAAGAGAAAGAAAGAAAGAAAAAAAGAAAGAAAAGCCAAGGCCCCTGGCGGGGGAGGACCCTACTGTGGCTCTGGGAAGCCGCCGGTGCGGCGGAGAAGACCCCAGCCCCGGAGGCTGATCCCGGCCCCGTGCTGGGAGGCCGAGGCCGTGGATTAGCGCGGCCCCGGCCCCGGCAGTCGAGGCGGTCAGCAGGTGGGACCCCGGGAGCCCACCGCGGCCGCAGCCACCCCCCTGCCCCGGCCGCGTAGGGCAGGCAGGCAGACCCGCGCTCCTGAGCCGAGCCAGAGCATGCTCAGGGCGGGAGAGGCTTGGCTAAGCAACAACTGGACGCCCTTGCAGCTCTGGCCAGGTAAGGGGGATAGTTTAGGAAGCTGGCGGGGAGCC